>JADWQK010001725.1:0-68472 GCA_017933935.1 Sesamia nonagrioides
AATTTAGGTTGTCATTATTTAATTCAAAAATATTGCCTAAATTATCAGTATTATTTAAATTGCTATTATCGGATAATTTATTTAGAAATGGAGAAATAAACTCATCTCTATATGATTTATTGCCAGCTCTTATACCTTTAAACATTTTTAGAAGATTCCAAATCTTATTAATAGGTGTAGTTCTATTGAAAGTGTTACATAAGTTATCCCAACCTATTGCTTTTTGTTCCGATATAGTTCTTTTTTTAAGTGCATCTTTTCTTTTGTATTCTACATAGTTCTCCATAGTAGGGTCACTTCTATATAGTTTCAGTGCACTATAAGAGGCAATTACACTTTTCTCACAAATGTCATTCCACCAAGGAACTGGAGGTCTGCTTTTAAAATTATTTGGTTTAGTGAGTTTAGGAATTGTCATTTCCTTTAAAGAATCTAATCGAGAACAAAACTCATTATAGGTTGAAATAGGGTCATACAATTTTAGGACTAAATCATTAAATATTGTTTTGGAAGTAGTTTTATACTTCTTCCAATCTGCTTTTTTATATATAAACCTATCTACAGGGGGATTTATATGATATTTATCTATAAGTAGTGTAATCTCTGTTATTGTTGGATAGTGATAGCTACCCATGGCGTCATCATGGACAGACCACTCGCATATTGATGCGAGGTTAGCACTAACAAAGCTAACGTCGATTGCTGATGGATTTCGTCTTGGGTTGTTAACAGTTGTAAAACTACCATTGTTCAAAATACATAAATCCAAGTCATCAATGATATTAAATAATTCCTGTCCTCTACCTTTAGTAGATAGACAACCAAATGCAATGTGATGTGCATTAAAATCACCACTAACAAAGATAGGCTTTGGAAGATCATTAATTATATTATGTAGTCTGTTGATTCGTATGTGTCCACTAGAAGGAGGACAGTATACACAAAGAATAGTTAAGCTACCATGCACAGTAGACAAAGATAGAGCAACAGTTTGTATGTCTTCATAAAATCTAGTGTTTAAGACTTTGTATTTTAAGTATGGCTTAATCAGTATTGCTACACCATTATGAGGATTATTAGAATTTTTATTGTAAATATTAAATCCAGGTATTCTAAAACTATTGTCCTTAAACCATGTTTCGTTAAGTAAGCAGATGTCAATATTTTGTTTTTCTAAGAATTGAATCAATAAGGGTTTCTTACTTTTAGCACTTTGAATGTTATACTGAGCAATACGTAGCTTAGACAATGTGGGACTTGGATCCATTACTTTAGATTTTTAAGCAAAGTTTCTTTAATACTATCTATAGTGGTAGGAGTATTATCTCCCTTATTGCCTAGTTCCACCAACGTCTGTACTAGGGCCATAAGTACATCGTTGTTGGCAACGATTTGGGCTTTAATGTCCCTAGGGCGAACATCATTTGGTTTATTTACATTATGTACAGGATTATTTACAGATACAGGCTTATTTATAGGTCTATGTACAGGCTTATTTACAGATTTATTTACATTGTTAATTGGTTTCATTTTTGGAGGTGACAGAGGTGGAAATTGAGTATTTTCGGTCATTTGTTCTTTAGTCATTGTAGCACTTGCGTAAGTTATCTTATTTTTCTTTTCTAAAATTTTGTTTAATTGGGCATAATCTAGAAATTGCTAGATGAGGCCCACTGCAATTGACACAGCAGATCTCTGTTGGTTTGTCACACTCTTTATATAAATGCTCACCTCCACAGATGGAACATCTTTGTTTGCCATTACATATTTTGGCAGAATGATTGAATTTGAAGCAACGGAAACATTGCTGTAATGGGGGAACATATTCAAATACTCGATAAGAAAATAAGTCATATTGTATATTATTAGGAAGAATATTTGATAAAAAGGTAATGCTAACTGTTTGAAGTGGTACACGTTCTTGCCCAACTTTCTTTGTAAATCTTCTTACTGCAATAATTTCATAGACTGATGAAAGTTTTGTGTATAATTCTTTATTGGAAATGTTAGCTGGTACATATCTAATTATACCTGTTTTTTTTAATTTGCGCCGCCGGAATGAATGCTTTAAGACCATGTTTGTTAAGGAAAGAAATATTATTAATAAAATTATTTGCAGTATTATACTGCTTAAATATAACTGCTATTTTATTTGCATTAACTCTCTGTATAGCCGTCACCCCTTTTATCTGGTTGGAAAATATGTGATTAAGGTAGATAGGGCTCTTATTTCCTATCCTCTCCTTACTATTGGTAGCTTCAATAAATACTTTAAAGTCTATGTATGTAGCATTTTCCGGATATAATCTTTTATAATTTGGTTTAATGTATGGTGAATAGTCCAAACGCTCACCGCCGCCGCCATCACCACAACTGTCCATTTGAGTCCCTTCATGTACATCCTCAGGCCGAGGACGTTTAAGTGAGGTGGGCGGGTTATCCCCGCCCCCCTCGTTTCCCACCATTTTCACGGGTTTGCACACCTAGCACTGTTATTTAAATTAACTTTTACACGAAAAATAGTAAATATTTAATGAAAAAAAGGATTTGAAATTTTTTTCTGAACCGCGCTATTGACTCGGTGCCGTTCCTGGTTCAGTTCCATAAGGTCGTTACGCCTTTCAAGAAGCGTAAACATGACAGTTACTTGGTCGAATAAAAGAGATATTTTGTAGCTAGTTATTTTCGTTCGACTACTGTGATTATTTATAATTATACCTCCACCAACAGTTATAAAACGAAACTAAATTAAATCACTTTCTTGAGGTGTGTTGTTATACAAATTATTTTTTTAAGCTAATATTCTATTATATAATTGTAATATAGTTTGTCAAATATTATATATTATATTACTAATATTAAATTATTCTTTTAGCCAATAATAGTAAAATAATATTACTAAGTAAGGAGCAAGGGTACATAAAATACTGGATTTTAAAATTTGCCTTTATTAATTATAAAAATACCTGATAAAATATCTGAGAAAAGGGTTTTATAAACCGCTTGGCCCAGCAATATCTGGATCATCTGAACCCATTATTGGTTCAATCCCCTCCATCAATTCGTTATAATCATCCATGGACTGGTCACTTTCGCAGTCTTGGTCGTCACATTCGTCACTTTCATCTTCGGTGTCGCTATTCATGCCCACACTGATAATGAAATCCTCTAGTTCACTCTCCCTGCCTACATCGCGATTCCAGTATGCTTCTTCGACTTTTTTTATGTGATTTATTTGTTTCTTCGCTATTCATGCCCACACTGATAATGAAATCCTCTAGTTCACTCTCCCTGCCTACTTCGCGATTCCAGTATGCTTCTTCGACTTTCTTTATGTGATTTATTTGTTTCTTCCATTCGTCTTGTGTAATTGAAGCTATGGCCTCTTTTGTCAAGTCCTCAATTTTATTTTCGTGTTGCTCCACATTTTTATCTGCGACCCGTTGTTTTATTAAATTCAAAACATGTTCTATGGGGTTCAGGTCGCAGTTGTAAGGAGGGAGTCTGAGAACTTCATGGCCATGCTCACGTAGAAGTTCGTCTACCACATACTTTTTTTCGGGGCGATGGTGTTTTAGATGCACGAGCAGCTCTGCTTTAGTCCAGTCTTCTTCGAATGCCACACCGTGCTCGTGCATCCATTTCTTTATATCCGCTTTGCGGGTTGCAGTCGTTGGCGCTTTATCCAACTGCATGCTGTGGTAAGATGCATTATCCATGACGAGAATGGAGTTTTGAGGCAGATTTGGTATAAGTTTTTCGTTTGTAAAGTTATTACCATCCATCTCGTCATGGTAGTCGCCTTTTTTTGATTTTGCTTTGAATAATAATCCTGCACCCTCCACAAACCCATCCTCTGAGCCGGCATGAACCATCACCCACCTTTGTCCAGGACTATCATTTTTTCGAATGCCTTCGTTGGTGGATGACTGCCAGCACTTGCTGACAGTATAATGAGCATGGATCCACGACTCATCCATGTATACAACTTTCTTTTTTTCCGCACCCATGGCATCATTTTGTCGGAGGCGGCGTAAATATTTCACTCGCCAGGCTTTTATATTATCGCGCTCTATGAGCACCATTCGGTTCTGGCGACATTTTTTAAATCGAAATCCGAGCTTTTCTTTTAAAATCTTTCTTAACGTCGTTTTGGAGCCTGTATAGTTTAAATCAGCTTTTGCTGATGCCATAATCTTGTTCAGCGTAGGTACCTCCTTTCGAACGTCATATATTGAGGCCACAATATTTGTAATGGCACATAAACTGAAGTTATCCATGGGGACACGCGTATTGTTTTTGCCTTTTCTACCCTTACTCGGCGTACGGATTTTAGTGTTGGTTTGTTTTGCAAGTTTACCTGAAATAATAGTAAAATATTATAATAGAATAGTAATATGATGGCTTTATTTTAATTAGGGTTTTTATGAACTGAAACATGCTAAAATATGCTGGACGCTCTTTTATAGCGTGAAGTCATTAAAATATACCTTTCTCTGCACGTGGGTACTATAGAGTCCAGAGATTATTAGGTTAGAAGAATAAATTACTATGATAATGCACCTTGGGTACTGAGTCGCCCAGGCTATCAATATGATGAAAGGTCGATTTTTGTTTTGCGTTATCCTAAGTTTATTTAAGTTTTGATGACAATAAGCATGCTATCCGAGTTTCTTGGATACTTTTAGTATCAGTTTAATAGTATGTTTTAGTATGGAAGTTAACTTCAAAGAACTTAACACTTTATAGAAGTTAACTTAACTTTGTTACTAATAACAGCGAAGCAAAAACAAAAAATGTCACATCTGGGTGATATAGATGGTAAATTTAACTGAAAAAACATATTATAGACAGAACAGAGCTAAGCACAAACTGATAGTTTATTGGTTAAAATTACCTTCTCTCTTAATTTTCGATATAGTAGACATCGATAAATTAGTCGCCATCGCTGCGCGTGCAGCGCTGTACTTGAGCGGATGGTAGCGCTCCAAGTTCTTCTCTTCTTCAAAGTATTTTATCACGTTGTAAACAATTTCACGCGCATCACTGTGTAGAATCTTTCCACGTTTTCGTGAAGCCATTGTTCAATCACAAACCAAATGATAAAATAATAAAATGTCAACGTTAGTACTAAAAACTTAACAAAAATAAATAACAATCAAACGTAACGCAAACAAATAACAATTAAACTCAACAAAAACAATAATATCAACAAAATAACAGAGACTTTATCGGAACGAAAGTAACGATAACTCGGAGTGCGTCAAAGTAGCTTGGAAAGCGAATCCTGACTGATTGTTATTTTTTTGCAGCTCTTACTTCACTGTGTGAGTATAGACAGCGATAGAGAGTGAGCGAGAACGCATGCGCGCGGACGCCATTTACAGATCTTTTCTTTAAGTGCCCAAGTTATAATTGAGGACAGTAAGTTCACTAAAGGTGATAAAAACTGCTAATCGGTCACTGCAGATGGCGCTGTCCGAAGAGTATAACAATTTAATTTATGTTTATTTACGGTGCTGTCACTAATCTTTACTGAATTTGTCAGCTGGTCAGGAAAATACTTATTCCAAATACCCGTTCCGAGTACGTATGAAGTAAGTTTTGTACAGACGACAGCACATCAATCTGTCAGATTTCTTCATTAGATTTTCAACTTTATCTTTGATGTATTAAGGCTCAAGGTTGACTGGGAATATTTAACAGTTTCAGGTAGCTTGACCTGATGTCGTCCGTACTAAATGAATTTTAAAATAAAATAATTTTCTACACGGTTGGTCTTGAAATAAAATAATAGATGTATATATTAAATAGGGATGTATCCAAGGCATTGAAATAAAAAAAATAATTAGTCCATCCTATAGAAACTTAATAAAAAAAAATTAAGACCCGTATTTTTAATTTGTCGAAATTAGCAAAAACTACTATATTGCGTATTAAAGTTACGGAGTGGGGGCTAAGTACGTCACGCCATGATATATTTTGTACCACCGCGTGACGTCATGCGACATTTCAAACCTTTGCATCATATTTTAGAATGTCAACAGCGACGGCGGCGGCCATGACAAAAGTTTTGTGATGATCAGAGGGCCAAAACTCGTTAAAACGTTCGAATTCAAGTCATAGTCTCATCTCGGCGACAAAAAAAGTACTTGTCAAAATATGGGGAAATGAGAGGTATTTTTTGACAGATTGAGACTAAGATCAGACTGTAAACGTTCTTAAAATGAATAGAATTAGCCCTCTGGTAACGTTCCCAGGGCCAATATGGCTAGAGATAGTACGGACGACAGCTGCCAGGTCAAGCTACCCCAAACTGTCAAATATTCCCAATCAATTTTGAGCCTTAATGCTTTAGCGATAAAGTTGAAAATCTATTAACCCATATCATCCCAACGATAGTAAAAGTAGTCCAATTTTTATAAAAATCAAATCAGAGTATGTTTATAGATGTATAATGATACCTATATATTAAAAAAAAATATACGGGTTTTGGATTTTGTGTTTTGTAACCGTTCCAATAATGGAACACTAGGATTGTACATACATGTAAGATAAAGTTGTGGCTATGGATTTCGATTTGAAATAAGACAATACTATAGACTTTTTTATTTATTAAAATTAAAACTTAGGCAATTATATATGTTTGAAGTCTGTTACATAACAATATATTAATATTAGGTATGTTATTTTGTATGAAAAATTATAGAACATTTGGCATGTAAGGCAATATTACATTATATGCACTTCATTGTTGTATTTTTATGACAAACACTACATCTAGTTAGTTTATTTTATTAATCAATTAGATGTCCTTTACCATCCAATCTGATAGCATCAGGTATACGTTTAGATTTCGTGACATTAGAGTTGCTACTGTTGGAAAATTGCAGTCAACTTTTTGACCGTAGTACATTCGATATCTCGATACACTGTTGTACCCTGACACTAACGAAATTGCAATAAAGTGTTTGATATCTATCGTAGTTATCCGAAATCCATGTATACCCTTCTGGATTGCATTTTTTTTGACTTTGCGAGCGCAGTAATTTGAACACTTCTCCATCTAAAAATTATTCGAAAAATTGAAAAGGGCTTTCAAGATTTTCCAGGAAATCTGGCTCACTGTACTCTTTCACAGCTATCTCTGAAATATCTACAGATCTCCCTTCATCCTTTCCTTTCGTCCCTTCGTGACTTCAACGCGCCTTTTTTGGTGGTAGATCTGTAACTGACGACAAGGAGTTAGGCTGTGGATGCTGCGTTACTGACAATCTGTGAGGTATTGATTCTTCTACTGGTTCGTCTCCAACGCGTTCATTCACTATCCTTGACTCAGCTTGAGATGATCTGGTGACCCGGAATTCAGCTTCTGCAAGCAGCTGATATCTTGACAATTTTTTCATTATTTCATCACCGCTATCTTCGCTATTTTGGCAATTCTCAGGAGGTGTGATGAAAATATCAGCTGCAAACACAGGTCATCTTCTTCCCACCGGAAGGTTATTTGATTCACAGTCAATCTGCTATAAATAATATCATAATTATAGGATAATACATAGTATGTTATCAAATCTAATATATAAATCTAACATGAGTGTATGTTCCTACTGTTCAAATAATGGAACGGTACACAAAATTCACGCTTACCCACAAACTACCATTTTTAAAAAAAAAAATATTTATCGAAATGATATAACAAAAACGTAACTCGTATATAAGCACTACACTATCAATATTATAATATAAAATAATATAATTACTTGCGTTTTTCTATTCGCCATTATTGTCACCAAAAACTTGCAAATAAAATCCGTTTTATTGGCAAGAACGACTGTTTGAATTTAAATGTTATTCACTGAACTGACAGTTAAAAATGTCAGTAATAGAATCATAAAAGCGTTAATTAGAAGATGCGTTAAAAAACTCAAATAAAAATTTAAAAAATAACCGTTCCAAAATTGGAACACTGGGATGATATGGGTTAAAGAAATTTGACAGATTGTAGTAGCTTGGTGTTCTGTAGTCTGTACAAGGCAGGGCCTTTGCGAAGCAGTGGCGGCAGTTTGGAAGGGAAAAAAACTTGTAAAAGTGCTTATCCCGTGAGTGTTTTATGCACAAACGTTGGTGCGTAAAAGATTTGCACCCGACGTGCCACATGCTCCGACGTCGGGTCCGACGTCGGAGCATTGCTGACTTCACGTCCAGTGTTTCCACTATAGTAATTTCGTTTCCACATGCCTCAAGTCAAATTTCCACTTTTCAGAATTTTCTTCTCCTTGAAAATTATTTTGCTGTAGTATTTAGTATTCACACTAATAAAAAAAATTGTGGGAGCTAACGGAATTCCCATGTTTTATAACCAATGGTGCTACCCTCCCTATGACATAAGCGCCAGTGGCGCCATCAAATAATTTCATTACTTTATTGACGTATCACCTGCCCACTACGCCTCTGGTGACACCATACTATAATAATATTATTTACACTAAATATGCAAACAAATTGGTTTTATATTTCAATATAAAACCAATTTCTTCAGCGATTGTATAAATTAAGACCGTGAATAGCGACGTTGGTCCTCCGGTGGCCGAGACCCTCGAACGGCTCGAACCAGCTCTCCTGGATGGGGTGGTGCGGTCCCTGTTTCCGAGCAGGGAACCGGACTTCACCCTACCGGTGACGGACCCCCCACGGGGAGTGGCTCTACCGGAGGAAGAAGCTCCTCCTCCTCCGGTGTCAGCGGAGGAATATGGCGCGGCGATTCTTCGTCTCCGCGCTAAACATGCGGCTCCCGGGCCGGACGGCGTCCCCGCACGGGTGGTGGCCATCGCGGCCATAGAAATTGAGGGCAGGTTTCGGAACCTCTTCAGTGCGTGCTTCGCGTTTGGGAGGTTCCCGAAACCTTGGCGGGAGGGCCAATTGTGCCTCCTCCGGATGGAGGGACGGCCGGTGGACTCCCCCTCGGCATACCGGCCCATCGTCTCGCTTGACGAGGCCGGTAAGATGTTCGAGGAGATTATCGCCGGCCGGTCCCGCGGCATCTGCGGAGCGTGGGACCGGACCTGTCGGACGCCCAGTTCGGATTTCGAGCTGGTCGTTCGACAGTGGATGCCTTGGCCCGTCTAAAGGGCCAGGTGACAGAGGCGGTGGGAGTGGGGGATGTAGTGTTGGCTGTGTCATTCGACATTGCCAACGCCTTCAATTCCGTCCCCCACTCCACCATCCTGGAAGCGCTCCGGTTCCACGGAGTGCCCCTGTATTTGCGGGGCCTCCTGGCCAGCTACTTGGAGGACCGTGTTGTCCTCCTCGTAGACGGGGCTGGCCATCTCCGGCGATACGCTGTCGGGGTTCCACAGGCGTCCGTTCTGGGACCTCTTCTGTGGAACGTCGGTTATGACTGGCTCCTGTGGGGAACCCTCCTTCGAGGCACGAGTGTCATCTGCTACGCGGATGACACTCTGCTCACTTCCCGCGGGAGGACCTTCAGGGAGGCGGCCAGTTTGGCGTCGGCGGGCGGATCCTTAGTGGCGGGAAGGATCCGCCGCCTGGGCTTGAGGGTGGCGCTGCACAAAACGGAGGCCGTGTTCTTTCTTTCAGATACTTCATCTGGGCCTCATTTTGGACAGCAGGTGGCGCTTCGGCCCGCATTTCAGCGGCCGGTCCTGAAGGACTGGCTCGACAGGCGTCACGGGTTCCTCTCCTTCCATTTGGTGCAGGAACTCTCCGGTCACGGCTGCTTCGGCAGGTACCTGCACCGTATAGGACGAGAGGAGACACCGTCGTGCCATGGTTGCCGCGCGGTCACGGCGGAAAACACCCTCGCGGTGTGCCCGTCGTGGGCCGTGCCGCGCCGCGATCTTGTCGCGGCGGTAGGAGGGAACCTCCGGTGCTCCTTAGGCGGCGCAGGGGCAGGAGAAGGTGGGATTTCGCCCGCTTTCTCCCTCCCTGAGGTGAGCGACGGGCGTGAGGCACGGGGGTTACCCGCGCCCGCCTTGCGTCGCTCACCACGAGGGTGGCTGAGCCACGGCCCCTCCCTGTGGAGGGGTGAAAGAGGGCCCGCCGTAGTATGCGGGCATATCGCCGGTGGGGGGCTGGTAGCCAAAGCTCCGCTTTTTCCCAGTCCCCCGCCACTAAGGCGACGCGGGAGTGCCGCTGGGGTTTTTAGTGAGTATACCGGGAGCCTCTCTCCCGGGGAGTCCCACATACCCTTCCCGTCCCCTAGCGAAAACAAAAAAACAAAAGAAGGTTAAGTTAACTTGCCGTGGAAGAATTTAGACTTCCGCGGCCTCACGCGTTTGCTCGTGATAGAAGAGACACCGGGGTGGTTTTAGTCAGTAAAAGTCTGACAAACCCCGTCGCCCACCCCAGGGCAGCGGACATCCTATGAGGATTTCCACCCCAAAAAAAAAGTTTTTTTTTTGTTTCATTATTTCCCAAGGAATTTCTATCTAAACTAGAATGTGAACTATCGATCAAAATGCGGTCCGAGGGAGATAGCTTCACAGTAGCCCTCTGTCCTTGTTGTGAAGGTGACTATAATAATTGAATTTAAGTATACGTACATAAGAGGATTGCGGTGCTTGGCAGCAGTGTCAAAGAAACGCTTGGAAAGGCGTTTCATGAACTGCTGGATGGTGGGGATTTTGAGATCAAGGTGGAGGATCTCATTACGGACGAACCAAGGGGCATTTGTGGCTTTACGGAGGAAACGGTTTTGGACTACTTGCATCCTATGGATTAATGGATATGACGCGGCTTGGCATGTGCGAAGACTGGACAAGCGTATGTCATTATCGGGCGTATGCATGCTGTGTACAAGCGCAATTTGCACTTGAGTGACAGTTTGCTACGCGAGTTGAGGACGGGGTGCAGTCTACCCAGAACGAAGGCGGCGTATCCCGGTCCCCTCTCTAAGAGCGAGAGGGGAGGGGAGTCCGAGGAAGGCCGCGCCACGATTGCCACCGAGCCGTCACTGTCTCCCAGCCAATTGCTGGGAGTATAGTACGGCTCGACCACCACTGCCACATCCACCAACCACTCGGCCATTGACTGCACCAGTAAGTCCTGGGCAGCCCGGCAGTGGTTGGTGTTTGCCTGTAGGATGCGATGGTCGACCCATTATTCGACCATCCCATCACCCTCGGCCACCGCCGCTGATGGGATATCAGCGGGGGAGGTGGCTGCAGCGGCAGGACGGCTTATAGCTGCCTTCGGCTTGCCCTTCTTCGTGGGAGGTCGGCATACGTTCCCACTCATTACGTGGTCCGCGGGGCGGCCACTGTCAGCGCATGCCGCGCAATGCGGCTTGGCGGCCTCACACGAGGCCGCCTTATGCCCCTGTTGCCCGCAGCGGAAGCAAGTGTCCACCCTATCCACGGTGGACGGACACGTGGCTCGGGTGTGGCCTAACTTATACTAGCTTAACTTAACCTAACCTATCTCCTTTTGTTTCCCGCGTGAGGCCGACAAGGAGGAAGTTTGGGTAAGGTCATGATGTGGCCACTATGCTACAATATTTCACTGTTCTCTAAAAATTATTCACTGAATGCACTTTTTACTACATAAATCACGCGCTTTTATTTAGTAAACAACACTATAAATAATTTTAAAAGTCCAATGAAAAATGAGCGTGACACTCATCTTTACATTCCCGCCAACCTCTGGTTCACAAACAAGGAATTTCTATTTAAGCATGAATTTCCTTGTTCACAAATACTTCCATAGACAAGTTTTACTATTTATCAAGCGACAACATTTAAAAATTTAAGTTTTTCTTGTTCTCGGAAAAAATCGTCCGCGACTCCGCGTCCGCCATATTCGAAATCGAAATTTCGAAACCCGGTGAACTTGTCTCGTGTTTGGTGTTTTATAAAAATGAATTTTGAAGGGAAACGGTGAGTGATTATATTGAAATTATTTATCAGATTACTGGAAATATTGTGTAGATTGTGATTCAAATATTGGTTTTAGATATTTTAAATCGTTTATTTTGGTGAAAAAAGTTTGAAAAGTTTATGAGAGCGTTTCTCTTATTTTTTGCCATATTTTCAAAAAATCGCCAATAAAAAAAAACACAGTAAATCGCTTTTTTGGTCATGAAATCAGATACATTATTTTATGAGTATTTTAACTTTTCTACAGGAATTCTGTTTGATTTAAGATTTTTGTATTAAAATTATAAAAATCTAAATCAAGGTAGGCTAAGCATTCCTATTTCGTTACTCCTTAATTGGTAAAAAAAACTTCGAACTTGCAAATTCTGTAGCTAAAATTTCTATGTTTCATAAAATTCATGATAAGTTTAATAAAATCATCGCAAATAACTACTAAGAATACCGACAAATATTTCCAATTTGGGTGCTTAAATATTTTTTTTGTTACTTTTAATCTAAAGTAAATTAAAAGTTTTGATTATATGAAAAATATACAAAATTGAAAGAATTTGCTTATTTTTTATAAAAATGTGTAGCATAATTGATATTTTGTACAAGTAGTGTTCATTTATATTGAATAAATAAATAAAAAAAGCGAGTTTAAAGACGGGAGATGTTTGGGACAGTAACAAAAAAGGAGTCACTAGTAACAAAATAAAAAACACAAGGTTGGGTCTACAATGGTTATTTTTAAATTCTATAATGGATTTTTTTAAACTCCGATATTACACGTTTAATCGATTTTTTTTTTCTATACCATATATCAATTTGTTTCGAAATGGTCGTCTGTGCTTTACAATTAATTACCAAATTATTTTTTGCAATGCTCTTCATCAAGTCTCTTTCTTTATTACTTTCACAATTTTTGGAAGTTATCTTCAACGAAGCTTCGAGGATTTCATTTCTGGCTTTAATTTTAAGTAATTTAGTCTCAAACTTCTTTTTTTGTTCCGTTGCGTGTTTTTGCAGTCGATATATTTTTTTTCTTGCAGTTTCGTTAGCTCGTTCTAAGTAAGCACTTCAACTTTTTGCTTTGTCATATTCTGTTTTCAGTTTATTTTTAATCCTTCGTAGACTTCCTACATGTTTTGACAATCTTAATATTGTTGATTGTGTTTCAGTCGACATCTCAGATACTGAAATTTCCAAGGAGGACGTTCCCATTGTGTTCGTTAAAATATCTGCCATTGTCGTTGAAGAGTTTCCGCTACATACTATTTTTTTGAGATTTCTTGTGGTTTTGTTTTTGTTTTTCTTCTTTCCACTTTTTTCTTTGATTTTTTAGTTCTGTTTCAGTCATTTCCGATATTTCTTTATATTTATATTTTGATTTTATTCTTTCTAATTTTTTCTTTCTTATTTCTTCCAACTTATCCGGGTTCTGTTTTAATTTCTCTCTATATCGCTTCATTTTTTCTGCCGGAGTTAGTGGCATTTTCTTGTGCTGTTAAATTGTAAACATAGCTTTATGATTCCGTTTTTGTTACTTTATTTTTCTGCTTATACGTTACTACCCCAAAGTAACAAAAAAGGAAGTAACGAAACGAGTGTTTGATTTTATTGAAATATTGTTGTGGTAGTTGAAATTACAGTTACGTCTATTATTTTACACTAAATTTTATACGAAGATAATAACTATTGCACTATGATAAAAAGAATGGGTAGATATTGTCAACTTACCTTGAAACAGCAATAACAAAAGCCGGAATGAGATTCACTCTTAAACGGGTACGTGTACACTTTTCAAATTTCGGAACAGCAACTGACGCAATACATTAATATGGCGGTATTTTGTGAGATCTAAGTTGTTGCTAGTTCAAAAAATATAACTAAATTGATATTTCTTAATATTTTACATGTCTAAATTGGGTAACAAAAACTGAAATCCATTTTTGGAACTGTCTCTGGGACATGTTTAAAATTAATTAATAACCGTAAAATTTTAACCAAATTACCATGAAATAAATATTACGTGAACCCTTCTACCTTGTAATACGATTTGTAATCAATCTCAGTATAGTTTCTTTGAATTATATCAAAACAATTAAAGTTGAAATTGAGATTGGTAGACTGGGACATACGAATTTTCATACATTGCAATTTTCGACAGTTTATATTTAGTTGATTTTTTATTTTAGTATGATATATTTAGTATTGGTTAACATTTTTTCAGTAAACTTGAATTACAATAGTGCTTCTAAGTAAAACAGTATCAGCAATTTATAGATTACACCAAAGTTATTCATCTACAAAATCAGGGGACATGCCACAAATGTGTAATGGCAAAAAAAAAGAGAAATGCTCATTGAGGCGTCAATTGCCGTTATTGATACCCGATGTTTTCTGTTTAGTTTACTAAGTATTCTACAAAATTTATATAAGTAGGTAGGAATTTTATCTAGGAAACCATTTGAGCATTTTAGATGCTCGTTCAAACTTTTCTCCATGTCGTTACATTATTTTTGCTAGTAAAAACTATCGCTTAGACCATGTTTATTGAAAGTATTGTGATTTCTCTTAATATATCGTCACCTTTAAGGCAAACTTACGAATCTGCAGTTTTTGTACATTTGACATTTCTATTATAAATACACCGTTGTCCTACATATGGTGTGAAATTTTCAAAATTCTATCTATAACGGTTAAAGAAATGTCATAGTGCGAATCTAACTTTTTTGTTGATACACCTGTATTAAACTTACGAAACTGATATCAGTTGTTTTGGCGTAGTTGAAAACGTGAAGTCCGAAAAAAATGCACCACGGTCAACTTACGAATCTGTCTTAATCGTTATATCATAGCACACTTTAATGAATCGATCTAGCGACTCGCAGCATGTTATATATATATTCTTTATGAGACTCAAGTAAAAGCAAATATGAAACGATCTAGCCCCGCACGATGATATTGCGATGGAACCTTGTCACAATAACAGCTTTGTGACGTCATCTGTCACACAAAAGGACAGCTAGCAAAAGAATGTTTAACGCAAAATTAATATTAGGGTTAAGGGTTTATTTGTAATTTATAATTTTATTATACATACACTCTTTATACCTACTCACCCATATTCTGACAAATAAACTGTAAAAATTTCAAGGAAATAATTCTTGTAGACGTAAGAAAAATATACTTATTCGTATATCTTTCTTACATGTATACTAATTTTTTCTAACTACATTTCTGTTAATTTGCGAGCGGGAATAGAACCAGAGTCCACTGTGTAGCAGTCATGTGTTAATTAATTACTACCTACATCTTTATAAATAAAACCAGGATAGAATGAAAAAAAAATGTTTATTTATAATTCAATATAATCTTACCCTTACCTTATCTTATTTATTCAATTCCACTCATATAGTCTTCCGAATCAGAACTGCTTTCTGTGTCTGTCGTTTCCGATTCACTGTCGTCTGCCGTATTTATGACAAATAACTCGTCAGTTATTAGATCTTTATTCCAATATTTCCTCTTCAAGCCGTTTAACATGATTGATTGAGTTATTGACGCCAACGCCTGCAACGTCAGATCTTCAATGCGACTTTCCAACTGCTCCACATTCTTTTCTGAGATCCTCATCTTTACCAGGTTCCAGATGCACTCAATGAGGTTGCGGTCGCAGTTGTAGGGTGGTAATCTAACGACCTCATGGCCATTGCCAGCTAATAAATTGTCAATTTTATAATTTTTCGGCGGTCTGTGCCGTTTAATTAATAAATACAGTTTAGGTTTTGTACTCTCAGATTATAGAACAAACCTAACCAAACCTTTTGTTCTATAATCTGAGTTTGTACTGTTGTTGGGAAAGTCGATGTTGTGAGCTTGTAGTCACTCAACCATCAACTGTTTTTTATTGTTCATACTTGGTGGCCTATTCTCTTCCCTACTGTGATAAGGGGCGTTGTCCATCACAATTATGGACTTGCGTGGTAATTTGGGTACTAATTTTTCTGTAAGCCACTTGGTGAAATTCTCAGCATTCATTTGATCATGGTAATCCCCCGTTTTGATGTCTGCTTTAAACATTAATAGGGCATTGTCAAGTGTCAACAAAACTGCTTTCACTTCCCGCGTGAACTATTATCCATCAACGGCCAGGGCTGTCGTTCCGTCTCACTCCAACATCGGTTACTGTTTGCCAACATTTTTTTATCGTGTAGTGTGCGTGTATCCACGTTTCGTCGAAATAAATAACGAGTCTTTTGTTATTACAAAGCGAGTCATTTTCTTTCATACGTCGTAAATATTTAGCCCTCCACGCTTGAATTTGGGGTCTTTCAATTATAGCCAGTCTTTTTGGTAGCATCGTTTAAATTGGTAGCCTAAATCACATTTAATTATTTTTCTTAATGTAGTTTCACTACCAGTATAGGTACTAAGGTACTAAGGCAGTAAAGGTACTAAGGTCTACTTTGAAGACTTTGCGCATTGTGGGTATTTCTCTCCTCACCACATCACAGGAAAATCCGTCGAAATATTCCTTCTTTTGTCGTTTTCCTTTAGTAGGAGTTCTCATTTTGCTGGCTGTTGCTGGCTCATGCTCTCGTCGCAATTTCGTCACAGTATTTTTTGCAACGCCTGTGGTACGTGCCACACGCTTCGTGACTTTCGTAAAATTTTGCCAAATATTTTTAATAACTATTAGCAGTTGCTTTGGTATTAAAATTTCCTCAGTAGTGTCCGAAGCACTTTTTAAAGCACGGTTTATAATTTCAAGAACTAACTTACAGTCCTCTTTCTCTTTAACAAAATAATTGTCCACTTTAATTATAATTTCACGAGCACGACTGTTAATTAATTTCTTACTCATTTTAACGAGTAACAGCTAACAAAACTAAACAACAAAACTCAAAAACAGCAATAAAACAGGATAACAAAAACAAAAAGCTAACAAAAATATTCGATGTGCGTAAGTGGCTAAGCGCGGACTGAACATGCGAACGGTACCGACGGTGCGAGTTCGCCTACGTCATCAAGATGGCCGCCAGTCGCAATATCATCGTGCGGGGCTTATACTGTAAATTGTCCATCGCGCAAAGTAAGTACGCATCAATATTGTTTTACAGTAAACAATAAAAAAGTTACTGTATGCAGAGATTTATTTTTAGACACTTTAAACATCAAGAAAGGAATAGTATGGGGTGCTTTAAAACAGATTTCTGAAGAAGGGGTTCTTTTAGCTGATAAAAGAGGCGAGAAACCTCCATCTAACAAACTTTCAGTGAGAGACTTGATCAAATTAAAAATCATATTTTTTCATTTCTTGCCATGCACCATCAAATATTCTTTATAAAAAAAAATGTGGAGATGAAGGTGAGATCCCAGCAGGAAAGTCTTCAGGGCCTATAAATTTAAATTCCGTGTGCCGAAAAAGGATCTCTGCAAAAAGTGAGTTGCTTACAAGGAACACATGACCTGAGCTGCTCTGAAGAGGAAAATCATTCAAAACATCTTAAGCAACAATGATGCGTCGAGACACAGACAAAACAGCAGCAAAGAATGATCCAAAGACTTCGGCATTTAATCTTGACCCAGAAGCAGTCCTCCAAACTCCTAAAGGTGCGTCTGGACCATTCTTTTATGTTCGGAAATAAGCTGTATACAATTTAACATTTTATACATTTGGTGATCAAGAAGTAAACTGTTTCATTTGGGACGAAACGGAGGGTAAACGGGGAAGTACTGGAATTGCAACTTGTGTTTTCAAATATATTTATTTGTAGTCAACAAGGCGTAACACATGTGAGAATGATGTCAGATAATTGTGGCAACTAACAAAACAAAAATAGTTTTTGCTGTATGTTGCTCCACTTTGTAACAAATCATCATCATCAACCTTTTATCGTCCCACTGCTGGGCACAGGTCTCCTCTCATACAGAGAAGGATTGAGCGTAATCACCACGCTTGCACCTAGTACTAAAAATATTTACACAGAAAGAATACCCATTTCCAAACAAAAAAAAGAGATCTAGGTAGGGTAAATCACCCAGTAGTCAGCCTTTTAGTGAGTAATTAAATTTTGTTTATTAGTATTTAAAATATTAAACACTATGCATAAAAACAACCACTTTCTTGTGAAAGTTTATTTATTAAAATTACTAAAAAAATTAACAAACTATCAAACTTTTGTTAGATTCATAGAAAAAATCAACAATAATCATATTATGGCACTTTTTCCCAGTGCTCAGCCTCATTTCTCCACAAGTCAGCCATGGTTTACCCTAAAGTCAGCCTCTCACTTTGCATATTTGGCATAGAAATGTCTTATTATATACAATATGTAAAGAAAACCCTGTCCGATCCGTGAAGGTATTGTTAGGTATCGTTAACTGATTCTAATAATGCCTACAAAGCCGGGCTAAACTTAAAAAAAAATCCCCAAAAAAAATAAATATTATTTCGAAAAAGCGAGGTAACTTAATGCATGTGCGGTAGGCAACCCGATAGCCCCGCCCCCCTTCACGCGCGCATGTATGCGCGGGTGAAGGGGGGTGGGGCATGCGGCACGTGGCCGCATCGCTATTCGCTCCGTCACAAATGGTGTTGTCAGTTTTTTAAAATTACCAAATTTCGGGGAAATTGGAATTAATACCCGGGAAAAAAAGATTATTTCAAAATTCATTATTATTGTTACTGTGATGATTATGTAAAATTTTATATTATATTTGGTCAAGTGTTTACCTAACCTTTATTATCCTTATGGGTCGGACAGGGGTTTCTTTACATATTGTATATTTTCATACATATCCCCAGCGAATTCAGTGCATTTTAAATGGTACCACGCAGGGCAATTATCACATCCTATATTTTTCAGGTCGTTGATTTCGGTATCGCTAGTCATTTCTTCTTCACAATTATTACATCCAATCCATCCATCCATAAGTTCAGCAAACCACTTCAGAATACCTGCTTCAGTTACAGCGGCTCGACCGTTCGATATATTTTCAGGCGTCCTCTCACTTAACTCAGGATTTCGTCTCAGAAATGATTGGTACCATTTATTCCCCGGTCTATTATTTACAAATGGGTTTGGTCTTTTATCTTCAGATATAACATTGTGGACGGTATTCAGGAGATCATCACGTTTTAATGGGAAGCCACATTTCGCTAATGCAATACACCAGTTTTTCAAAGCAGTTTCTTCAGTTTTGGTCAGCACTGTTTCTGGTCCCATTTTACGGGGCAAATCTGGAACCCTTAAATGTACTCGATCCTGTAACGTCCCTCGTGGAACCTTAAAAACTCGACTGGCTTCTTTAATTTTCATACCATTCCTAATCTATCAATTGTTCTTCTTTATATTGGTGGATTGGTCTCTTTGACATAATGGAACTCTAAAACAAATGATTTTTAGTCTAAAATAATTTGTGCATAAATTAAACTCTAATTAAAAATGCTTTAAGGTGCTATTTAGTGCAACAGGACTGACGGCTGATTACTGGATTCTTAGAGCCATTGGTCGGCCACTAACATGCAGTTACATTTGTACGCGGCTGACTACTGGTAAAATACACTTTTCGTCTTAGAAAAGTTAAGCTCAAAGTATTGAGCAAAATTTGAATTATTTGGTCCGTTAATTTCAGCTAAATCTAAGATATTCCCAAAAAAACTAGTAGTCAGCCGCTTGTGGCTGAGCACTGGACCTACAGTTGAAATTCCAAACCCAGTAGTCAGCCACCTTAATTACTACATATTTAACAAATAAAATATATGTTTTAGTTGATTTAGTCGCAAAATAAACAGTTTATTGTAACACAATAATATTATCCACCGCAAATAACAAGATATAAACACAAAAACTTACCGAAAACTTTAAGGCTTTCCTGAAGACAAAAAACAGTAACAAAAGCGTGTCTAGTGATGTCTGTGACGGCGGCGCAAATGAACGAGCGTAGCTCTTCTAACGGCTCTAACTAGGGTTGCCAGACCGCCGGGAAGGGATTGTCCCGGAATCTTGCCTCTTGTCCGGAATGAGCGGTAATTGTCCCGGATCTTTAAGAAAGATGATAGTAAGAATTTACGAGTGTTGACGACCTTTTTTCCCGGATTTGATTTCGAATGAGCTTTTTTTTTTAGCCGTTCTCCGACTCCCGGTTTGATTTCGAATGAGTTTTTTTTTTTTTTTTTTTTTTTTTTTTTCTTTCTCCGAGAGAGTGTCTGTCGACGACTGTCCCGGATTTTGTAACTTCCTATCTGGCAACCCTAGCTCTAACTGATATGATTATGACATAAAGGCTGAGTACTGGTGCACGGCTGACTAGCGGGTGTTTTACCCTACTAAAACTCTGTACCGATAACCAAATCCCAAAATATTACCATTCCTCTTATAAAAACCTCTCAGATATGGAAGCTATTGAAGTTCGCTTACCTGAATCAGATGCTGAAGAAGATGAGAAAGAGTAGGAATACCTACAGTTCCTCTTTATTTGTTTACATATTTCACTCTACAAATACTCCAAACATAATGATATGTTCACTTAATTTTTTTCTGAAACATGTTAGGTATTATATTATTTATCTTATGAGACAAATTACGCCTTTTAAAATTAACTTCAGAACCTTGCGCCCAACCTGCGGCTGCTAGCAACTTGGCAAGTATAAGACAAGGTTTATACGTAGGTAGTAGGTACGGACGACAGCAGGTCAAGCTACCCCCAACAGCCAAATATACCCAATCAACCTTGAGCCTTAATGTTTTAGGGATAAAGTTGAAAATCTAATAAAGAAATTGACAGATTGTAGTACCTTGATGTGCTGTCCTCCGTACCTACCTACAAGAAAAAATCTATGACTGCGCCACTTACAAAAAAACGATGTTTACCGGATTCAAAGATTCAAAACTTTATTGCGTTCATGTTGTGGTATTATAGGTACTTACCTATTTCTTCTATTGGACCTACGAGTATTAATATTAATAAAATAGGTAGGTATCTATACCTATAATTTAATATTTGATCAATCTATTATTGTATTTCTTTGTCTCATTTTTATTGTTACTTATTTTCTTTTTATGACTTAATTGTTGAACAAGTTTGATTACAATATTAATTATGAACCTTGCGCCTTCCTCATATTTCGACAACCTGAGATCTTACTTGACATTTTACTGAATTTTATATTAGTGACGAATGCGTTTAGCTATCGTGACAAGAAACGAGAAACCGAAACTAAGTAATTACTTAATAATCATAAGAAAACTGGTGGGCGCAAGGTGTAAACAGCCATTGCTTCAACAAGCAATATCGACCAGACCAAGGACGTCACAAATTATAGCGAACATTAAAATGTGCGTCACATTTTCGTCACTAAAGGATGTGATACTTGCCAAGTCGCTAGCAGGTTGGGCGCAAGGTTCTGAAGTTGATCTTTTAAAGGAATAGTAAGTATAATTATAATATCGTGAATATATTATTCTTTTACTACAAGAATAACAAATAAATGCAGTTTCATTACTTTACACCTTCATACATTAGAGTTCAAATGTATTATATTACGCTCTAACAAACTTACGAAAGTGACACTTTCGCAAGTTTACCAAAATATTTATTAAATATTTTTGTTATGAAATTACCGAAACTACCACTTTCGTTAATTTGCTGAAGCGTAATATAATGCCACAGTCTAAAAATCATACAGTCGTCCAACGAAGACGTCTAGACAGAGCAATCGTGCGGGGTGTGAGGGACTAGACGCGGGCGAGCTGCGAACAAAACGATGTTCGTATCTCGGTATCTATTATTAAGGGCTGACACGTGTTTGTTTTTTGTTTTATAATTTGGTATGAGTGTCAATTTTAAGTATAATTGGGGTGCTTGTTACGAAAAAGCAATCATTTTTGACATCCAAAATGGCGGACGTAATTTTTTTATAATTTGATATGAGTGTCAATTTCGAGTATAATTGGGGTGGTTGTTACGAAAAAGCCACCCTTTTTGAAATCCAAGATGGCGGACGCCAATTTAAATGTATATTAATATGATATAGGTGTTAATTCCGAGGTGGATCGGGGTACTGGTTACGAAAATGCTATCTAAATAACTTAAACACTGTCTCGAGTTGTTCCCTTAGTAAAAATAGCAAATTAAAATATAATGCAGCTATCGAAGTTGATCTGCAATAAATAAATCATTTCATAAATATTGTTTATTTGTGGCAACCCTGGCCGATGCGTTACTGTCTAGGCGATGTCGGCATTTTACACGAGATCAAAGGCGTCGACCTACTGTATGATTTTTTACTGTGATAATACCTTTGAATTCTCGTGTATGAAGGTGTAAAGTAACGAATATGCATTTATTTGTGATGCGTGTTATACAATATGTTAAGAAAACCCTGTCCGACCCATAAGGATAATAAAGGTTAGGTAAGCACTTGACCAAATATAATATAAAATTTTACATAATCATCATAGTAAAAATACTAATGAATTTTGAAATAATCCTTTTTTCCCGGGAATTAATTCCAATTTCCCCGAAATTTGGTAATTTTTAAAAAAGTGACAACACTGGTATTATTATAAGCGAATAGCGACGCGACCACGTCACAGGTGCCGCGTGCCCTGCCCCCCGCCGCCCGCGGAATGGGGTTGCTTACCGCACATGTGTTAAGTTACCTCTTTTTGCGAAATAATATTTATTTTTTTAGGGGGATTTTTTTTTTAAGTTTTGCCTGTCTTTGTGGGCCTTATTAGAATCAGTTATCGTTACCTAACAATACCTTCACGGATCGGACAGGGTTTTCTTTACATATTGTATATGTATAATCCATTCATGGTAAATAAAAGCAGGCGAATTTCGAAACTGAAATTTATCGCAGAATTTATTACATCCCTTTCTTAAAAATAAATATCGCCAATCTAAAGTTTCAAAACGCTCTCCTGTAAAATTTGTTTTTTGCTGTTTCATAAGTTTACTTTAAAGGTGACGATAATATATACTTCATATTATAGAAGATTTTAAATTTAGTAATATTTTATAGATTTAGATAAATAGTAGCACACTGTTACTTATTGAAATTAATATTTGTTATTATAGTGGAATTTATTTTATTGGTACTTAGAATGACGCGATCACGGTCAGGATCTCGGTCTCGGTCGGTGACGCCGGGGCCGAGCTCCTTGGATCTTGAGCGCCACAGCCGGCCTCAACTAATAGTGAGGATGGCAGCGGATAACACCGGCGAGCTGACGGTGGAGCCCGAAACAAGTTTATCGTTGCCCCCTCCACCCTCACCTCTATGCAGACCCCATTGTGTCACTCCGTGAGTGTGTTATATAATGGTCGTAACACGATTCTATGTATTCTACATATATCCCCTTATTCATAAACGCTGCTTAAAGTTAACTAGTGATTAGCGATTATTTTACTATACATTTTTGACCTTTTAACGTCACTAACTTCAATCATCTTTTATGAATAACCACCACAGTGTTTAAGGGGTTTACTTATAAACGATGCGATGATTTAAGTTAAGTGACATGCAAGCAGCGTTTATGAATAAGAGGGATAGTATCTAGAAATGTACTCAACACAAACGTGATATCAAGTCCGGGATAAAAGAAGCCAAAGTCGTAGTACGAAAGTTTCACGATTACGGATAGATGCGCAGTAAACGAAAGAACAAAGCGTACTAACTGATAATAAGCAATATTCAATTGATTAATTTCCAGTGACATCAATATCTGTCTCGCTTTCTCTAAAAATAAATTTTCTGTCGTCTCATTTTAATGAACTAGGAACAGTGTCATTCTCTATCTCACTCTAACACATTTGTCTGTCTCGCTTACACAATATCGAAGCATATCTTTTTGTAAACGAAATTACAATTATTCAGCTAAAACCTTTTTTTTTTAAGTGAGATCCTTTTTCAAGTAAATAAGCAATAATATTTTTTGTTTAAAGATAAGTAGTACGTGTTGTACCATTTCGAAATCTTGATTAAATGGGCCATTTTTTTGAATAACTTGCCCATGGTACTATGGTACATTTTATTTTAAATATGATTTGTCAAAGTTATCTGATAAAATGTTTTTGAAGCATGACTCAATAAAACTTATTTTTTTTACTAAACTGACAATAATTACTATTGAATTTGTGACTGCAATCAATGGCATAGTTATTAGGGATTACGTTAAAAAAAAACACTGCGATTTAAGAAATTTGTGATCACAGCACCTAAATATGTGATCAAAGGTGTGGATTTTAAAACATTATCAAAGTATTCCTTTTACCACTTAACCAAGTAACATGGATTATATTTTTTATTTTTACCAGAACTAGTATAACCTAGCCTATCGCCCCGTGCCCGCTTGACGTTGAGTTTCGGGACACCCTGTATAATAATCTTATTCATTTATCTTTTAGAAAACCACTGATGACGGGGCTCTCAGTGAACATGACCCAGGAGCTTGAAATTACCCCCCCGGGTTCCATCAAAATAAAAACTGAACTGGAGGAGTCAGTGCAGTAAGTGTTGCTATGATGACACCACCATTGTCAGACTCTTTTATTGGACATGGTTAAGCTGACTATGATATTTTTTTTGCAGTATGTATCTAGAAATATACTATATAATAATCTTATTCATTTATCTTTTAGAAAACCACTGATGACGGGGCTCTCAGTGAACATGACCCAGGAGCTTGAAATTACCCCCCCGGGTTCCATCAAAATAAAAACTGAACTGGAGGAGTCAGTGCAGTAAGTGTTGCTATGATGACACCACCATTGTCAGACTCTTTTATTGGACATGGTTAAGCTGACTATGATATTTTTTTTGCAGTATGTATCTAGAAATATACTATATAATAATCTTATTCATTTATCTTTTAGAAAACCACTGATGACGGGGCTCTCAGTGAACATGACCCAGGAGCTTGAAAATACCCCCCCGGGCTCCATCAAAATAAAAACTGAGCTGGAGGAGTCAGTGCAGTAAGTGTTGCTATGACACCACCATTGTCAGACTCTTTTATTGGACATGGTTAAGCTGACTATGATATTTTTTTTGCAGTATGTATCTAGAAATATACTATATAATAATCTTATTCATTTATCTTTTAGAAAACCACTGATGACGGGGCTCTCAGTGAACATGACCCAGGGGCTTGAAAATACCCCCCGGGGCTCCATCAACATAAAAACTGAGCTGGAGGAGTCAGTGCAGTAAGTGTTGCTATGACACCACCATTGTCAGACTCTTTTATTGGACATGGTTAAGCTGACTATGATATTTTTTTTGCAGTATTGGACACTTAGAACGGGCGGCCGCGTGTGATTTGGGCTGGGAGGATGGAGATTCGGCGATAAAGGAACACTACGATCATGTCAAACAATGGATCAGTGAGTTGCCACTGCCAGAACCTTCCTCGGGATACTCCCGTATCTGTAGGACACCAGTTTCAGATGTGTGCTCTGGTAGCGCTGGTGCTTTTATTGTACAGGCTGCTGAAGCTAATCCTTCAGAGCCTGGGCCTAGCGGTGGCCACGGGATACCAGTGCCGGCGTCTGAAACAAAAGATGCTGTCCCGTCCGTGTCGGGTTGTACGGCAGCATCTATACGGCGGGTTACAGATACGGTGAACGATGGTAGCGATTTGGATTCAGATTTTGACGATGAGTTTAATCTGGATGAAATCGCTGCTACCGGTGGTATGTCGAGGACTATTCCGGATGACGACGAATTGGATGAGCATACAACTCATATCGTAAATTCGATTGAGAGTGCAATGGACGTCGTCATCGATCAAATGGTTGGCACTTCTATTGATTTCGAGTGGCGAGAGGACTTTGATAGTTTCCGAGGTGTAGCCGAAGTATTTTCGGGTCCTACCGTCGGGCCTATTGAAGACTATGATACGCCTTATGATGCCTTTACTGCTATTTGGGGTAAAGACATCATAGGGCATATAGTCACCGAAACAAATAGATATGCCAAACAGGTCATCGATGCGCAAACGGCAGCAGGTACATTGAAAACGTCATCTCGTCTTCATAAGTGGACTGACACTAATGAAGATGAGATGTACGTTTTCTTTTCAGTACTCATGTTTATGGGCTTGGACCCACGCATGTCCCAACTTGAGTACTGGAAGTCTACTGGCTATCTCGAGATGCCCAAATTTCGAAAATTGATACAATTTAACCGCTTCATATTGCTGAACAAATTTATTCATTTTGTGAACAATTTTGCAGGGAGCCAGGATTTGTCTCAAACTGAAGGAAATGTGCTTCCAGCAAAGTTGCGGAAACTTGCACCAATTATTCGGCATTTGAATAACAAGTTTTCAAGCTTGTACAATTTGCATCCCGATATAGCCATAGACGAATCATTGACACTATTTAAGGGTCGCTTGTCTTGGATACAAGCGATCCGCTCGAAGTCTGCCCGCTTCGGCATGAAATCTTTCGAGCTTTGCGAGCCGAGGACGGGCTACCTGTATAAATTTGAAATTTATGCAGGTAAAGACGACAGTCAAAGTCACACTTCTGCTCCCAGTGTGGCTTTGGCTGAAAAGAGCGCTAGTGTCGTGATTGACCTACTGAAAGGCCTAGAGAATCGGGGTCACTGCGTAACGATGGACAATTTTTATAATTCTCCAGCGTTAGCGCGGTATCTCAAATTTCTAGGCTTTGATTGCTTGGGAACGTTGCGTCCAAATCGCAAGCATGTACCAATTGAGGTCAAAAACGTTCCAAGGAATGTGGCCAGGGGTAGCATCATAGCTCGCCACTGCGGTGACGTTTCGTGCATTGCATGGAAAGACACCAAAGTGGTGACTATGATCTCCACTTACCACACTCCAGAAACATTTGTAGGTCGGAAGGCTGGTAGGCCTCTTATCAAACCTGTTGTCGTTCATGACTACAACAACACAATGGCAGGGGTTGATCTTAAAGATCAAAACCTTTCAATGTATTTAATTGAAAGGAAAAGGTGCGTCAAGTGGTATATGAAAATGTTTAAGCGGTTGTTGAATGCAAGTGTATTGAACGCTTACATTATTTTGTCTGCTTCTTTGAAACGTAGAAATATGCCTCCCATGACGCATCGTCAGTTCCGAGAACAGCTAGCCAATTCTCTTGTGGAGAACCATTTCCAATTTCCACAAGAAAATTTGCCATCATCCGAGGAATTGACGAGGCTTAGGCGAGATATAATTCACGTTCCCAAGAACCAGTCCAGAAACAACCGCGGACGGTGTGTCATTTGCTACCGGAAAGGTACTAGCAAAATGGTGACTACATATTGCGTGACCTGTGATGAGTATATCTGCCTCGAAAGTTGTTGGTTAGATTGGCACTCTCTCCAAAAACTTCCTGGGGCAGATAAACATCGTCGAAAAAGGCCACGCCGTGAGTAGTATGCCATTTTGCATATGCCTTAAATATTTTCATGTGCCTCTGGACGCATCTTCCTTCCCGTGTTGTTGTATCATTCACCCTGAACCGAATTTATGATATGATCCGACACGTTCAGCCAAAACTTCGTACAACTCAACCATCCAATGTCTTACAGATCGTATTGTTCCTTTTTCGTTGCATCAATGTCCTTTCCCACACCTTCAATCAATCACCGGTATCGTCGGCACCGCTTAGCATGGGCTGGGCTTCGCTACGCCTGAAGGATTCTCCTGTAGCGGCACTACAACTACAGTCATCTACCCAACTGAGGAAGCACTAAAATCATAAGTCCTACGTCGTGCAAGCCAAGTTCTCCGCGAATTAGAACATAATATAATACAACATTCCGACAAGAACTGTCAGGCAGTGCCCACCGGACACAACACCCGTCCGGTTGGAGGATCCTCCCTTTTCCTTGAACGTCAGCGCAACCTTCGTTCCTGCGAGATTTGAAGACTTCTGCACTCATACGCCTGAAGTGGTGACCCCGCCTTGAACGTCAGCGCAACCTTCGTTCCTTCAAGGTTTGAAGACCTCTTCACTCACACGCCTTCTTTGGCGACCCTGCAAGGAACATAACAGCCTTCGAGCAGCGTGACGTCATCAGCATCTTCAGCATCACCTCTTCCTCAAGCTTTCCAGTAGCGAGTCATCCAGCCAGCCAGCTTCACATGGGCATACCTGACCACCAGCATGTATATAACATTAATGATTAGAAAAACCCAGAAATCAATTAAAAATAACAAAAATACTTTTTCAAAAAGCTTCAATGTATTAAAAAGCTCTCAAAAATTAGAAGAAACAATTAGTGGGCATAAAATAAAATTAGATAGCATTAAAAATAATTATGAGGCTGAAATTCAACAATTACAGTCAGAGACTCTCCGCTTACAGGATTCCTTGAATAGTGTTATATCCAAATTAAATTTCCCAGAAGGCAATGGGAGAGTATATTTTGGCAATGAACAGACTTGTGTAGTGAGAATAAGAGAATGTTCAACTCTTTAACGAACAATCTAACACCTGATTGTGTAAGCATGATCCATCGGGCTGTTCACGGTCAGCTGTCTCTAATGAGTCTGCACCATCAGTGACTCATACTGTGGAGTTGTTTGACAGTCTCAGCAGTACTTCCCTCGCCACACCAAACACAGAAGAATTAATAATAACAAATAAATTGTTAAACAATAGAAATAAAATATTGATGTATTGCGATGAAATGGGTAAAAATATGGGTCATACACTACAACACCATTTAAATGACCAAGTAATTAATTATTGTATGCCTGAAGCATCTTACAGTAAAATTATAGAAAAAGTTATAAGTGGTAATTACAGTCCATCCACAACCATTGTTATTTTGATTGGGAGAAGGGGAAATGCAAACAGTGTAAAAATTAAGAAATATTTTGAAAGTCTAGCCTCCTTAAATGTAAATAAAATAGTTTTGTTTGCCTTTCCTTATGGCAATGGCCTGTCACAGACCGAAAACAAAATTAGATATAGATGTAATATGACATTACAAACTATGACATTATATAATGAAAAATTTGAATTTATTGACTCTAATGCACTCATTAGTCAAAATAATTTTATGACCAAAGATAACTATTATCTTTGTAATTTTTTTAAAGGACAGTTAACAGAATCGCTATCAAACTATATATATGAGTCAGCCAAGTTTTTGGCTAACTATACTATTTCTATTGAGCAGTTAAGTAATACACTTAGGTCCGTATTACAGAACGTCACTCAAAACTCAAGGTCTACATAAGTTTGTGTGCGTTCGCGCAGCGGAATGTTGTTGAATTTAAAGATTTTAAATATGCAGATATTTAGTGTATGACGTCGTGTAATTGTGTATGGTAAAAAAAAATTTGTGCGTGCAGCTATTGTGGAGAAATTCACCAAAAACTGATTCCGCTGGGCGAACGTTGTCCTGGCGAAACTTTTTTTAATCCATTGACTTTAGAAAAAAGAGAAGTGTCCAAAAATTAGTGTGTAATTGTGTATGTATGAATAAAATTTGTGCATGCATAGACTTCGGAGAAATTCAAGTTTCCGCTGCGCGAACGTTTGGCCATTAGCTAGTTTTCATATAAAGCGCTTACATAGAGAGCTGTAGATTTTTAATTAGGTTGTTTTGAATTTGTGCATATTTGTGTACAAAACAGATTTAGAAAAAATCGTAGGGCCAAAGAGATAAAAATATAAACGTAGAACACGCTTTTAAGTCATAGTTCTTAAAGTATGCACTTTGGGGTCTAGATTTTCACGTTTATACAAACCTTGTAAGTGTCTGCAACATATTGCCAAATATCAATGATGTTCCTTTAATAGTTAAAGAGATATAGGACAATTTACCATGACAAAATCACTGTTTACAAAGCAGTCAAATATCACGACTTTCTAAAGGAATTGCATGGTAAAATGTATGCCAATAATTAGTGTATTCATTCAACTATTCACATGCAAAATTTCATGTCATTAAATTCAGTAATTAAAGAAAAACAATTAAAATACTGACGAAGCATCGAAAACCTACATAACCCGACCAAGTTCGGATAGCTATAAAAAAGCGGCCGTGCCATATATCATAAGAACGTTCTTAACCTTCCAATATAGTATTTATTAATATGGCACAGTTGCGTACACAAGCGTTAGGTAAAAATAAAACAATTGTGTTACTCTAAATATATTGCACGGCCGCTTTTTATAGCTATCCGAACTTGGTCGGTTATGTAGGTTTCGATGCTTCGTCAGTATTTTAATTGTTCTTCTTAATTACTGAATTTAATGACATGAAATTTTGCATGTGAATAGTTGAATGAATACACTAATTATTGGCATACATTTTACCATACCCTTTTAGAATGTCGTGATATTTGACTGCTTTAAACAGTGATTTTGTCAGCGGGTAGTTCGTCCTATATCTCTTTAATTTACCAAAGGGAACATTATTGATATTTGGCAATATGTTGCAGACACTTACAAGGTTTGTATAAACGTCAAAATCTAGACCCCAAAGTGCATAGCTACTTTAAGAACTATGACCTAAAAGCGTGTTTTACGTTTATATTTTTATCTTTTAGTCCTACGATTTTTTCTAAATCTGTTTTGTACACAAATGCAACAAAATTTAAAACAACGTATGTAAAAAATCTACAGCCCTCTATGTGTAAGCGCTTTATATGAAAACTAGCTAATGGCCAAACGTTCGCGCAGCGGAAACTTGAATTTCTCCGAAGTCTATGCATGCACAAATTTTGTTCATACATACACAATTACACACAAATACAATACTCAATTTTTGACACATCTCTTTTTCTAAAGTCAATGGATTAAAAAGTTCCGCTTGAAAATAACGTTCGCCTGTATGGAATCAGTTTTTGGTGAATTTCTCCACAATGGCTACACGCACAAATTTTTTTACCATACACAATTACATCGACGTCATACACTAAATATTCTGCATATTTAAAATCTTTAAATTCAACAACATTCAGGCTGCGCGAACGCACACCATAAGTTTCGTTTGAAGCTTTTTGATTGGTTGAAACTAGTTTTAACTAATGCTTGAGTCTTGAGTAACGTTATGTAATACGCACCTTAGTGGTAATGAGCAGAGCTTGGAATATGTTCCAAGCCATTAAATTACAACTTGGCACAATAGAGTCAACCTCTAGCCAATACCAAGTTGGGGACTTGTACCCCAAGTTAGACTTGTACCCATTATCAAGGGACATTGAGACAACAGAGTTATACTTTAGCATAAATGTAAACCATTATGTATTAATATCACACCCATCAAATAATTTTCAAAATAAAATGAGTAATAATAACCTTAAAATTGTTCATCAAAATATACAGGGTGTGATGAATAAACAATTAGAATTGGAGTTGTTCATGAACTGTAGTTACATTGATATTGGTTGTCTTACTGAACATTGGTTAAAAGCCCATCAGTTCATGTTCAGCTTTAATAACCATCAGATTGCTAGCTCGTTCAGCAAAGTGAATATGATAAGGGGAGGCTTCCTAATAATTGTTCGTGACAATATCAAATTTAAAGATCGGACTGATATTGTAAGCCTCTCTGTTGAGAGAGTTATTGAAATTGCTTGCATCGAGCTTGAGCAGTTCATTGTAATAAGTGTCTACAGGCCCCCATGTGCTTTCCATAATATTTTTGAAAAATATATGGAGGAAGTTTTATTAAAGACTTGTCACAGTAACAAAATAGTTGTTTGTGGAGACTTCAACATTAATGTTTTAGAGAAATCAGCTACAGTTAATAAATTTATGTCAGTATTCAAGTCTTAGAACTAGTACGCAAGATTGTTTGAGCCAACTAGAATAACTGCCACGAGTGCCACCTGTTTAAACAACATCTTTACTAACTTAATACCTTCTGACCATTTAATTATAAACGAGTTAAGACTCTGATCACTGTGGCCAGTTATTTACTTTTACTCAGAAAAGTGAAGTCAGAGCTCAAAGAAAGTTGTGAGTTTTGTTTCTGTAAATGAAAATCGTTTAGGACAATTTAAAAATAACTTAATTGAAAAGCTACCGGACTTGCCTTATCACACCTATCCAGATCATGCGTATAGTGTACTATTTTACCTCATTAATTGTGAATTTAAGAACGTTTATTATTATTATTATTTAACCATGATGAAACTTTTCAAGAGTTTGTTAAATATTATTCAAAAACTTTTAAAAGAGCCTGTTCCTCAGCAAAAGCCATACACATTAAATATACAATAAAATCTTCTGGAAACAAAATCAAAACAATATTGGAAATTATAAATTCTGAAACTGGAAGAACCAAAGTACAAAATCGCGATTTCAATCTTAAAATTAACGATGAAGATATAAAGTGTGCGTTCGCGCAGCGGAATGTTGTTATTAATAAAAAAAACATTTTTCATTCAAGAAATGCAATTCTTTTATTTTTTCCTAACGCTTGTGTACGCAACTGTGCCATATTAATAAATACTATATTGGAAGGTTAAGAACGTTCTTAAGATATATGGCACGGCCGCTTTTTTATAGCTATCCGAACTTGGTCGGGTTATGTAGATTTTCGATGCTTCGTCAGTATTTTAATTGTTTTTCTTTAATTACTGAATTTAATGACATGAAATTTTGCATGTGAATAGTTGAATGAATGCACTAATTATTGGCATACATTTTACCATGCAATTCCTTTAGAATGTCGTGATATTTGACTGCTTTGTAAACAGTGATTTTGTCATGGTAAATTGTCCTATATCTCTTTAATTACTAAGGAACATCATTGATATTTGGCAATATGTTGCAGACACTTACAGGGTTTGTATAAACGTGAAAATCTAGACCCCAAAGTGCATACTTTAAGAACTATGACCTAAAAAGCGTGTTTTACGTTTATATTTTTATCTTTTTAGCCCTACGATTTTTCTAAATCTGTTTTGTACACAAATATGCACAAATTCAAAACAACGTATGTAAAAATCTACAGCTCTCTATGTAAGCGCTTTATATGAAAACTAGCTAATGGCCAAACGTTCGCGCAGCTGAAACTTGAATTTCTCCGAAGTCTATGCATGCACAAATTTTATTCATACATACACAATTACACACAAATACACACTAATTTTTGGACACATCTCTTTTTCCTAAAGTCAATGGATTAAAAAAGTTCCGCCAGGACAACGTTCGCCCAGCGGAATCAGTTTTTGGTGAATTTCTCCACAATGGCTGCATGCACAAATTTTTTTTTACCATACACAATTATACGACGTCATACACTAAATATCTGCATATTTAAAATCTTTTAATTCAACAACATTCCGCTGCGCGAGCACGATATAAAGGCGGACTTGGAGGTAGCAACTGAGTTTGAGAATTTTTTTACTAATATTCCAATAATGACAACAAAACTTTGTCTTCTTCCTCCACTTCTGCTTATGCCATACTAAAAGAATGTGTTCCAGAATGTGACAATCACTTTGAATTTACATTTGTGACTGCTAAAGACATTATAGAATCTTTTAAGGATCTTGATGTAAAAAAAACTGGCGATCATTGGGGTTTGTCAGACTGTAGCTTCAATAATAGATGTTATCGCACCTTTCTTAGCAATTGTTTTTAATTCTTGTGTCACATCTGGTATATTTCCTGATTTGATGAAACTTAGCAAAGTAATTCCACTGTTCAAATCTGGTAGTACAACTGATCCCACGAATTTTCGGCCAATATCGATATTACCAACTTTGAGCAAAATTTTTGAAAAATTAGTTTTGAAACAGTTGTTGAGGCACTTTAACTTACACAATTTATTGCACGTGAAACAATTTGGTTTTACAAAGGGTCGTTCAACTACAGATGCGGGCGTGGCGTTGCTAAGAACATATTTGGGGCCTGGGAGGAATCGCAAGATGCTCTTGGTATTTTTTGTGATTTGTCCAAGGCCTTTGATTGCGTACATCATGATACTCTTGTCAGGAAATTGTACCATTATGGTTTGAGGGACAGAGCTCTCGACCTTCTGACTTCTTATCTGAATAATCGAATTCAGAGGGTTGATGTTAATGGCAAGAGATCTGCAGGATCTATGGTCACCATGGGCGTTCCGCAGGGCTCGATTCTAGGTCCATTCTTGTTTTTAATTTATATTAATGACTTACCTCATCACGTGAGGGATAATCACAACATAGTATTGTTCGCGGATGACACTTCTCTTATTTTTAAAGTCAAGCGCCAGTTAGCAAATTTTGACGAAGTTAACAATGCACTCTCTAAAGTTGTCCATTGGTTTAATGTAAATGACCTTCTTTTAAATGAAAAATAAACTAAAGTCATTAAATTTTCTACGCCAAATGTCAGGCACCTAAGTACCAATGTTCAACTGAATGGAGTAGAGTTGATCCCTGTCGAGTCGACAGTTTTTCTTGGATTAACCATTGACGCCAAGTTACAATGGGGTCCTCACATTGAGAAGCTGTCGGGTAGACTCAGTTCTGCCGCCTTTGCTGTTAAGAAAATTAGACAGATAACTGATGTGGATACAGCCAGAATTGTTTATTTTAGTTATTTTCATAGTCTTGTGACTTATGGGATTCTTCTCTGGGGAACTTGTGCGGACATCAATACCATCTTTGTTTTACAGAAGAGGGCTGTTCGAGACATTTACAACCTTGGTCCTAGAGATTCTCTTAGAGAAATTTCAAAGAAGTGAACATTCTGACTGTAGCTTCTATTATACAATATGTAAAGAAAACCCTCAAAACATAGGATAATAAAGGTTAGGTAAACACTTGACCAAATATAATATAAAATTTTATAATCTGTCCACAGTAACAATAATAATGAATTTTGAAATAATCTTTTTTTCCCAGGTATTAATTCCAATTTCCCCGAAATTTGGTAATTTTTAAAAAACTGACAACACCATTTGTGACGGAGCGAATAGCGATGCGACCACGTGCCGCATGGCCCCGCCCCCCTTCACCCGCGCATACATGCGCGGGTGAAGGGGGGCGGGGCTATCGGGTTGCCTGCCGCACATGCATTATGTTACCTCGCTTTTTCGAAATAATATTTTTTTTTGGGGATTTTTTTTTTAAGTTTAGCCCGGCTTTGTAGGCATTATTAGAATCAGTTAACGATACCTAACAATACCTTCACCTCGGACAAGTTTTCTTTACACTGTGTATATTTGAAAATCTTTATGTATTCATATCAATTTTAAGAAAACAAGCGTACTCATATTATAAATACAGGAACAACACAATCTTGCTTGTACATCACACTCGTCTCTCCACAGAGTGAGCAATAGTTCATGGGTCAATGTATACACTTTTTAACAAGCTTCCATGGACAATTGAAACTTACCTATTAGGATTTTAGAATATATAAAGGCCAAACTTTGCAAAGGGGTATTATAAATCACAGATTATTTAGAAGACAAAAAAGCTTGGGATTGAGCTGCTCGCTCTGTTAAGCATTGTTAATTTTTATTAAGCAATATGCGTAATTATAAGGTAAATTATTGTAAGCATTTTCATTTTTAATGTCTGGACTTGAAAAAAGACGATGATCCCTGAGTTTGTTTCGGCCATTTCTTCTCAGAGGTAGTCAGTTTGACCATCGTTTAAAAAACATGACGAATTAGAAGTGATCAGTGATCCTACTTTGCTTAAATAAACGATTTCATTTCATTCAGTAATCTCAATTTTTTGTAATGATGACTGTCAAAAGTTCCTTTTATTAGCCTTTTCAAGGTTACCTACATGATGCCCATTTCTAAATAAAAAAGACAAAAAGCATGTATTAGGTATTACATCTGTTTGCAATCCTAATTAATACAAATAAAAGTGTTTGTAAGAAACCTACTTAAAGAATAATTATAAGAATAATAAAATCTTTATTTTTGCAAATAAATTTATTTTTTTGAAGTTACGTATTTTTATTCCCAAAATCTTTCTTGAACAAACAGATATTTGTAATGTAATGATTCTTTCTAAATTATTAAGAACATTTATTTGTATTTCAACGATCAGTTTTTGTTTAAATTTCATAATTTTTGTTATCTAGAAATAGCCAAACCGGAAATCGCGCCAACTCTCTAGTACCCTCATTTATTTCGTCAGAGTGGTGGCGGGAATGAAATTATAAATAAGCATTTTTAGAGCGAGTACGTTCAGTTCTTGGTGGTCATCCGAATCACTCGGACATAATAGTTAAGGAATATTGGAGTCTGGCAGTTATGTATTTGTATTCGATTTAAGTATAATATATTGGCTGTTACCTGTCGTGAAGAATAAAATTATTGTATTGATCTTTACAAGTTGCAGTTTTATTGAAATCTCAGAAGTGAGAAGAGGATTCAGCCCATATAGTAAAGGTATGTGAAAGCAATATTCATTCCTTTATAATTAAAAAAAAAATATAATATGTATAATTTATCGTTATTTCAAACCATGCCATGTACTAATTTAAATATTAATTTTACGGGAACCAAATCGAATCTGTGGTTTTATTGTCGTTGATTCATCTGGTGAGGGCAACTCCCTCATGGTGTTTTGGTGATAATATGCAAACGTTGAAATTTTGGATTCAAAGTTCGTACAGTTTCTAATCATGAATAGGCAGCGTTTGGTCAGGGCAACTCCTTGACAATGCTATTTGTTCACATTTTGTAGATTATCACGGCGAACATTTGGTTAAGGCTACTCCTTAATATTGTTGGAACGTGGTGGCTACAGGAAACTGTATGTAATTTGGGTACCTAGATGTTTAGAATTATTATTTTTATGGACATAATAATTATATTATGAGGGTATGGTTTGAAAATACATTTTTAGACACTGATCAGATACAGTAACTGTGCTTGTTCACTGGATTATTACTAGGATAAGGATAAGGTATGAAAAAAAATGATAGTTAAAAAAAATAATTAAAAAATAAAACAAAGGCTGGTTTCTGGTGGCTGTGATACAGCGATTTAATTCATTAGTACAGGCACCAACGCCACATTATTTTCTGTACTTTTTGATTTTTTTAGTTAAAATATTATTGGTGTACCTTGAAATGTTTTTATTTTTTGAAAATAAATTTATTATTACTAATTTAAAGAAAAAAAACCGGCCAAGTGCGTGTCGGACTCACGCATAAAGGGTTCCGTACCATTGATTTATGAAAATGTTTTTTTTTTTAGATTTTTCATTCTCTTATTTTTAGAAGTTAGAGGGGGGACCAATGTTTTTTTCCGCTTTGGAATCTTCTGTCACGGAAACTATTCTGTTAAAAAAAAATATTTTAGAAATCTCTATATCATTTTTTAAGACCTATCGGTAGATACCCCACACGAACTGAAGAATCGAACATGAAATGATTTAGTGGACTAAGTTTATCCACTGGATTAATGTCGGAATTGCGTGGACTAGGTTTGTCCACTGGATTTTAATATTAGGATTGCGTGGACTAGGTTTGTCCACGGGATTAATGTCAGGATTGCGTGGACTAGGTTTGTCCACCGGATTAATGTCAGGATTGCGTGGACTAGGTTTGTCCACTGCATTAATGCTAGGATTGCGTGGACTAGGTTTGTCCACGGGATTAATGTCAGGATTGCGTGGACTAGGTTTGTCCACGAGATTAATGTCAGGATTGCGTGAACTAGGTTTGTTCACTGCATTAATGCTAGGATTGCGTGGACTAGGTTTGTCCACGGGATTAATGTCAGGATTGCGTGGACTAGGTTTGTCCACGGGATTAATGTCAGGATTGCGTGGACTAGGTTTGTCCACTGCATTAATGCTAGGATTGCGTGGACTAGGTTTGTCCACGGGATCAATGTCAGGATTGCGTGGACTAGGTTTGTCCACGAGATTAATGTCAGGATTGCGTGAACTAGGTTTGTTCACTGCATTAATGCTAGGATTGCGTGGACTAGGTTTGTCCACGGGATTAATGTCAGGATTGCGTGGACTAGGTTTGTCCACGGGATTAATGTCAGGATTGCGTGGACTAGGTTTGTCCACGGGATTAATATCAGGATTGCGTGGACTAGGTTTGTCCATGGGATTAATGTCAGGATTGCGTGGACTAGGTTTGTCCATGGGATTAATGTCAGGATTGCGTGGACTAGGTTTGTCCACGGGATTAATGTCAGGATTGCGTGGACTAGGTTTGTCCACGGGATTAATGTCAGGATTGCGTGGACTAGGTTTGTCCACGGGATTAATGTCAGGATTGCGGGGACTAGGTTTGTCCACAGGATTAATGTCAGAATTGCGTGGACTATGCCTGTTCAGTGTTAGTTCATAGAGTACTGCTAGAACTGGGTGGAGACTATCTATGTTCGCTGGATTATTATTAGGATTAAGTGGACTATGTTTGTCTACCGGATTATTGCGAGGACTGAGTGGATTATGTTCAGTAGTTGCTTGGATAAAATTAATGAGTTGGCTTAAAGCTTTGAAACTATTAGCAATGAAAATTTGTGTACTGATTTGGATAATGAGGGTATGGATTTCTACTCGGCTCCATTTATCTTTCAGCCATGGTACCAAGCGAGGATGATAAAAAGGAGGGGCACTTCCAACTACTCCGCCTAGGAGGCAATCAAAGAAGAAAAGAAGGACAACGACTTCCTACTTCTAGCGGAGAGGCCACACCAAGGAAGGCTCATAGGGCATCGAGTCGGTTGGCCGCAGAAGGCTTGTTGAAGCTGCTCTCAGACTTCAAAGAAGAACCAAGTAAAAGTTCAGTTTTAATTATACAAATTTAAAATAATGTAGTTACCGAATTCGACCCGGCCAATAGGGCTCAAACCATTGACAGCTGGCTTAGGAAAGTGAACGAGTTCGCAGGCATTTATAGCTGGGATGAAAAACAAATAGTCCATTTTTCACTTCTAAAACTTACGGAACTAGCTAAAAGATGGTTTGAGACCTTGCGACTGTAGTATATACATGGGTCGAATGGCAAGAAAACTTTCGAACGGCGTTCTCTGAACTGCTGATGCTTAACTGATGCTTAATAGGACTTCACGAAATGAAAAACGTCTTCGCGACTATTTTACGATAAATTAAGTTTATTGAACAGATGCGAAATTAATGGTAAGAAGGCGGTAGACTGTATTGTTCATGGGTTGACTGATGGTCGGTAGGTTAGGAGTGGCGCTCAAACTCTTTAATTGTTCTGAACCTGAAGATCTTTTAAATTTTCTATGCTCTCGACGTTCGCAGACTAGTTTTCCTACTCAACCAAGGTTCCGTGATCGTAAAGCTCGTACATTTCGCAATTCAAAGAATATAACGACCACTGGTCAGGGTAGTACTAATTTCAATGATGAAAGTTTTTAAAGCTTATATTGACTTCGGGAGTCAGTGTAGTCATTATGATAAAATTCCAATAGTACGGGATTTTGGTAACTCTGCTGTACAGCCTTTATTTAAATCGTCTGTGACTCTGAAGGTTGACGAAATTGAGACTTCTATCGATGTGTTAATAATCAACGACGAAATCATACATACTCCATTGATCATTGGGCAGAATTGTATAAAGTTGCAGACTAACATTGTATAGGAGTCCTACTTACAATACCTACTACGGTTCCCACTAAGTTTACACAAACGAGTGTTGTACTAATTCATGCCAGGGACTGTAACTTCTCAGGCAATATTTATATAGAAGGTTACTACTCTGTTGGGCCTAAAAGGGAATTTAGTTTACTACAAGGTATTTATTGGTTATCGAATGGGAAGGGTAATATTGTTGTTACTAATTTAGCAACAAACCACAACGTTAGAATCTGATATCTTGTTAGCGAGGGCATTGCCAGTTAACGAGCTAGAATCCTGTTACGTTAATTAAAAAAAAAAAAACCGACGTTGCTACTATGGAACCACTAGACCAAATCAGACAAAGAAAGGCAAACAAGTTGTCATTATTTCATTTTCGTCAATTACCCAATTGAACAATAGATTCTATTCATCATCTGCATTTATTCATTCATAAAAATTAACATTGTGTTGAACATTGCATATAAAATTAAAATAGAAATACCACATGCGGCTAAAAAAATTAAAAATGTGGAATTGAAATATAAATAAATCATAATCACAGACAAACATAACAAGTCGATCAATTATACCGTATGTCAATAGACATATAAACAAATGTCAGATACGATTACAAGAAATAATAATAATAAATAAATGTCAAATGTGTAGTTACAGTCAAAGCATATTGTTACAGTCAAAGGAATTCAGTCGAAAGCGTGTTCACTGGTGCTTTAATTATTTTGTATCATTTTACATGAATTCTGATACTGATAGCAATGCCTGACCACGTTAAAAATTGGTGACAACTTGTGTTTAAACTCCGTTCTTCATGTGCTTTCGCTTACCTTACGTTCCTCTTGTTATTCATGCTGATGATTATACTTGGCAAAGTAACAAAGAATAACCAATATATATAATCTTGGTACTGTCAAAATATTCAACTTTTTTAAATGCTCCCTACAAGATTCTGTTTGTGAGATCCTTACTAAAGTCCTTATAGCACGTTTCTGTAAGATTAACGCTTTCTGACAATCATAGTTGTAGCTGTTACCCCAAAGTATGATGCTATACCTCAATCTAGCTTCGATAAGCGCCATAATATGGAGCTTTTATATGCTTTAAATCTAAAATATCTTTAAGGCTCCTGAGTGCATAGCATGCTGATGAAATAGAAGGGTCAATAGCAGCTAGCTCATGTTTACAATTTAAGTTCACATCTATGTTAATACCTAAGAATTTGACTTTGTCCACTAAATAAATTTTGTCTTCATTAATTTGTACGTCTAGATTGTTATTGTTAAGAGTTGTTTTCTTGAAGAAAGTAATGTTGGTTAAACTTGTATTTAGCAAAAGGTTATTAGCTGTAAATTAATCGTAAAGATTGTTAAGCGTTTCGTTTACAGCTTGGGAAGTTTTACATAATGTTGAATGTGATGCATAAAGTTCAAGTAATTTGTAAATATGATAAATAGAATAGGCCCCAAAATTGAGCCTTGAGGTACCCACGTTATATCTTTGTGATGGTTGATTTTTGAGGTACCCACGTTATGAAGTGTATACAACTTCGTGATTGTTTCAATCGATACTTTTTATTTTTACAGCCGTTCTTCTATTATGTAAGTAGGATCTTAAGATTATTAAGGAATCTCCTCTGATACCGTAATGTTCTTATTTAGTCAGTAATAATTCGTAGTCAATAGTATCAAAAGCCGAGCTGAGGTCAATAAATAGCCCAGCCACTTCCATTTTGTCATTTAATTTATTAATGATGTCATATATAAGGGTTTATTGCATCAGAACAACCAATGCCTTTCTGGTATCCAAATTGTCTTTTGATATATTTAATATTGCCATTTAAAAAAATGTTTGCTCTATTAATTAAATTATGATTATTAAGCCAGATCACAAAAAAAATGAACTGTGTGATTCTCAAGTAGGTGTTCTATATTATTATTAATTAAATAAGGTACCTAATTTAATGTAATGATTCTTTTTCTTGATTTGATAATCAACTGAGATTTTGAGTATTATATTGTGGAATAGTATTTGCTATTGTTGTATATTATTGAAGTAGGAAGTCCGATAGAATCTAAGTTGTGTACTTCTATATTATGTAATTTATGAATTCTTGATATTAGCTGTAGTGCGCCAGGAGGCTGCACTATGTAGGATGGCCGAATGTAATGTAATGATTCTTTCTAAATTATTAAGAACATTTATTTGTATTTCAACGATCAGTTTTTGTTTAAATTTCATAATTTTTGTTATCTAGAAATAGCCAAACCGGAAATCGCGCCAACTCTCTAGTACCATCATTTAGTTCGTCAGAGTGGTGGCGGGAATGAAATTATAAATAAGCATTTTTAGAGCGAGTACGTTCAGTTCTTGGTGGTCATCCGAATCACTCGGACATAATAGTTAAGGAATATTGGAGTCTGGCAGTTATGTATTTGTATTCGATTTAAGTATAATATATTGGCTGTTACCTGTCGTGAAGAATAAAATTATTGTATTGATCTTTACAAGTTGCAGTTTTATTGAAATATTATAATTATTTAAGTAGTACAATTGTGTTCTACAAACAGCAATATCACTGGTATATAATACACATTCAGCAAGCTTTCATTAAAAATAATTAAACACAACTTAGGTACCCGTCAAAATGTGCCACTCGAAGTTGTTGACGAGTATATACACCTGGGACAAACAGTCCAACTTCGAGAAAGAGGTGTCTCGTTGAATCCAGCTCGACTGGGTATCGTTCGGGAAGCTACGCTATATCTTCTCATCTTCTAAGATACTACAGTGTCTTAAGACTAAAGTCTTTGATCAGTGTGTGTTGCCAGTGATGACTTACGGAACTGAAACGTGATCGCTCACAATGGGCCTCATACGAAGGCTCAGAGTCACAATGGAAAGTATGGGCAATGGAAAGAGCTATGCTCGGTGTTTCTCTGCGTGATTGAATTAGAAATGAGGAGATCCGCAGAAGAACTAAAGGAGAGTAAAGTCACCGACATAGCTCTTCGAGTCGCTAAACTTAAGTGGCAGTGGGCAGGGCACATTGCTCGTAGAACCGATGGCCGATGCGGCAGTAAGGTTCTGGAGTGGCGGCCACTTACTGGAAGACACAGCGTAGGGAGGCCCCCAAGGTGGACCATTGACGAGTCGCTTGAGGCCGATGGATGCGGACAGCGCGGGACCGGTCATCGTCGGAAGCTAACAGGGGAGATCTTTGTCAGCAGAGGACATCTATAGGCTGAAGATGAAGAAGAATGTTCTTAAAGCACCTCTTAGGTAGATAGTAGGTGCCTACTTGCATGAAAGTGGGGATTTAGTGGCGGCCACTTACTGGAAGACACAGCGTAGGGAGGCCCCCAACAAGGTGGACCGATGACCTGGTAAAGGTCGCGGGAGGCCGATGGATGCGGACAGCGCGGGACCGGTCATCGTGGAAAGCCTTGGGGGAGATCTTTGTCCAGCAGAGGACATCTATAGGCTGAAGATGAAGAAGAATGTTCTTAAAGCACCTCTTAGGTAGATAAGTAGGTGCCTACTTCATGAAAGTGGGGGATTTATACAACGTGTAACATAAAGGGTATATACATAAAAAAGGCATGGCATCTTTACATGATATCAAAAGATATTGGAAGGGTTTTTAATCCTATCTCTTCATGTTAGAAGTGAGGAAAACACTGAGCTGTGATAGGCCAATACCATCCAGAGGTCAAGCTACCGAAACTGTCAAATATTCCCAATTAACCTTGAGCCCACAGTATAGCAGCCGGGGGGAAGGGGGAATGTGGTGTATGACCCCACGTGACGTCTAAGAGTGGTGCGCGTGGATCACTGCGCCGTCACATTGGGTCCTTATGTTTGGGGGGGCGACTGATGTCCCCGAGTCTGTCGCCCCTGGACTCATTTAGGGGGGCTGGAAGAGGGCGTTATCCCCTCCGCCGACGCCCAGTGCAGAAGGAAACCACTGCATCCCAGGACTCTTTGCTGCCGATCATCGACTCTATTACGGCCGGCAGCCGGACAGGTCACTGCCTACTTCAGAGATGAGGGCACGGCGCAGCTCCTCCCAAGCGGCACACTGCCAGCGTATGCCGCGCCATGTCGTCCGGGCAGTCGACGCAGTGTTGACACCGGGCGTCCGGCTTCCTGTTTGTGCAACACAGGTACTTTCCGAAGCAACCATGCCCCGGCTCTCCACGTCCATAAAAACGTACCCATTGAAGTGGATGAAGTGATAACAAGTTTTAGAAGAGCGCACAACGTTGTTCAGAACAGATCATAGTGGTACTAGGCGCGTGCGCACAGCGGGACAGCCCCAATGTGCAATACTTTTTAATTTAAGTAAAATTAAATATCAACCTACACTTGACCGTTACGAAAGTCCAAAGCCTGCAAGTGTGATTGAAAATGTTATCACTAGTTAATTACAAACAGAAATTATAATAAATAAATGCAAGACGACGCCGCGCCGCTACAGGCGCGTGCGAGCGCGCGGTACGTTTGACCATAATTTTGTTGGGACAACCAGGTAAGATAACAAGCTCATAACTTTGTGGTTTTTCAAGATATTTTTTTGAAAATTTCTACAGACGACAGCATACCAAGCTACTACAATCTGTCAATTTTTTTTATTAGATTTTCAATTTTGTCGTTAAAGCACTAAGGCTCAAAGTTGAGTGGGAGTATTCGACAGTTTGGAGTAGCTTTAAAAACAAAAGGAAGGATGGAAAACTTTTTTAAACCAGCGCTTGACCGCAATCCTGCCTGATGGTAAGCAGCGACGCAATCGTTGATGGTAAAGCGCACTAGTTTATTAAGAGCCTATTCACTCTAGCCTTGAATACACTCAAATTGTAGTCCGACGGAAACACCGCCGCTGGCAAATTGTTCCAGTCCCTCGATGTACGCGGTATAAAGGAGGAGGCGAAACGCTTCGTCCGGATCGTAGTGGTGTTAACAACGTAAGGGTGGAAACCAGCCGTACGACGGGTCGTCCGCTGGTGGAACGGAGATGGGGGAATTAAATCATGCAATTGCCTCGCACACTCCCCGAAATGCATCCTATAGAACACCGAAAGGCTGGCTACTCTACGCCTGTGCTCTAGGCTTTGGAGACCAACTCGAGTTAGATCAGGGTCACCAATCAGCCTCTTTGCACGTCTCTCCACTGAATCCAAAGTTGCCAGGTGACACTTGGCAGCACCAGCCCAAATGTGGCTGCAGTACTCCACACACGAACGGACCTGTGCTTTGTATAACATTAGAAGCTGCCCAGGTGTGAAGCACTGCCGGACCTTTGCGATAACGCCAAGTTTCCTGGCAGCCACCTTGGCCTTGGACTCAATGAACCGCCCAAAGTTAAGGTTCGAGAAAATCTCAACTCCCAAAAGCTGAAGGCGGTCGGAACACTCCAAGGACACATTCCGAAAAGTAGGGGCCAAGGTGAACGGGCGCCTTTTGGCGGTGAAAAGACACGCCTGTGTTTTGGCGGCATTGAATGCTACAAGATTGGCATTGCCCCATTCGGAGACTGCCTGCAGTGCAACACTCGTTCGCTCAACCATGGCCTCTCTTTCGGACCGGATTGATTCCCTACTAGCCCGAGCATCCGGCAGGTATCTCTCTACAACTGTGTTGTCATCTGCATACCCATAGATACCGGGCATCAGCAGATCGTTAATATGCAGCAGAAACAGAGTTGCAGAGAGAACAGACCCCTGAGGAACACCGGCATTAATTGACATGGGCTCAGAAGAGCATCCGTCGACAACAACTCGGAGGGACCGTTCAGTCAGGAAGTCTTTTACCCAGCCAGTCAGGCTAGGGGAAATGCCGTTAAAACAGTGCGTTAAATACGTTAAAATAGCTTTAGCCGCCGATGCTATTAATTGGTCATAACGAACACTATTTAAAGTCGCCGTCCAATTACTTATAGAGTAATAAAATATTGCTTGTTAGTGGAACTCCGATTAGATGCAGTTTACTGAGTAAACTAGTTGTGCACCGACATGTGGGAGAATCTGACTATTTTCTTATTTGTTCTCTATTATGTTAGATTTGCAAGTTGCAGTTATCCACCGGTGAGCACGTTCGCTTCATTTAATTTTGGTAGTAGTTCTTGTGGGTTCCAATGCCGTGTTGTAACTATCATTATTGCAGTGTCAGACAAAGACAGAGCTATACAGGATGAATAGCGTTATCCCTTTTTCACAACGTCACAATGATGGTTTTATCATGACACAATATAGGAGGGCCTATTACTGAATTTACTCCTTGGCTGCGACTCACAGCGGAGGCAAGCTTTCTAAGCTTTGACTTAAATTGACAACATTTTTTAAAACGGAAAATTATTTTTGTATAATCGAAACCAAAAACACGTGTCCAGTATTTTTAAGTAAATAATCTACTATACAACGTGTAACATAAAGGGTATATACATAACAAAGGCATGGCATCTTTACATGATATCAAACGATATTGGAAGGGTTTTTAATCCTATCTCTTTATGTTAGGAAGTTATGAGGAAAAACACCGCCTGTGATAGGCTACTATCATACTAGTCGCAGAGATATTGAAGACAATTAACGGATTTTGGCAAGTAACGTGACGGGGTAACAGTAGTTATTAACTTATGTAGTGTGCTGCCACGTTTGTTATGATTGATTTTAAGAAACACACGAAACCGAAAATTTTCTACCAATTTTTTGAGTATTTTATTTGAGTTGAAACCCTTCCGATATCGTTTGATATCATCTAAAGATACCATGCCCTTGGTATGTATATACCCCTTTTGTTACACGTTGTATACAAAATTAAAAAAAAAATATGTCATGAAAAACCACAAAGTTATGAGCTTGTTATCCTACTTGGTTATCCCAACAAAAATATAGGCAACGGGCGGGCGAGCAGGGACACAAGTCAACACCTGTGGCATCAGCTGTTTTAAGTAAAAAGAAACATCTAGTATTTTAAGTAAAGAATCTAAGTATGTATAAATTTCAAAAAGATATAATGAAAAACCACAAAGTTATTGAGTCATTTGGCATCCAAACTAACAGTAATGATATAAGACCATGTCATATACATGTACTGAGCCACTCTCTTATATAAAGAGGGGTCTGATTCCCAGCAGTGGAAACGTTTTTTGGTAGATTATCCTTATAGTATACAGAGCAATATATTGTTGTATTTACCTTAAATCGTTCTTCAAAAAAGTGACAGTTCAGAGTTTAGGAAGCTTGTTATCTTACTTGGTTGTCCCAACAAAAATATGGTCAACGCTGTGGCGTCAGGTGTTGCGCGGGCGTACGCAAGCGCCACGTACTATTATCTACCGTAAGCTGCGTGGTACACTCGGTAACCACACTGCAACAATTTCTAAATGTGTTTGGGAAAAATATAACATGGTGTAAAATTATTGAAATCGATTCAGTTGCTTTTTCTGAACAAACTGTATTTAGGTTTCGTATAAAGAAAAAATAAAATTGTATAAAAGTAAATAAAAAACTAGGGAAATAGCTATATTTTTATATTTCGATATATTATGTATAGACAGACGACAGCACTTCAACCTACTACAGTCTGTCAAATTTCTTTATTGGATTTTCAACTTTATCTCTAAAGCATTAAGGCTCAAGGTTGATTGGGAATATTTGATAGTTTCGGGTAGCTTGACCTGCTGTCGATCGTACTTTTCATTCGTAATTTCAACTTTAAAATTTGGTGAAAGACGTAACCGCCAAACTTACGGTGGACTGGCGACCTTTGCTAAAGTCAGCTTGTCAAACTCGTTGGCCCATTTTATGATTTTAACTAAAAACTGTAACTTCATAATTCTACCGTATAAGTGACGTCATTACAAGTATTATGAATTATTTTTTTTTCTAAGAAATGAAATAATAAAAAATGCGAAAAAAATATTAACCCCGGATAAGAAAAAAAGAGAAAAGGTATTTTCGTTTTATGTGTCGTGTCAGTTTTGTTAGTGTTGTCAATGAAATATAAATATAATTCTATTCGACTTTTTTATCGTCCCACTGCTGGGCACAGGTCTCCTCTCATACAGAGAAGTGAGCGTTATCACCACGCTTGCTCAATGCGGGTTGGCGATTTCAGACTTAAAGCCCAAGTTTCGTCAAGATGATTTCCTTCGCCTTGTAATCTGTCATTGGTGTCCAAGATATACTTAGAAAGTAGATATAACTTAGAAAAATTACATTGGTATATGATATACCTGACCTGGAATCGAACCCGCAGACTCATACTTAAGAGGCTGCTGTTTTTACCACTGGACCACCACGACGAGAAGTATAATTACTTACACACAAATAATTCGGGTAACACAACCTAAGTGACTAACAGAATTACCGCTTTTTCACAAAAGATTGGCGACGAGGTCCAGCCAGGCATCGTGCTGCTGCCGGCGTCCAGACGCGGCCGCTACCTTGCCAACATCGCCAGAAGACAAGCAGTGGTAAGTATTCTGTGCTAAGACATTTCTATATTTGACTATGACAGGTAGGTAAGTTCTAGGACTTACTAGACTCCATAATATGTTGGACATACTCCTAGGCTCCATAACTTGTTGGACTAACTAGACTCCATAACTTGCAGAATATACTAGACTCTATAACTTGCAGGACCTACTAGATTCCATAACTTTTTGGACCTACAAAGAAAGATGTTTGCCATAACAGCTGTGGGTTGGATCATAAGGATTTTTTTAAATATTTAATACAGAGTTCAGAGTCTAAGGTGCGTATGCTTAAGCATTATCAAAAGGCTTCAAACGAGACTTAAGGCGCTGTGCTCAGTAAAAATAGGCTTCAAAAAACAGTTTTTTAGCCAAATGTATACATTTCAGAGCAGCCAAAAATTTATATGTTAATCTTGATTATATGTAGCAGGAAACCATTGTTTTCAAAACACGTTTTGAATTAATTTTCTCGATAGAAAAAAATCCTAAAGTAACCACTAAAATTGAATTTATAACCGTTGTAACTGTATTATTAATCATCAAATCTTGATAAAATTGAGAAGAGCGATGTAAAATATAATAGTAAATGAAACCATTGTTTTTGTTTATCGATTTAACTAAGATATTCTAAAATAAATAATGTATTTAATGATAAATAACGTGAACGAAACGTCGCTCCATCGCGGCGTCCATTGCCTTCTCTTTCACTTCTATGCTTAGCGACAGTGACCGCTGAGGCGCGCTGCTTGACGGACCTATGTCAGTTTTTGCTTTACCCCGCACAGAAAATAATTATATTTACGTGTCTGTTTGTTGATGAATAATCATATTTCGTTTTTGCCCGGGTTCAAACCCCAGGTTTACATTATATGCTTTTTGTAGGTTTTAATTGAAATAAATGCTTTTTAATTTACTGTTGTATTTTTGCCGATATTTTATTTGATTTTTTTCTGTATTTATTCTTTCTTTTTACTTTTTCGCGGCAAATTTTTCTTCACCTGTATGTGTTCGGGTTCAAACCCCAGCTTTACGTTGTATGCTTTTTGTTGGATTTCTTATTTGCAATAGTTTTTTTTAATTATTATTAATTTAGCCGATTTTCTGTATTTTTTGTAGTAATTGTTCCATCTTTTTAAATATATTCTTTTTGTAACAATTATAATGCAAACTAATATTTAAAATCAATTCGTTATATTTTTCTTTCTACAAATTTCTAGAAATTAATAATAAATAATAATAATAAGCCTTTATTTAACCATGAATTTCTTAGTTCATAATATAATTTAACAAAAGAAAAACAATAAAAATAACAGTTAATTTGATAATAGTTCATAATAGTAAATTTAGATTTCATTTTGTTGCATTATTCATGGCCCCTTTCGGTATAGGCCTCCTCCAAGTGCCTCCATCTATTTCAATCTTTTTGTGTTGTGTCATCATTCTAAGCACTAGTACAAACCCGACTTCGATAAGAGTTGCAGTTTTGAAGAAAAAATCTTTTATTTTTTTAAATATCCGAAAATGTATTTTTTTTAACAGTTACTCTAAACAGCTGTTTATAAATAGTAATTTCTAGAAATGATATATTTCTAACAGTTTCATGAAAAAAGGACATAACACAAAAAATTTAAGCAGAACGGACAAAGCGCATTATAAAAATAAAAAAGAAAACAAAAGTAATAATAAAAAATGAAAATATGTAAAAATATACATTTTCGAAAATCGCAAGGTAAAGTAAACGGATGTGGGATTCGAACCTGGTGCTCGCCGCGGATGTCTAATGCGAACCGGGACTGTGACGAACAGAGCCAACCATGCTTCGCGGTTGGGTTGTGAAATTACGCTTCTAAATGTAGATGGAATAGAAAAGAAAAACAATAAAAATAACAGTTAATTTGATAATAGTTCATAATAGTAAATTTAGATTTCATTTTGTTGCATTATTCATGGCCCCTTTCGGTATAGGCCTCCTCCAAGTGCCTCCATCTATTTCAATCTTTTTGTGTTGTGTCATCATTCTAAGCACTAGTACAAACCCGACTTCGATAAGAGTTGCAGTTTTGAAGAAAAAATCTTTTATTTTTTTAAATATCCGAAAATGTATTTTTTTTAACAGTTACTCTAAACAGCTGTTTATAAATAGTAATTTCTAGAAATGATATATTTCTAACAGTTTCATGAAAAAGGACATAACACAAAAAAATTAAGCAGAACGGACAAAGCGCATTATAAAAATAAAAAAGAAAACAAAAGTAATAATAAAAAATGAAAATATGTAAAAATATACAACCATATAATGTAGATAGAATAGAGAATGGTTAGTATAGATTTATTAGAACGTGCGTATTTCTCGATGCACGACGCATCACGCATCGATGTACTCGCGCGGAGCGCCCCGCAGTGGGCGGGGCTAGTCGTGTCCCACTTGGTCTGCTTCACCCCCTCAAATACTTAAAAGTTGTCTATTCACAGCGTCTTAATGAGTTTTGAGTGACGTTCTGTAATACGGACCTTAGATATGTCAAAATATACCTTACTAGCGGCCGCCAGCGACTTCGTGGAGTTAGTTATGCTACGCTCCTATTGGTCGCGGCGTGATGTTATATGTGGATTAATGGGCTATCCAACGCAAAAATAATTTTTCTAATCGGACCAGTAGTTCCTGAGATTAGCGCGTATAAACAAACAAACTCTTCAGCTTAAATAGTACTTACTATAGATTTGGAGTCCAATGTCGTCACAAAATATCGAAAATATCGGGTTTGTGGGTTGGATCATTTTTGCAGAAATCGGTCCAATTAATCCCCGAAAATGAGGCATCTAAATAGCGCGATATAAAGGGTATTTCAGTTTCGACATTATTTGCGCATTTTTGGTAAAAACATCTCAATTTCATTTTTTTTTAAATTTGATAGGTTTATGATATTTGGCATTATTTTATTTACTAAATTAGTGAAAGGCACGCTTATACATCAAACATTGAAAGAGTTATTGCCTCTTAAAATACGTGACAAGCTACGGTAATGAACGCCACCCTTGGTAATGAAATTTTAAGTATACGGTGATGAAATATAGAGCCAAGGTAATGATACAAAATGATGGGATATTTAAAAAAAAAAACAAAGATGTTGTAGTTTATAATTTATTTTAAAATCAACTTAACAAAATAGGTACCTAATTAATAATTCTTCCATAATTGAAGTTTTATGAATTTATGAGTTTGTTATTTATATGAGTTAGTGAATAGACACTTCCTTTCTACTGCCGCCAAAATGAAAAGACTGAATCTCCGTGTGATGTTTAAGAGCGTAGTTTTCGCTAAAATCTAAATTTACCACAGCTTCGTTTATCTGAATACTATTTTTTAGTTCTTTTAAAGTTTTATTTTGCACAACAACAGTAGCGCAATGCGGCAAAAAAAAATAATATGATTTTCAAATTTATGAATAACATCTAAAGGTGGTGCATAATTTTCAGTTTTAGCCCAAAGAATGTTATGTTTTACTTTTCCATCCTTCTCATAGGTGTTAGAAGTCTTACGCCATTCAAAATATTTGATGTGTATGTCGTTACTAAATTCTAAATATTCAACAACCTTTGGTTCACAATTAGAACTTTTACGATCCAAGCATGCCTCGTTATATCTATCACAACAAAGAATGTTTAAAAGACCATGATTTGTTTTAACATTTATGATTTCTGTCCTATTTACAGCCTTTATTAGTAACTCTGAATTGCAATGATAAATACATTCGAATGTGTTTCTGTTTGGTTTGGGAAATAAAACCCAAAATGGCCTTATTTTCCAAAGGAACGTGTAAGACACAGATGTATTTGGATTCTCAAGGCAGAACATTTTGTACAAATTTATAAGAGTATCATTTAAGTTCCTTTTTTGTTTTCTGTTTTTCTTTCTCGTGATGTATTCTTTTTTGCCTGGTGCTACTCTTGTATTCTCGTCTTCATTATAAAAGCACTGAACTTTGTTAACAACATCTTTTTCTTTTTTTTTTGTTAAAATTATATTGGATCTTTTTTTTGCCTATTTTTCTAGTCGGTAGTTTTTTAATATTCCTTGTATTCATTGTATTGTCTTTTATCTTCTCTTTATATTATATGTTTAAAAGTCTCTTCAATTACTTGTTTTCTTGTTTTATGTTGCAAAGCTCATTTTCCATTTTTTTCATATCCCTATCTCTTTGATAACGTATATGTCTTATTGTTGCTCTTAACTTAAAAGTTTTATCAGTTTCTTTGGTCCCAGTTTCTTTTACAGAATTTGAAGGAATTGATTCTTCAAGCGGATTATTATCATCAAGGGGCTCGTCTTGTGATGTGTCAATGTCCAGAAGTTCAACATTTTCAATTTCTTTTTCTTTTTTTTTGTATATATATTTCTTGCTGTTAACTCTCCATCTTCTACGTCTTTCTCTTTGAGCACGTGGTGTTAAATCTTTAATGTCAAATTTTTTTTTCAGATTTTCTTTTTAAGTACCTTGCTTTTTCCTTTTCTTTTTCAATATTATATAATTCTTCATAATTTTTTAAAGCAGCGTAGCGTTTCCGCTTAGCCAGTCTTCTTCTCGCTAAAATTTCCTCTTTCGTCTTCTTAGGAAGTGCCATTTTTTTAGCTGAAATAGAAAGCATTTATTAAGCAACAGTGTTAATAGCCTATATGTTATCATTTATTGAAAAAAATAAATAAACAGAAATTTATTCATTACCGTAATTTTCCATTCATTACCGTAATCCCAAAAAGGTTACGGTAAACGACTGTAATGAAGGACACGGTAATGAATATTATGCACTTTGAGGTTATTATATATTTTTCTATAAACTTTACTTACCATCCACACATTCAACAATGAAATTGACACAGAACTTAATTAATTGATGTAACAACTAGATACCAAGTTTATTTACGTATCAAGATGTAAGTGGACTTGTAATGAAACACAAAATGGACTAAACACTGTAATACTTGAACATCAATCAATTTTTGGCACGAGATCTTGCGTAGATCCTTCCCTTGTTACGTTTGCCGGTCGACTGAAGAATGGGGGGGCTGCCGCTCGCTACATGGCGACATGATCAAAGGTTTTTGTCGCGTAAAATCGAAAACTCGTCATGGTTTTGGTAATGAATTTTTTGTTGTTACAAAACTTTAAAAACGCATTTGTTCCATAATTAATCATAAAACTACGTTTTACTTTGTTATCAAGTAACAAATGACAATTAAGTTATTCGACACATTCGCCAAACTTACGATATTTGCGCTAAATTTACAAGTATACTAAAAATATAATGAAGTCTAGCATTGGAACAGGCCCCTGTAATGAGTTTTGTTGTTATTTACATTTTTTTTAAATATGTTTCACATAAAAAAATACAAAAAAAAATCAAGCATTCATTAAAAATCGTAGGTATACATGACATAGATATATTAAATAGGCTTTAAACCAAAAGTTGAATTTATTACGCAGTGGAACTTGTGAATTTGGTACATTTTGAATATTTACCCATAACCGAAGTCCACGCGGACGAAGCCGCGGGCGGAAAGCTAGTTATTAAATAACGAGGTACCGTTTGCATCGTATTAACAAAGCTTTGCACAACATTTTTCAGGACGGCACGGGTATCAAATTCAACAAAGAAGCTGATCGGGTAAGTATTTTTTTAAATAAATTATATTCTAGTGCTTTACCACAATCCTGTCTGATGGTAAGCAGTGATGCAATCGTTGATGGTAATGCGCGCTAGTTTATTAAGAGCTTCTACACTCTAGCCTTGAAGACACTTAAATTGTAGTCTAACGGCAATACCGCCGCTGGCAAATTGTTCCAGTTCGGATCGTTGTGGTGTCAACAACGTTAGGGTGGATACTTCTCGTATGACGGGTCGTCTGATGATGAACGGAGATCGAGGAATTAAATCATGCAATTTCCTCGCACACTCTTTGAAATGCATCTTAAAGAACACCGACAGGCTGGCTACTCTTCGCCTGTGCTCCAGGCTTTGGAGCAAACAAAGGTGTAGTGCTAGGAGGACTCCTACACTACGGGTTCCGTATCACTGTATACTTTAATGTTACATAATTAAAAGTGGACTCTAGTGCCGAGGAATTTGAGAAATAGGTATTTGAAGAAAATATTGCCGTCGCGCCACTTTCAACCTTTCCGCGTAAAGTGCGAAAGGAACAGTTGCAGCTCAGCCTAATTTTACCTACAAAAACGGTGACCAAAAGATATTTCGTATTCCGCTGTTTTCTTTTTCAAAACACGACAGATCTCAATTATTTTTATATCAGAATTTAGAGAATGAGTATACCTATGCCTCTATTATTTTCTTTTTCGTTAAAAACTTGTCACATTTGTGTAATTGTGGTCTGAACATCGCGGTAAAAAAGGTTTTTTTTTCGGGATGTTGAAACATCATATTTCTTTTATTAATTAAGTTTTCGAAAAAAATCCATAATAGGGGCGCGTATACACAAGGTGTGAAATGGTAGAAAAAAAATAATTGCTCTAAAAGCGTTATCCAAAAAGAAAACAGCGGAGAAAACGCCACTAGTGTCCCCTCTTAAGAGTTTGCCCATAGAGCCTCTTCCGTTGACCTGCGATGCCATTTATAAATATTTTGTTGCAGATGAACGCCGAATCGAAGAAGAAGGTAGACGTGCTGTCAGAGGAGCTGCTGCCGTACATCATCGCGGAGCAGGAACGGCGCACCACGCTGTACAAGCGCGTCATGACGGCCATACAGAACGGCGAGAAGGGTGTCACCATCGCCGAGATGCGCAACAAACCGCCCGCCATCATACGGAAGGGTAAATTCTAAAGGCGTCGAGCAGTAGGCCTAGTACGAGTTTTCATTACGAGACTCGATCGTCGACATCGAGCGCGTTTGACTCATCGATTGACCGCTTCAAGGCTGTAAGAACTCTCAACCAATGAGAGCGCCAAACGCGCTCGATATCGACGATCGAGTCTCGTAATGAAAACTCATACTAGGTCTACAGGCCCGAGTCGAACGCGCGTTGTGCTTCACGCGCGCCTTAAAGAGACGTCTGCACATCGTGACGGGGTCCACGAAGACCGATGCCTCCTGGGTCAGGGTTGCGGTTTAGTTATACAAGAAACCGTGGCCCTGGCGTACAGGCAAGTGAAGGAACACGGGTGGGTTTTAGTCAGTAAAAGTCTGACACGCCCTTCCGCTCCGTCCACAGCGGGAGAGGTCACTTGATGATTTCCCATCCAGAACAAAAAAAAAAAGAAAAAAAAAAAGCTGAAAAGCTGAAGAGTTTGTTTGTTTGTTTGTTTGAACGCGCTAATCTCAGGAACTACTGTTCTGTACTGAGATCATGTATGCTGATGATTTGTGCTTCTTAGCAGAATCCCCAGACGGCCTACGACGGCTGATGTCCGCTTTTCATCAAGCCTGCCGTAGGTACGGCTTAAAAGTCAGCGTCAACAAGACGGAGGTGATGTCTCTAGATATTCACGGTCAGGAGACACTGAATAGAAAAAGCTTGCTGAGGATGTGTTGAAGCAAGTAGACAAGTTTCGTTATCTGGGGAACACTATAAGTTCTAAGTGTGACCTTGATGCTGAGATCAACAGCAGAGTCGGAGCTGCAGCTGCAGCGTGTGGCAAGTTGTGTCTTCTGCTCACATGACTTTAAGCTAGCTACGAAAATATCCGCATATATGGCAATTGTGCTGCCAAACCTTCTATATTCCGCTGAGACATGGTGTGTGTACCGCCACCACATACGTACTCTAGATCGTTTTCACCTTAAATGTCTCCGATCCATTATGAAGATCAAATGGTCTGACAGAGTGCGAAATACCGAAGTCCTGCGACGAGCCAATGTTGGTGGCATTGAGGCTTATTGTAAGGCTTAATGCGTCGAGCTTCGGTGGTGCGGGCACATATCACCTATGGCGGACGAAAGGGTGGCGAAGCGCATCTTTTTCTCTGAGCTGGAGGAGGGCAAGCGAAAGCATGACGGACAACTCTTCCGGTTCAAGGATGTCTTAAAGCGACACATGAATAGATGCAATATAGAACCCTCTGAATGGGAGCATTTGGCAGCAAAACGGCCAGAATGGCGCAGAATGGTGTACGGACAAGTACGCGAGTTTGAGTAGCAGCGCAAAGCTGACCGTGATGCCAAACGCGACCAATTAAAGGCCCGCCCACCTGCTGCCGTCACATACAACTACGTCGACGGCGTGCTTACGTGCCCTCAGTGTGCACGAAGTTTCGCCGCCAAGATAGGCTACATAAGCCATCTTCGGACGCATGAGCGCCAAATCATCGGCTAGGAGTCGAAGTGGTTGCCGTGGCCGAAATCGGTCGGGAATATCATCATCATCATTTTTTTAAATAAATTATAAATTGGCGCTTGACCGCAATCCCGCCTGATGGTAAGCAGTGATGCGATTGTTGATGGCAAAGCGCGCTAAGTTTATTAAGAGCCTATTCACTCTAGCCTTCAACACACTCAAATTGTAGTGTGACGGAAACACCGCTGCCGGCAAATTGTTTCAGTCCCTCGATGTACGCGGTATAAAAGAAGAAGCGAAACGCTTCGTCCGAATCGTAGTAAAGTCGCTTTACGACAAGTCGTCCGATGGTGGAACGGAGATGGGGGAAATTAAATCATGCAATTCCCTTGCACACTCGCCAGAATGTATCCTATACACCATTGATAAAATATCACATTGATAAAAAGTCACTAGCGCACTGAAAATGAAGCGTACAAAAGGAGGTAAGTCCAGTATCTCGCTTTAGTCACTCTCGATACACTCGTAAAAATAAACGACACACACTAACAGCGCAAACGACAAACACTAGCCATCTTTTTCTTCTCTATGCTTTAGATTGCGCCCCATCTCACTCACACTGTACCAACGTGTGAAATGTACGCAAAATAAAAAAAAATGAATGTGTGTGCTGTTGCTCCGATCGGCACATTTATTTTGGTTAATTTGTTAGAGCATATCATATCTGTTTAATATTATACACTAATAATTCTGTCCTTTTCTTACTAAAATAGAAAGGTAAAGATGGACTGATGTGAAATTAAGTTTAGTTTTTGAACTAGGAAATAATATAATGACTGAAGGTGGTATCTGTAACAGGGATGTATCCAAGGTATGAAAAAAAAAAGAATTAGTCCGTCTTATAGATAACTAGCTTTCCGCCCGCGGCTTCGCCCGCGTGGAGCTCGGTTATATTTTTTTTATTTTTTTTTATTATACAGTATGTTAAATAACAGAGGGCGTTCCCTTAAACTCGTTAATATATATCATTAATAGATTAAAATAAAAATATCAGCATAGAAAAATAAGCATAAAAAATCCGAATAAAAAAAAATTCTAATTGGAAATAAATTTGAAACCTCCTGTTTTAAATCAAAATAGTAGTCATGTATAAACAAATTGCGACGTTGCCGTCTTTCATGTTCGCGTGTACAGTGTGTTTCTTTTACATGTCAATTTAAAATTTTTATTGAATATTTTCTTATTGGAAAAAAATTTAAAACATTTTGTTTTCGAATAGAAATATTTTTTTTAGCATGTATGTATGCTATACTATTTCGGGTTAACGGGAACGCCCTCTGTTATTTAACATACTGTATTATAAACTAGCGCTTGACCGCAATCCTGCCTGATAGTAAGCAGTGACGCAGTCGTTGATGGTAAAGCGCACTAGTTTATTAAGAGCCTATTCACTCTAGCCTTGAAGACACTCAAATTGTAGTCCGACGGAAACACCGCCGCTGGAAAACTATTCCAGTCCCTCGATGTACGCGGTATAAAGGAGGAGGCGAAACGCTTCGTCCGGATCTGATTGTCTGTGCCAAATTTCATCAAAATCGGTTGAGAGGTTTAAGCGGGAAAGCGTAACAGACAGATAAACAGACAGAGTTAGGTACTTTCGCATTTATAATATTAGTATGGATAAAAAAAATTTAGACCAGTATTTTTTAATTTGTCGAAATTACCAAAAACTACTGAGATATAGCGTATTAAAGTTAAGGAATTGGGGTTAATTACGTCACACCGTGGTATATTTTGTACCACGGCGTGACGTCATGCGACATTTCAAATCAATATATCTTCCTTAGTATTTGAATGAAAGAAAAAATAAAAAATACGTGTTCAATATTTTTTAAAAATCTATCTGATGGGCATTAAATTATTTTTTAGGATACTGTTACGTATGCGAGCGAAGGACAAGTGAAACGCAAGACTGCTGTCAACGCACTGACATTTATTAAAGAATGACGGGTGGCGTAGCTACTGCATATAAATAGCTACACATAACTATACAACATTTCCCCCCCTTTAAATAACAATATAGTTTTCCTTATAAGTAATGTTAAACTAAAAAAACGGCTTATAATTAACCCTAGGAATGGGTCGTAACGCTTTGTCTGTCATTTCTGATCTATAACGAGCGTGCTCGGGCTCCGGCTGAGTTGCTTGTCCCCTCTCACCAGTCGGAGAAGCGTCGTGGAATTCTTCCTCGTCTCCTTCTGCTGAATCAGGTTCAGGGCGTGGTGGTTCTGGTGGTAGCGTCACTTCATCACATTCTTTCTCCCCCTCTTGGGTTTGCGCTTCACTGTCCTGAATCTCAGCGGATGACTCGTCATCACACGACGTCAAGTCATATTCCGATGTTGCATTGGGTGTACCCACCGAGCTCGCTTGTATTTGACTGTTTACATCGTTGACCGTTCCTTTCATGGGTATAAGCTGATTTGTATGTTTTTTCAACTGTCGCAATGTTTGACTGTCCTTTACTAAATAAACAGTTTTCCCTATGCGTCTTATAACTACACCACTGTTCCAAGTGAATTTTTTATGTATATTATACATCTTATACATAATATTATCACCTGCCTTATAACATTGTTTATTTGTACCTCCGTAAGCTTTACTCTGCAAACACTGTTTGTGTTTCACTACATTAGTGAGTGTGTCGGATGATGTCGGCGGCGGTGGCGCGTCTTTATTCAACAAATCTAAGCGCGAACGAAGTTTACGACCAAACACCAATTGCGCTGGTGAAGAGCCTGTTGTAGTGTGAACCGAATTCCTGTAATCTAATAAATATTTTAATAAATTTTTGTGTCTGTTGTCCGGGTTATTACTCATAATTAAACACGAGTTTATTCCCTTTTTCACTACTTTCACATAGCTCTCCGCCTGACCATTACTAGCTGGGTGATAAGCAGGAGATGTTACATGCGATATTCCATTTAACTTGCAAAAATTGTTGAATTCTTCGGATACAAAAGATGTAGCATTATCACTGACCAACGTGTGTATCAAACCAAACCTTGACATAAATTCATATAGTATGGCTATGACTACAGCCGAGGATGTGTTATTTACTTTGTAAACTTCGGGCCATTTGGAATGCGCGTCCACTAACACTAAATATGTCTGACCTTTGATTGGGCCGAGGAAATCAATGTGTACACGCCAAAAGGGTTGATGAGGGTGCGGCCACGCAGCAAGCGGTGCACGCGCCGGAGAAGGCCTGAGCTGAACGCAAATATTACAACTCGCGATCATTGTTTCGATAGCTTTATCGATTCCCGGATACCATACCCTACCTCGCGCGTCAGCTTTACATTTTACTATGCCTAAATGTGACTGGTGAAGCTCGGACATTATTCTATTCCGCAGTACTTCTGGTATGACCACTTTGTGGCCCCGCATGATAATACCATCTTCTACGGATAATTGGTTTTTACATAAAAAATAAGGGGATATACTAGGATCGGTTATTTTCCTTGGCCAACCATTTAAAATATATTTTACCACTTTAGCCAATTTTTTATCTTTTTGTGTTTCCACAAGTAATAAATCTCGTGTAATAGGCAAACTAGCGTCGACTACAAAATTGACATAAGTAGCCTTATCTTCAATTTCTGTTAATCCGCTCACCGAGCGGCCCTCCGTGTCGTCGCTTATGCTCGCGCGGGATAAGTAATCAGCACAGTTATTACCACTACGTATGTATTCTATTGTATAGTTGTAACCACTCAAAAATATTGCATACCTCTGCAGCCTATTAGCCGACACTTCCGGTATGCCACGATGGGGCCCAAAAATACTGATGAGCGGTTTGTGATCAGTTCGGAGTGTAAACGGAACAGATCTACCATATAGATATTGATGAAATCGGCGTACCCCAAATATGATGGCTGTTGCCTCCTTTTGTATCTGAGAATACCTGCGTTCAGCCGCGTTCAACGTACGTGAAGCATATGATACTGGGCGCTCCTCCCCGTTACTATCCACCTGCGACAACACAGCACCGAGTCCGCTCGGTGACGCGTCTACTGTTAAGATAACTTTCTTGGTTGTGTCAAAGTGCGCCAGAACCTGGTCCGATGCAAGAATTTTTTTAATTGTGTTAAATGCGTTTTGATGTTCCAAATCCCAAAGCCATTTACCATTCTTTTGAAGCAACCTATATAATGGGCTAAGAATAGATGATGCGTTTGGCACAAAATTTCGATAATAATTGACAAGACCCAGAAATGATTGCAAGTTGCCAACATTTTTCGGGACTGGGGCCTTTAAAATGGCTATAACCTTTTGGGGCGATTTTTTCAACCCATGTTTATCTATTTTATAACCTAAATATTCTACTTCATCCTTAAAAAAAATCACACTTGGATTTTTGAAGTGTAAGCCCAGCGTCCTGCAACCGTCGCAACACTTCATGTAATCTATTTACATGTACCTCTCTGGTCTCCCCCGTAACTAACACATCATCCAACATGCACAATACTCCATCCATGCCCGACAGCACGCTTCCCATAATTCGCTGAAATATAGCCGGTGCGCAAGCGAGGCCGAACACTAATCGAGTGTACATAAACAAACCTTTATGAGTATTGATGCATGTGATTTTTTGTGATTCATCATCCAAAATACACTGGGAATATGCTTGAGACAAGTCCAACTTACTGAACTGCTGTCTCCTGTGCAGCTTTGTAAACAATTCGTGCGCGGTAGGCAAAGGATATTGATCAACTAACAACTGCTTATTAATCGTTACTGAATAATCGGCACACAGACGTATCGAGCCGTCACGCTTCAACACCGGCACTATAGGTGACGCATATTCTGAATACGAGACCGGTTTTAATATACCAGCACTTACCAAACGGTCGATCTCCATATCTATTTTATCGCGTAAAGCAAAAGCTATAGGCCGTGGTTTGAAAAAAATTGGTTTAGCATCTACCTTCAAATTTAATTTAATTTTTTAAAGGTTATCTGAAAAAACACTGGGATACTTACTTTGTAACTGTTTACAAATGGTGCTTGAATAATCGCAATAATGTAATGGAAGCATTGTTAGTTTATATTTAGATATAAAATCCCTACCTAAAAGTGGAGGGCCTCCGTCGCGAATTACGTGTACATCTAATGTATGTTTAATGCCTGTGTAAGTAAAAGGCAACCGTACAACTCCTATGCATTCAATTTTATTTCCTGTATATGTAAATAAACGCTTGGTTGTGTTGATCAATGGCACATCTTTAAATAGTTTTAAGTAAGTTTTCTCGGAAATCGCAGTAACAGCTGATCCGCTATCGATCTGAAACTTCATTCGCACTCCTCGGACATTCACTACCTCAGTCATTGGTTCGCCGTCATAAGTACAAATATTGTAAAGCTTACCGTCATCGCCGTTATCATCAACACTCTCATTTGCAACATAGTTCATTTTTTTACACATACGGGCTAGATGGCCTTTCGTTTTACACTTCCTACACATATAGTTTGCGAAACGACACAACTCTTTTGCATGATTAGTATAACCACAGACCGCACACTTCACTTTTCCAATACGCCGAGGCCCGGCGCTCTGCGACTGATCGATTTTGAAGCACTGATCAGCTTCATGCGCCGGCGCGGGTGCAGGCGCCGCGCTGGCCGCGGCGGCGCGCGCGCTGCGCAGCCCCTCGGCCAGCTCCACGGCCTTACTCAGCGTGAGGCCCGCCAACTCCCGCACGTACATCTTTTCTTTTTCTACTCCCGGCAGCATACCCATGATGAACCGATCCCTTAACATTTCCTCGACGTTATTGAAGTTGCACTGCGACGTCAGGCCACGTAGCCTGGCAGCCCACTCCGAAGGACTTTCCGTGGGAAGTTGAACAGCGGCATAAAACCGATGGCGCTCGCTGAACCCAACCTGTTTCGGTGTGAAATGGGTATCCAGTAGTATGAGGATATCTTCGTATGACACGTCCTGTACCTCTTTGGGCAGCGCAAGGTCGGCTGCGAGTTTGTACGTGCCCTCGCTGAGTGCGCTGAGTAGAATCGCACGTCGTCTCACTCCCGCAGGGTCCTTCTCCTTGTTTATGTCATTTGCGATGAACCATTGCATCAACCTGCATTTGTACATACTCCAAGTATGTACATTATGGTCGAAATTTTGCAAAATTCCAAATGTAGACGACATTTTTTTTTTTTCTCTTTTGGTAAACACGTGGGTACTCGTCGCCAATGTTACGTATGCGAGCGAAGGACAAGTGAAACGCAAGACTGCTGTCAACGCACTGACATTTATTAAAGAATGACGGGTGGCGTAGCTACTGCATATAAATAGCTACACATAACTATACAACAGATACAACCCAATTATAGTGATTAATCTCTTATTAGCTTGATTCGTCTTCAGGTGAAAATAATGTTCAATCGTGGCCCATCGCTGTCGTAGGTCTGATGTACCGCTGCCCCGCAAACCGCGCGCCGCGGGAGCCTGATGGTTCAGGCAACATCATGTGCGAGGACAACGAATACCCCTCGCCCATCATGTTCGATTCCTGCCTCTCTGCAGAGGATAGGGAGCTCTTTGTAGCAGACAATAAATACTTCTTTTGCAACCGTAAGTCTTATATTTTGTCACTTTTTGGAACGAAGTTCTTTAAGAAGGGATTCTAGTGCCGAGGAATTTGAAAAATTAGTATTTAAAGAAACTATTGCCGTCGCGCCGTTTTCAGCCTCTTTGACCGAAAGATATTCCGTATTCCGCTATTTTTTTTTTCAAAACACAACAGATCTCAATTATTTTTTTATCGAAATTTAGAGGAAAAGTATACCTATGCTTCTATCATTTTCTATTTTGTCAAAAACGTATCACATTTATCTAATAGTCGTCTAAACATCGCGGTAAAAATGGGTTATTTTTCGGGATTTATATACAATATGTAAAGAAAACCCTGTCCGACCCATAAGGATAATAAAGGTTAGGTAAACACTTGACCAAATATAATATAAAATTTTACGTAATCATCATAGTAACAATACTAATTAATTTTGAAATAATCCTTTTTTCCCGGGAATTAATTCAAATTTCCCCGAAATTCGGTAATTTTTAAGAAAGTGACAACACCGGTATTATTATAGGCGAATAGCGACGCGACTACGTCACAGGTGCCAGGCGCCCTGCCCCCCGCCGCCGGCGGAAAGGGGTTGCTTACCGCACATATATTAAGTTACCTCTTTTTGCGAAATAATATTTATTGTTTTAGGGGGATTTTATTTTTAAGTTTAGCCTGTCTTTGTGGGCTTTAGTAGAATCAGTTATCGATACCTAACAATACCTTCACGGATCGGACAGGGTTTTCTTTACATATTGTGTATGTATTTTTTTTAACTAATAAATTTTTGGAAAAAATCGTATGATATGGGATCGTATAATCAAGGTGTAAAATTATTAAAAAAAAAAACATAATTTCTCTAAAAGCGATATCCACGAAGAAATCAGTATCGGTTCTCGGTGGTAGGCAACAACATCAGCCGCCGGCATAAGTTACCACCCACCAGACAAAGTCTTGCCGCCAAGCGATTCGTCGTGTTCCGGCATGATGTCTGGTGAAGCCGTACGGAGAACGGGTCTGAGCAGTTGTGTTGCGATGTGTGCCGGGTACGATGTGCCTAATGTTGTTGTGTCGGGAGTTTGGTCGTGAAGGCTCTCCCAGATCATCCTCTGGCGCAGCATCGTTGGTCGTGTTGTTGGGTTAAACATTGCATCACCTCGCTCAACTGCCGTCTTCCTTCCTATTCACTCAGTTTTTTTGAGTGAATAGGCTTAATAAACTAGTGTGCTTTACCATCAACGATTGCATCACTGCTTACCATCAGGCGGGATTGCAGTCAAGCACTAGTTTATAACTATTAAAAAAAAAAAAAAGAAAAAAAAAATCAGCAGCATACATTTGTATACGGAAAACGCCACTAGAATCCCTTCTTAATGGAGCTAGGAGTTTTACGGAGTAGAAATCCTAAGGGTTATGTCCAGTCCATCTGGCTTTTACTCTATATCATTCTATTATATTTCGGTCTGGCTTTCGTTCGCGAAATGAACTTTATTTCAGCCGGATGCTCAAGAAAACCTCCAGAACGCTTGCTTGCCATTTTGCACCAAATTACTTACTAGCTTGGCCAAGAAGTCTCGTCATGGTCATATGCTGTTCGCACACAGCCGATTACCGCGGTCGTCACTAAGTCGACAGTTTATGGGAACCAACTCAAGACGCACCATGCGGTGTTCAAACACTGATACAATGATTTCTCTAAAATGTATTGATCGTTGTTCAGGACACAAGATCGAGGGTCCAGACCTACCCCGGAACGGCACCAGCGTGATAGGTTGCGCACCAGCTGAGCGCACGCCACTGAACTACACCAGCCAGAAGTGTGCGCTTGAGGACACGGACGACGTGGTGGTGCATTACCGGTACTATCCCGACAGAGTGAGTACCCATTACTCCTTCGAGCGAGTGCAACTCGATGAGTGAGTCGACAAGTCAACAAATAATGCACTCGCCACTTTCCAAAGCCATCATCGATATGTTGTATGAGCGTAAGGACCTTTTTTGACCGAGATCGGGGAGTGTGGGATTTTTTACCTCACTAAAACCACCCCGGTGATCAACACTCCCACATAGGGGTGGTTCGGGTTCCTTTTAAAACACCAATTCCGAAACCGCCCCTGCGTAGCGCCTGTAAAGGCATATCTTTGGGGAGACTATAAAAGGGCCTCCCCTAGGCCTCAAGCTGTACGGCAGCACATGATCACTGAGCCACCGTCTTCCCTGGAGTCAGTTGATGGGTGCGCAGAGTCCCCACTTTTACGCGACCGCGACCGCAAAGGTACAGTTATGTACCTTTGTTAGGTAAGCCACCTTATTCTATCTAAGATTTCACATCAATAAACAATAACATTCCGTTTTCTCCTTCTCCTTTTCGTCGAAGACATGTACGTGACATCTACGAACCCGCACTGGGCCAGCGTGGTAGATTTCGGTCTAATCCCTCTCATCGAGAGGAGTCCTGTGTCCCATTCGTGGGAATATAGGCGTATTATGTATGTTCCGTTTTATCCACAGACGTACAAGTTTGTGTCGGAATTGGACCCGGATCGCGAGGTGTGTGAACACTGGAACCCCTGCCAGGTGGGCTACATCTTCAGTCTGGCTGGACCCGATCAGGCCACGCCGGCTACCGAACTGTGGCGTAAGTCTGACCTATTCCTACCAGTTATAGAGTTCCTCGGGATGGATTAGCCCTTTCTACTATATTGGGATCAGCGTACTGTTTAACTGAATGCAGCTGAATTCTGAATTTGAAATGGTGTAACTTCCTGTCTGACCTCCAGGACCCAATTGCTGGGAAACGCGATACCTTTTAGCTAGACTATTCGTCGACTTTTGGACTTCTAACCGCATGTCATGACTGTCGAAAGACGTAGATACACATGGCAGATAGACTATGGCTTAATGTGGTTTTCGAAATACGGCTTTCTTAATGAAAGAATTACTGCCGACAAGCGCTTCAGTCTTCCAGTTTTAAGAGTAGGGGGAACTGTTTCGGAGATGGCATCACCGGAGACGTTGCAGATATGAGAGATTCCTTGATCCCCTGATGAGAGACCCCTGTGGATTTTACTTGGCTCTCAAATATCCTCATTTTAATAGTTTTTCTTATTATTGTTACAGAAGACTACTGTAAGTTATTGATAATTGTTTTCCTTAATGAATTAAAACCTTTAAAATAAACCACCCGCCAGACAAAATCTTGCCGCCAAGCAATTCGTCGTGTTCCGGCATGATGTCTGTGTTGCGATGTGTGGCGGGTACGATGCGCCAAATGTTGTTGTGTCGGGAGTTTGGTCGTGGAGAGTCTCCAGATCAATCTCCCTCTGGCACAGTATCGTTGGTCGTGGTGTTGAGTTTGACATTGCATCACCTCGCTCAACTACAGTCTTCCTTTTTCCCGTTCAGTCAGTTTTTTTTCTTAGTGAATAGGCTCTTAGGTCCGTTTACAGAACGTCACTCAAAACTCAAGCTCTACTTCAAGTCTCGTTTGAAGCCATTTGATTGGTTGAAATTAGTTTTAAGTAATGTTTAAACAGAGATCAATGCTTGAGTTTTCTTCTAGAATACGGACCTTAATAAACTTGCGCGCTTTACCATCAACGATTGCATCTCTGCTTACCATCAGGTGAGCCGTGATATTGCGGTCAAGCACTCGTTTATAATTATATTCAAAAAAACTACAAGGATCGAAAGTAACCAATGTTTTCTAATTTCAGCTGAAGGCAAGTATACAGGAGGTTTAGAGTTAAAGTTAGATATACTGTAACAATATTTCAATTGACCCACACATCGCTCATATAATATAACTAGCTTTCCGCCCGCGGCTTCGACCGCTTGGAGTTCGGTTATATCGCGCTTTTTAGATTTCCCAAAATATCAAATTTTTCCGGGATAAAATGTAGCCTATGTTCTTTCTCAGGGTCTAAAGATTGTCTATGCCAAATTTCATCAAAATCGGTTTAGAGGTTTAAGCGGGAAAGCGTAACAAACAGACAGACAGACAGACAGATAGACAGACAGACAGACAGAGTTACTTTCGCATTTATAATATTAGTATGGATGCGGTTGGTCCGAGATTTACACTGAAGTTTGCGCAATAGAAATTTTCAAATCAAATGGTGACATGAAGCAAGTGAGAGTGAGAATATGGGTGGAAGTTCGGGGAGCCTGAGTTCAAACCGGCCATGATCATTCCTCGACCAATTGTGATTTCTACCAGAACCTAGAAGGTAGCATACGGCCGATGACTTGTCTCAAAATCTAGATGAAATAAATAATGCTAATGCTTTAACAGTATAAAGTCAAGTGTTTTTATAACTGAGCGGACAGCTGTGCTACTGGGAAGTTTGTTGCGCCACTTCTTCCCGCTCTTAGCGGCGTGGAAGTTCATGTCAGGCTTTTACTGACTAAAACCCACCCGTGTTTCTTCACTTGCCTATGCACCAGAGCCACGGTTTCTTTTTTAACCAACCCGCAACCCTGGTCCATGAGGCATCGGTCCTCGTGGACCCCGTCACGATGTGCTGACATCTCTTTAAGGCGCGCGTGAAACACAACGCGCCTACGGTGGCCGGGAGTTCGACGTTGTCTACTAGGGCGGCTAGGTGCATGAGAGCGCTGGGATTCCGGCTCCCTCGCGTGCTCCGTCTCCTCCTTTGCCAGCATCACTGCTTCGCAGAAGGAGGTGATGGCCTGCCATGGCCTGGCACAGAGTCGGATGCGAAAGATCGCCGCCGATCACCGCCAACGGATTCGATCCCTCAGAGAGATTCCAAACATGTAATGACCTTGAATTAAGAGAGTAGGTGCTTTGAAGAGACATCGCCATCAGTCTAACCTTTTCCCGACTATGTTGCGGTCAGCTTCCTGTCTGATCGGATTCAGCTGAATAACCAGTATTGTACATGGATCGACCGCCTATCTGACCTCCACAACACTGACTGGGTAGTACTACTTTGGTAAGATGTGGTCAGACTTTAAGCGCACAGTTGCTTTTAAAAGACATTTTTTACAATTTTTTTTTTATTATTTTTCAGCTACCGATCATGGTAAAATAAAAAAAAACATCTAAAATTATGCTTTTATTAGATATTTTTTTTAATAAATTATTGGCTTTTCTTTTCTTTTTTTCTGACAGAAATTTCAAGTAAGTAGCTTCTTTTAGATTTACAAAAGAGATCATTCTGCGCCGCAGCTTACTGTTACAGCTAACTAACGTACAAACGACACCACATCAAGCTACTACAATCTACCAGATTTCTTTATTAGATTTCCAATTTTATCTCTAAAGCATTAAGGCTCAAGGTTAATTGGAAATATTTGTCAGTTTAGGGTGGCTTGACCTGCTGCCGTCCATACATTTTACTTTGTAGTACTTAGAAGTTGACTTTCCAACGGCAGATAACTTTAGCGGAGAAACAAATTTGAATTCCCCATCTTGACTGCTTGGTTAGCGTAGTTTTTATTAAGCTATTGACTGCGCTGCGTGTCGCGGGTTCGATTCCCGTACGGAACAAATATTGGTATGACCTACAAGTAGTTGTTCCGGGTCTGGATGTTTGTGTATGTGACTTTAAATGTTTGTGAACACACCCACGATACAGGATAAATTCCTAGTTCCCATACTAGGAATTCCTCGTGAATCGTAGATGCGTTT
>JADWQK010001113.1:0-32130 GCA_017933935.1 Sesamia nonagrioides
ATGATGACTAACAAGCAAAATACATACAGAGCTAAAATCAAATTTTCGAAATAGGTATGTAAAATCTACAGTTAAATTACACACAACTAACAATACACAATTGCTCTTCCCCAATAACTATTATTTAAAGTACGGTCCACAGAATACACCACCGACACATCAAAAATAAAGGAAACAGGATTCTTATCCAAACTTAACAGAGGTAAGAGACCCTACAAGATTACTTATTAAGTAGATTACCGGGCACGGTGAGTCGGCCCCGACTGCGGAGCTCATTCAGGCCTCGTAGACGGGCGATGAATTTTTGAGAGGCCTTCACAACGTGTGTGAGACTGGCGACTGAAAGCTTTTTTAGTAAAAGAATCGGCTTCGCAGATAATGAAAGAGACAGACTTCTACTCAGAAGAGTGAAGCGAACCTTAATGGAATGTTTTTGGCGTTACACGATTATGTTTAGCCGGACTCGGCTTTGTTTTAAATTTCATTTGTGTTTGTGGTGCAGTGTAGGGATGACATGTGGACCGCAAACGGAATTTAAACAAAGGCTGGAGGTTGTTTTTTCGTTTTTGAGGTGTAAAAGATACCGCACACAGGCAGAGAGGTTCTGTTATATGTACAACAGCATAGCTTGAAGCCACCGAAATAATCCGACCATATTCATGTTCATAATCTCTGTAGTATAAATTAAAAATTAAAATATTTTATTTCACTTACCTACATGGGCGCTTATGAAACGTCAGATGCAAAGAATGGCATAATCAGCATAGAATGTTTCCACTGCTGGGGTACAAGCATCCTCACAGTGAGTGGGAGTGTGCTGTGAACTATTCGCTAATCAATTATTTCATAATAGGTATTATGTCCGATTTATTATTCTGCACAACGCAAATAACACAAGGATTTTTGTGGAATTGTCATAATAAAAGCAATAGGGATGTTTCCTGGGTAAAAAAAATTGATTCTATTTAGTCCGTCATTCAGATTATATAAAAATATTGGATACGTATATTTTCTTTTATCAAATCAATAAAAATTGACAAATATCAAAGTCATCAAAGATCAGAAGTGGTGGCTGGTGATGTCACTGGTCGCTAAAAAGTGTAGCGTGCAGTGACATCACACGAGTTTTCAACGCGCTGTGTCGCCTTCATTTTTTGTTTATATGAAAAAAGAAAAAATACTTGTCTAGTAGGTCTTTTTTGGAAATCTGACTGACGGACTAATTAGCTTTTTTTAGACAACTACCCTATTGCTACTGTAAGTGTGTTAAGTACTTACGCAGCTAAAATGGAAATTCACGCACATTTAAAACTTCCAGTATATATTTGTTAATCACACCTTAATTATGCTGCATTGCTCAAAATATATTGAGAATTCGTCATTGAACAACCCAGGGCAATCTGCCTCATTGTAGCCAATTAATTCAACTATCTAAAAATGAAAATTGCGATTCAAATATATGGACAATTCGAAAAGTTGATGACCAATTTGCTCAACAATGACATCATTTCTTTTTTTTTAATAGTTATAAACTAGTGCTTGACTGCAATCCCGCCTGATGGTAAGCGGTGATGCAATCGTTGGTGGCAAAGCGCACTAGTTTATTAAGCCTTGTCACCAAGGCAAGTTGTTTTAGAAATAAATGACTTAACTCGTAACGATGGAAAACGACCAGACAAAATGACCATAATACCTAAGAAGATACATAGGCTTTGATGTGGGATGCAACGTATGTCGACGCCCTTGAGGCATCACATCTTCAAAGATATACTGCAACGGGAAATGTGCCCAAAAAGCTGACAGCATTACCACGTTGTATGGCGATGGTGATTCTTTCTCTGGTCATGTAAAGTGTCGACTAAGCGTTTGATGATATCTCGAAGTAATAAGTGTGCACTCCGACCCCATGGCCCTAGTGTTTCAACCCCAAACGGCTCAAACATATAAGTTCCAATGAGATTAGAGTATTTGCACCGTTTGAGGTTTCCGCACTTGGAGCAGCCACCGTAGCACAGCTCACCGTATTTGGAAAATATCGACACACGTTGCATCCCACAACAAAGGCCTACCTAACTTTCAAGGCATTGCGGTCTGGTCTTTTCCCATCGTCGCGTGTCAATCCACTGGGTGCTAAAACAAACATTTGCCAAATAACTAATCAATTTCCTAGACTTAACGAAACACATAATAATAGAGTACAGTTTAGTGGTAATTGAAATTCGTATTTAATTGAATAGTTACTTTAACCGCAGCTTGAACGATAAACAGAATAATATTAATTCCTCTACGTCACAAGTTATAGACAAACAGAAGGGGACGTTTCCTTCATTATAATCCTTGTTTTTTTTGAAATTAATTACGCGGGTTGGGTGAAATTAACTACATAGAACATGAATTATAATCAGTGTGCGACCTTGCGATTGTATCGCAAAGACCCTTGTATATTTACACAGTAGCTGGAATACTATGTAAACATTGCGGCATTGCTTCGACCAGCATTCAGTCAAACAAAATATTATTGTGCATTAGTTGAAAGTAATTTAAATCAATCAAATGGTTTTTCGATTATATGAACGACAGGGGTATTCTAATCGGGGATAATGGATAAGCCATTTGCCAATACTGTGTGTGGATGAAAGAATTTTTTTATCACAATTGTCAACAGTGTGAACGAGGAGTGGCCATAGGGAATTTTCACTTTTAAATAATGCTCGAGTCCTGATTGAGGTTCTGTAATACCAGCCTTATCCACATATAGTACCTATTAATTTCATACAATGAAAAAAACTTTTTTTATTATTGTTTATAAACCAGCGCTTGACCGCAATCCCGCCTGCCCTGCGCTGCGATTTTTTACCACATAACCCTTACTTCCTTACTAATAAATTATAAATAGGAAAGTGAGTTTGTTTGTTTGTTCCGCTTTCACGCCGCAACTACTGAACCGTTTGCTTTGAAATTTTGCCGACGTAAAGTTAGTTAGTAGTTAGTAAGTAAGAAGTCCGGATTAAACAATAGGGTACTTTTTTCCTATCCTTTTTAGGAACAATTAGATATTCCCGAGGGAAATCTAAAAAGCGCGATATAACCGAACTTCACACGGGCGAAGCCGCGAGCGGAAAGTTAGTGAAACATAAGTTAAACACATAATTAAGTATACAAAATATATCAATGTAGTGGAAACTGGAGCCTGTACTAGGACTACCTGTGTTATTAATTTAATGTAATTGTAATTTTAACTAAACTAAAACTTCGTTAATGTTATTTAAAAACCCCTTTTAAACTAACCCCTGTCGATAAGTTCTTGCTGCAGTAACCATTCAATCATTGCTATCAAATCAATTAAATAAATTATATTATTTCATGAGCAAAAAAATTAGGTACACTTGCTGACATCACCTTTTGATGATGTACGAGTATATAATTCAGTACTTATGTTCCACTAGGTACAGGTTGATTTTTAAATAGATGGATAAATTTTATTTAAGGAATAATATAATACTGCATTTTGGTAGCTTTCATATAGAAAGTCCCACCAAAATAATAATGTGTAACTTTCTTAAGTAAATGTAAAAAATAATTTCTTGTTTCTTTTCTGTTCATTCTATTGTTGTAATGTTCGATATTTATGAATGACTTTTTAGATTTAATTAGTATTTTTAATACCTATTGTAAACCTTATCATTTTATCTGGCTAGTTCTATACTAGTACATTAAATATTGAAAAGAGTGAAACTTTACAAGATAAACAAAAAAAATAAAGTCAAAATAATTTTGTAATTGTAATTTGAACCGACTCTTTTTGGGTTTGACGATGGTTAGGGCCATTTTGACTTATTAGGCCTTACTTTACCAAGATAAACAGAAAAAGCAATCAAATCTTGATTTTTTAATTAACCGGACTTAATCTTAAATCTTCAGATTTTCATTTTTAGGGTTCCGTACCTCAAAAGGAAAAAACGGAACCCTTATAGGATCACTTTGTTGTCCGTCTGTCTGTCTGTTGTCTGTCAAGACCCTTTATCTCAAGAACGCGTGACGTATCAAGCTGAAATTCACATGAAATATTCTGGTCTATTGTCCCTTTAAGCTGTGAAAATATCAAACTTCTAAGCCAAGCCAATCAAAAGATACAGCCGATTATGTCGATATTTTCAACAAATTTTCGACACTCGCAAAGGAATCAAAACCTATAGGATACTTCCCGTAAACTCAGAATCTTGAAATTTAGCATGAAGCATTGTCATATAATGCATATAGGAAAAATTGCGAAAATCACATTTTTTTAGTTATATAATATAATAAAAATATTTTAATAAAATGAAACTTACTACCTTATTTCTCACGAACGAATATAGGTATCAAATTGAAATTTATACCAAATACCTAGGTCTATGGTCCGTTTAAGCTGTGATAATATCAAACTTCTAAGCCAAGCCAATCAAAAGATACAGCCGATTATTCGATATTTTCAACAAATTTTCGACACTCGTATAGGAATCAAAACCTATAGGATACTTCCCGTAAACTCAGAATCTTGAAATTTGGCATGAAGCATTGTCATATAATGAAAATATAGGAAAAATTGCGAAAATCACATTTTTTTAGTTATATAATATAATAAAAATATTTTAATAAAATGAAACTTACTACGTTATTTCTCACGAACGAATAAAGGTATCAAATTGAAATTTATACCAAATACCTAGGTCTATTGTCCCTTTAAGCAGTGAAAAAATCAAACTTCTAAGTTAAAGCGATCAAAAGATACAGCAGTTTATACTGACACCTTAGACGAATTTCCGTCACACGCTAGGGAATCAAAACCTACAAGGTACTTCCCGTGAACTCAGAATCTTGAAATTCGGCACGAAGCAACGTTATATAGTACAGACAGATAAAGGAAAAATTGTGAAAATTATAAATTTGAAGTTACATAAACTATTAAAATATTATTTTTGCTTACATGACATAAAATATATTTTTAATAATTATAAACTTACTACCTACCCTTTTTCACATGAACGCGTAGAGATATTAAAGTTGAAATTCTTAACAAACACTTCTTAAATTTAATTGCCTCTAAACTATGAAAAATTCTAAATCAACGCAAAAATTCAAATAGTTAATTATATTTATGATAACTGGGACGAGTTTAATTTGTATACAAAAAATGCCCGGGGAGATCCTTTCATTTCACGACAAGAGTACGAAGCTACAATGCTCCAATCCTCCAGTTATGGCGGTACTGCTGAGGTGAAGGCAGCAGGATTTTGTATCCAGTAAACACTAGCACTACTCGAAGTAATACAATTATAGATAACGTTTTTTCGAACTTTAATGTTCAATATGATACAATTCACACCTTTTTCGTGTCCCATTCACACCGTTTAGTGTACTCGGGCCAACCTTGTTCCTCATTTATGTGAACGAATTGTGCCAATTGTCCCCACCCAACTCTAAAATAGTTGCTTACGCCGACGACACAGCCCTTATTGTCTACGGAAAAGACTGGCCTGAAACTTTTAATAGAGCAGAAAATGTTCTCAAAGCTGTCATGAATTGGTTAAATACTAATCTTTTGACCCTCAACATCAGCAAGACGAAATATATAACTTTTACTCCGGGCATCCTTAGCCAGCCCCCAAATTCTTTAAGACTCAAAGCGCACGTTTGCTTACCTAAAAATTCACAAATTTAAATGTAAAAATTTCTTAATGTTAAAACGGGCGTTGATAGCTGCGACACAGTTTTAACTTTTGCAGCTATCATCGTTTCTCCCTTCATCTATTCATATGTTTATGTTCCAAAAATAAACCTTTTTTTTTTCAGCCACCATTTACAGATTTTGTTCAAGTTTAAGACATAATTAGTTATTTTCAATCAGATTTCTGAATGATGACTAGGTATAAAATGTTGTACATAAATAACTTTAATAAAAGAACTTTTACAAGGTACTGGTCCACTATTTTAGTTATATTATAAAATAAAAAATATAACTATGTTGACTCTCACGAAATTATCATAACTATGATTGTTCTAAACTGAACGGTTTGCGCGAGAGTCACTTCCAAAGTATTAAAATGTGTAAGTTCCAAAATGAGATAATATTAAAACAAAAAAAATATATATTTGATGTGCATTACGCATTACCATGCAATTGGTTTGAACCATATCTAGTAAGTAATTTGATTTAATCCATACTAATCCATACTTAATATACTTATACTTCCATACTAATATTATAAATGCGAAAGTAACTCTGTCTGTCTGTCTGTCTGTTACGCTTTCCCGCTTAACCGATTTTGATGAAATTTGGCACAGACAATCTTTACATCCTGAGAAAGAACATAGGCTACCTTTTATCCCTGAAACATTTGATGTTCCCGAGGGAAATCTAAAAAGCGCGATATAACCGAACTCCACGCGGGCGAAGCCGCTGGCGGAAAGCTAGTACGTCATAAATTGTAAACCGCTACGTTCGTACGGCGGAACCCTCGGTGTGCGAGCCCGACTCGCATTTGGCCGGTTTTTTTATTAGGCAGTAACTAAATTTTTTGAAGGTTGGAAGGTGATTGGAAGTTATCGTAGTACTGAGCTAATAACCCAAAGTATCTGGTACGCAGGGAATTCAAGGTAACCAGCAGGGTAATTGCGTAACATATTATATCAGTAGCAATGGACAGCCTCCGTGGCGTGGCGGTAGCGAACGCGCCCGTTGCGCAAGGAGGCGTGGATTCAATCTCCACACAGTGCAAATATTTGTATGCATGAATATGAATATTTGCATTGGTCTGGTCGTGCCTCGGAAAGCACGTTAAGCCGTTGGTTTCAGTTGCCATACGAACATCTAGTGGCAGTCATTACGGGTTGGTTGGAGCCCTCAAAAGTCTAACAATTGGTTTAACTGCAATGCTTAGATATCGCCTTCGGGCTGTGGAGGTCAGACGGCAGTCGCTTCACGGAAAATATCGAAGTTTAGCCAAAATCAGCAGATAGACTGGTAATGCGGACCCCAGACTCCAAAGCTGAGAAGCTACGGATGCGACTGGGATTAACGCTGAGATAATGATGATTATATCAGTAGCAATGGGTTTTATTTTGGCAGTTGTACTACATTCATTGCGGTACTTAACGTTGTTGAGCAGACACATTTTCCGATCATATTGGGCAATGGACTTGTAATATGCTTCAAAATGATTCAAATTGATAGTAATAGTATGTTAGCTAATTAGGGTGCTGCAGGGTAATTGCTTAAAACACTATCAGTAGCAATGAATATCATTTTGACAGTTCAACAACATTCATTGCTTTATTTACGTTGTTGAGCAGACACATTTCCCAACATATGGAGCAATGGATTAGCAATATGCTTCGAAATGATTCCAACTGATAGTAATAACATGTTACGCAATTAGGGTGCAGGTCTATATGTACACCTATTTTTATCCAAATTTTATAAAAGTTATAATATTCTTAAGAAATAACATTTTATTTTGGTTTTTCACCTTCATCCCTTGTCCAACGCCTTTGCAGTTTGCTCAACAAATAATTTTTAATGATAAGTATTTATTTAGGAACATAAAAATCATTTCCATGGATACGCCAACGTAAACAAAATTCTTTCAGAGGCAAAAAGTAATTTTATATTGCTTTGAATTAAAACGTTTGAACTGGTATTTTACCTGTTTGTGTTAATATTATTGGTGCCTTGTTGATTTTATGATTTTTATTTTTTAAGTCCGTAGGATAAATACGCTTTAAAAATAAAATACGTTTTAAAAGGCTTTGGAGATCAGTGGCATAGCTGACCGCCATCTTGTTCTTTTTCAAAGTCTATGACTTTCATGAAAGGTAAAAAGCCCTTGGTACTTATATACGCTTTCCATCACACGTTATATAAAATTCGTCAATCTCCTTTGACGGTAGTAATTATGACATTATTATTTTGAGCCATCATCATCATCAACCTTTTTATCGTCCCACTGCTGGGCAGAGGTCTCCTCTCATACAGAGAAGGATTGAGCATAATCACCACGCTTGCTCAATGCAGGTTGGCGATTTCAGACTTAGAAGTCCAGGTTTCCTCAAGATGTTTTCCTTCACCTTCAGTCATTGGTGTCCAAGATATACTTAGAAAGTACATATAACTTTAGAAAAGTTACATTGGTACTTGCCTGACCTGGAATCGAACCCGCGCACTCATACTTGAGAGGCTGGTGTTTTATCCACTAGGCCACCACGACTATTATTATCATTAACTATACCTATAACTATTATTATTACTATTATTTTGAATAGATGAAACAATTCCTAAATGTCCTGCCCTATAATTGAATGGTTTTACCAAAGGTTTTAAAAAACTGGAAATAACATAACTGGTTTCCTAAAAATAATACCAAAACAACAATAAAAGTCGACAATCAGTTTCAACAAGCAGACGAGTCCTTTCAACATTATCCCTTAAATACACACCAATGAGTAAATACTTTCCTACATCAATGGAGCCGACAGTGGTTGACATTTATTGACCCTTAGCCCATTCATCACACCGCCATCTGTGAGGACAATCGGGGCAAAAACAAAGGGGCAAAGCCAATCACGGCACGCTCGCTAAATAATCATTAGAAACGGCGGTCTCAAAAATAAGTAGGTATTTGTCCTGGACACTCGCAGACAGGTCAATAAAGGACCTACGGAAAATTTTTGGAAACATTATTATGCGATATTGAAACAGGCAATATTTAAACTAAGTAAGAATAGGCAGTTGATATAGTCGAGATGGCCTAGTGGTTAAAACACCAGCCTCTCAATTATGAGTGTGCGGGTTCGATTCACGGTCAGGCAAGTACCAATGTGTCCAGTTTCCGTATGCAGTTTCTGGCCTGCCGTCGGACGCATCCCCAGGGGCCCGATAGGGGAACGGCCTCCAGATATGGGGGTACCGGTTTACCGGCGCGGACCAAAACCAGCTGTGGGGACCACTTCGGCGGTCACACGTGCAACGGGTCGGCCACCACTCCAGGTGGCAGACGTGACCCGGACCCCGGGTCACCGTCGGGCAACCCGGTCTCCTCACTGAGAGGAGCTGGGGGCCCCGCTTCCGGGCAAACGAGTGGAGCTAAGAGGAAGGACACCTCGCTAAAAAACCTTGGCTGCTGCGTCTTCTCGCACAAGAAGACGTACCCAGCCCGGCCTCTCCCTATGCACGGACCACTGTGGGCTCGCCTTTTAGGTAGGAATCGCCGGCGGGGGATTGGTATTTCCCATCGCTCTGCTATTTCCCATGACCCGGCCACTCAGGCCTTTAAGGTATTACATCAACTTCTCGCGATAATATTTCGTATTCACTTTTGGATCTTTTTGAACTTCTTTTTTCGTTTTACTCAGCTCCTAAGGGTCCCCGCGTGACGTTTAATAGAGTCTAGACCTCCTCAATAAATAAGCTAACAAATTCCAAAACAATATTTTTTTGCAATTCCCGAGGTTAGCGCTTTCAAACAATGTCTGTGGATTTATTATTAACACAGATTTGAAAATGGTTATAGAATTTCATTACCATTTTGCAAAACAAATACAACATAAAGTATTTGTATAACTATTTTAAAGTCATGGTAACTGAATTAACACGAGTCTTTTGTAGTAAAATACTACTGTGTTGCAATTCTTTGATAATCCACCATAACCTTCCGTAATAACACATTCAGTATTGGACAACATGGGAGAACCAAAAATTCCGCATTTTCAGTACATGACACGTTCTTCAGCACATTACCTTCCAACCTTAAGACTTGAAGTAGTCACAACCTGTCTGAGCATTTGTATGCATGGTGGTGAACTCTTTGCTAACTCGAGAATCCTCAGCGTTATTTTTTCTTTTACATGTTATGCCCTTAACGTTATGACGCGCACTTTCGACTCTGCATATATCGTCCTTAACAAGCACGGATTCCTTTTTGAATGAGAAATTCTGCTGCGTTCAAGGAATATTTTGTTTTGCTTCTTTTCCTTTGAGATTTAAATAAGATGCTACTAGAAGTTTGTATAAAAGTAGCGTTTACAAAAGGAACATTTGAGATATTTTATGTTTACTTAGAGTCAAAAGTAACATTTTCTAATAACTATCATAACTGAATTGGACGTAGGGACATTCTATATACATAACTATAAACACCTTAAAGCATTTATGGCATAAGCATAATTAGCCGATAATATTGTCACTATATAACTGTCAAATAAAATAATTTGATTGCATTTGGATGCGTGACCCATCTGCCAAGCGCGGGGATTATGGCAAACCCCCCCAATGTAATGGAAAACCTCTATAGGCTGAAGAAGAAGAAGAATGCTGGACCACAGGACTCCTCTCAGTGAAACGGAGTAGACCATAATCTACTATGTGAGTTCATGTCTTTGATTATTTTGTTTCTAACTTGTTGTAACGTGCCGGTTTTCTCACAATATTTGATGAAATTAGTATTCGAAACATTCATAATACTGTCTCAAATAGCCTACATCTACGAAACTAGCAATCTATTGAAATGTTTTACTATTCATTTGTGGAATTAAATAACAGAATACATCATTACAGAACGCTTTGCTAACCAAATTCAATACAAAAACACTTTCACTAAAATTTTCCATGTTCTTCTTTGTGGTTTCCTCAATGTTCCTCGTACCCACACATCACAACAGCCTCCTACAACCTATTAACAACCTCCAAAATATAACTAATGACTAGTCTCAACTTATTAAAGGTACAGTTTTAAACAACGTGCACAAATAACTAAATTAAATTACATTAAACATTTTATCATCCCTGCAAAAATATTTCAACAATCCTGATTAATTTGGCGGATTGCTAAGTTAGTTTTTGTCACAAATTAAAATTAATATCAGTTTGGGATCACTGCCAAAGTCTCTACATTAATCATAATTAAAGTTCGACATGTTACATAGATTTAGGTGACTGGATGAAAGCTTTCGATCTAAATTTGCACCTGTAATTAAGATTAGTAATTGCAATTAATTAATGGGCTATGTTTGTTTTTACTTTCTTTTTTTGCGTTTATTCTTGGGACCTGGGACTGTGCTACGTGAAAATATTCAAAACTTACTTATATTATGTAGATTAGAGGTAGTTCATTATTTCAGGGACAGAGGCCTGGGTATGGGCCTCTGGCCTGATGGCCGGCAGATTCGCCATACTGCGTGGAACGCAAAAGAAAAGAAAGCGATGGCTATCAGTCATTAAAGAGTATCGCACTATCTCATACGAGGCGGTCCCGTATACTAGCTGGATCCCTCGGACCTGGAGGCGAAAGTCCTCCTCGCGTCAATGTGCCAGTGGTGCAAGGAGACGCGGACGCGAGGAACCGCGAGGTACTGACGGCAGAATGGCGGGACAGGCATTCAAGGCCTCATCAGCATCGAAGCGATCCAGCTGGTACTAGCGGACTGGCTCAGGAGAAAGCACGGCTCCCTGATGTTTTGGGTGACACAGGTGCGCTCGGTGCATGGTTGCATCGGGAAGCAACCTCATCGTTCTCACGATTTGATGGCAGGGCGTTTAAAATCAGTAGGCTTTGAATTTGCTATGATTTTGAAATTATCTTATCTGTGTAAGTTTAATTATAGTTTACAGTCCAAAAATATACCTTGATGCACAAAATTTTTTTTTTTCGTTACTTTTAAACATTAACATTTGGACATATTAAATGCAGGTTTAGTATTTTGATAAAAGGATGAACATTTATAATACTTATATTTATTAGACAATTCTAATTTATTGTAAATTTCGACATGACATAATGTGCTTATTTGATAATATATTTATTAGACAATTCTAATTTATTGTAAATTTCGATATGACATAATGTACTTATTTGATAATATATTTATTAGACAATTCTAATTTGTTGTAAATTTCGACATGACATAATGTGCTCATTTGATAATATATTTATTAGACAATTCTATTTTATTGTAAATTTCGACATGACATAATATGCTTATTTGATAGATTTTATTATTTTAGTACATTATTTGTCTGGGACTATACCAGAACGCCAATAATAACTAATTTAAAACCCGATTTTAAATAATAAATTAAGTAACATCATTCAAACTTTTTCGCTTTGAAGTTTGACACTGAAATGTCTCAATCACAGTCTTTGATAGTTTTTAGTATCTTAAGAGAATATTTAATTAACTAATATTAAACTTAAATAATATTTCAAGTGCTGAATTTACAATTCCAGTAACAACGTACTTTATATACAGCTGGTACCTACAATGCCAATTACTTTGACGTTAATTTAAGTCATATTTAAATTGGATGAGGTTTGCGGTCACTTTTACCTTCTAATTGAGGTCGAAAAACTTTGGATGCCAGTTTCTTTGAAATTGCTGTAACAAAATAATATGTTGATGATGATATGGATGAGAGATGAACGTTTGGTGTATACACAATATGTATATAGAATGTACGCCAGTTTTTTCAAATTTGTATCAACTTAATGTAATTTTATGTTTCGCAAATATCAACTTTATTTATTAGTGAGCAGGTTGTTTTCAGTTTATTAAAAAAGTTATTAAAATATTTGACTTTGTAGCGCAAACTGAACTGTGTTGTGTGGGAGGCAAAGTTACGTTACCATAAATGAATTCATATTTTTTTGTAGATTTGGCTCAGAAATCGCGATTTTACATGAATAAATAGGAAGATGATAGATAACCTATATCTAACATCTTTCTATTTATTCTTTTCGCTGGCGTGACTTTATTTCATATCTTGTTTTCGGCGTTTTTGATGGCAGTGTAGACGTCACTTTGACTATATTTTTGGGCACGAATTACCCAAGCGTTACGGAATATGGAATCAACTTTTTTTCTAACTAGTGGTGCTGGGAATTTTGTTGCACCACTTCTCCAAAACACAGGAATTAGTGAAGGGTGGACATTTTGAGCGGTCTGTTTGGACACTGTGTATAATTTTTTTAAGCTCACCAACTGCTGATTCTTAGCCTAGTTTGTAATAAATGATTTTTAATTGACATATTGTAAATACCGCAACTATACAATATGTAAAGAAAACCCTGTCCGACCCATAAACATAATAAAGGTTAGGTAAACACATGACCAAATACACACATCAAAAGTGTCTAGGGATCAACATATATTTTTGCAATAACTTTTCTCCTGATTGATATTAATTAAAATTTTCTTTAAGGATTCATCAAATAAAGTGTTTTCCTTTGTCACAGTAACGATAAACCAAGTCACCTTTGCATTAATAAAGAAATTTGCCATTTTCCTAATAAAGGGATATTTGACATTTGAACCACTAACACAAAAGTTCGAAAAAAAGACTGAAATAACAGTTTTCTCTAAAATTTTATTGGGTAACTTAAACAATTAATAATCCGTGTTTCTACCACGAACACTAACACAAGAACATCGGTTTGGCATACTCAAAATGAGTTCATCCAAATCACGCTGTGGAATGGCCGCCCATGTTCGTTGCAACAACAAAAAAAGGTCTTCTTGCGACTGGATACCCTCCATATTCGGCAGAGCTCTTCTCTGTAGCATATCCCATGCATGTTCAATCGGGTTCAAGTCTGGCGACTGAGCAGGCCAGGGCAGGACATTGATGTTAGCTGCGGCGAGAGTCTGTCTTACAACTCTTGCGGTGTGCGGTCGTGCATTATCATGCATTAACTGAAATAAGGGACCGATTTGCACTTGTAGATGAACGATGACGTCTGATACAATCGTTTCAGCATAAATTTGAGCGTTGAGGTTGCCTCTGATCCAAATCAACTCAGTTCTTCCGCCGATCCAAATACCCGCCCATACCATGATGGTTCCACTACTATAAGGATGGACTTCCTGGCAGGATTTTAATCGCTGTTGGCGTCCAGGGGTTCTCCAGTGTCGTATACGTCTTGTATCCGGTCTCATACCAAAACGAGACTCATCAGAAAAGCACACGAAACGCCATTGTTCTTCTGCCCAATTTCTGTGTTCAAGAGCCCATTGATATCGAATCCTACGATTGTGCATTGCCATAGGTGGTACCCGTAGCGGTCTTCGGGAATGAAGGTTCACTTCATGCAAGCGGTTTCTGACTGTTTGGTCGCTAATTAAGTTCCCTGAAGAGTGATGAAGCCTCACGGCTAACATCATGGCGGTTATTGTTGGAGCTCTTTGAGTTAAGATTTGAATGTATCGGTCTTGTCTCCGTGTGGTGCAGCGATACCGTCCTCCATGGCGCTCAGCCACGGTACCAGTGCTTCGGTAACGTGTCCAAAGTCGACTGATACCACTCTGACTTGTATTCAGAGCTAAAGCCACAGTACGTTGCCGGGAACCAGCTTCTATCATTCCCACGGCTCTGAGCATTTCTTCCCTGCTTAAATGACGTCGCCGCTCCATAATAACGTTGGTTTTAATCAGTAGTAGGGAAACAGTAGCACCAATAATGTCTTCAATGCGTTGTATGTTTTTATAGGGAAAATATTGACAGCTGATTTTCATCTTTTACTCGAATTTGATTCACAGTTCCTGATTCAAATTATGAAATGCACTAAAAAGGATCCATATAAATTTATAAAATCATAAATTTATTACAAAGCCACATCTCAATCTCAAGAAATCCGCATAAAAATGCTTGATCCCTAGACACTTTTGATGTGTGTATAATATAAAATTTTACGTAACCATCATAGTAACAATACTAAAGAATTTTCAAAAAATCTTGTTTTCCCGCAAATTAATTCTAACTTCCTCGAAATTTGGTAATTTTATAAAAAGTGACAACACCATTTTGACGATATTATTATAAGCGATGTGACCACGTGCCGCGTGCCCTGCCCCTGTCGCCCGCAGAAGGCTGCCTACCGCAAATGTATTAAGTTACCTACTTTTAGCGAAATATTTTTTTTTAAGTTTAGCCTGACTTTGTAGGCATTAATAGTTATCGATACCTAACAACACCTTCACAGATCGGACAGGGTTTTCTTTGCATATTGTATAGGGGTGTAAATACAAACATTAGTTTTAGTTTTATTTAGTTCAAAAGTAAAAGTAAAACCAGTTTTATTTTATTACTTTTTCATAAATTTTTAAGGTAAATATAACATACACTGTAAACATGTAATGCCTCAGTAAGAAATGAGTTATACCTAATTTCCTCATTTCAACAATATGTTACAACATTATAATTAAATTCATCAGCCTAAGCTAGCACAATAAAACAAAACTTCAATCCTCACAAAAGCCAAATCTCAATGAAGAAGTCTCCCCAAAGTCGCCATCTTTCTGTAACAATACGTTGAGGTATATTCACGCTAATTATAAAACACTAAGGGACGTCATTAAAACAGTACTTAAGGAGTTACGATCTCCTCTAAAAGCTTTGCTAAAGCTTTCTGTGGAGAACTGTTTATGCAGAATGTTAGGACCCGTGAAATAAAAAAGTTAAAATTATGAAGCACTCATTGTAATTAAAATGACGCTTAATAGCTTATTCGTTGGGTATTAATTTGTATTTAAGTTCCCTCAAAATGGTTCATTGTGTTTCTCTAGTCTTTACTAACTCCAGTCGACTGTAAAATAAGCACTTGATGACCACTCAGACATTTTTCCGTGGCTATTGGCACAGACGATAGCATATGAAGCTACTATACAATCTATCAAATTTCTCTTTTTTAGATTTTCATTTTTTTACTATAGTATTAAGTCTCAAGGTTGAGTGGGAATATTTGACTGTTTCGGGTAGTTTGGCCTGCTGTTGTCCGTATGCTTAAAGTTAGGTTTAACTTTTGATATTTTGATTGAATTTTTCTGAACAAATTTTTTCGGGTTTGGCTAATATATACACATATACAGACATAATAACATTGTAGTACTCCAAACCGTATTTTGGGTATGCTGCATATAGTCAGCTGTTGGCATTTGTAATATGGCTATTCTGCTATATGAGATATTACAGTGCACAAGCAAACACAGGTTCACTCTCTCTTCCTTTAGTCTCATAATCCGTGCGATGTCACGCAATCCGACACGACCGGAGAGAGATCAGTAGACCTAATATGAGTTTCCAATACGAAACTCGTTCGTCGATATCGAACTATTGGCCCGCTTCAGGGTTGTAAGAACTCTCAACCAATAAGAGCGCCAAACGCGCTCGATGTCGACGATCGAGTCTCGTAATGAAAACTCATACTAGGCATGCAGAAGCAGAACCACCGGCTCAACGTTATTCCGAAGACCCCATGCCTCCTGCACACATATCACACCGTCAAGTTCCAAACTCGGGGTTGACGTGACTTAGATACGTAACAAAAACAATTATTTCACAAACACAAGCCATACACAAAATGCACGTACTAAAGCTAAATCACGTTTAAACGTAAAATACGAAACCGAAATGCATGAACTATTTAGTCAGCCTGACTGAATCCTCTGAAACAGAACGTCAATCGTCGGTAATACTTCTCCGCAAATTCGTTAAATTCTATTCTATCCTGATTCATTTCCGTTGACTCGACCCGCATTTCGATCTGTAGCAGTTTGAAATTTAATTTTAGATATCAAATTGAAATAAATTGATGGTCTTTCTACATGGTATAGTCCCTTTATCTTCCCTATTATTTTTAAATAAATAGCAGCAGGTGCAAGAATAATATTTATTATTTACTAGAGGCCGCCAGTGGCTTTGTTCGCGTGCAGATAGTTATGCTCCGCTCCTATTGGTCGCAGCGTGATGTTATATAGCCTTCCTGGATTAATGGGCTATCCAACACAAAAAAGATTTTTCCAATCAGACCCCAAATTCCTGAGATTAACGCGTTCAAACAAACAAGCAAACTCTTCAGCTTTATATATTAGTATAGATTATTCGTGCACCTATATGGTATGTAAGTCATCATCATCATCATCCCAGCGTTAATCCCAGTCGCATCCGAAGCCTTTTCAGCTTTGGAGTCTGGGGTCCGCTTTACCAGTCCAACTGCTGATATGGCTAAACTTCGACATTTTTCGTGAAGCGAATGCCGTCTGACCTCCACAACCCGAAGGCGATATCGAAGCATTGCAGTTAGACCAATTGTTGAACTTTTTGAGGGCTCCAACAACCCGTAACGACTGCCACTAGATGTTCGTATGGCAACCGGGACCAACGGCTTAACGTGCTTTCCGAGGCACGACCAGACCAGTGCAAATATCCATATTCATGCATACAAATACTTTCACTGTGCGGGGATCGAACCCGCGCCACCTTTCGCAGCGGCCGCGTCCGCTACCGCTACGCCACGGAGGCTGTCAAACCTATATGGTATGAAAGTGTATGGTATTAATCCCAAAAGGTCAAGCTTCCCGAAATTGTACCTAAAATATATTCAATATCAACAACAAGAAATATTACATTATTTCTTAAAGAATCAAAAATCTTATTGAATAGTATCTACGATCGACACCTAAAAATCTCTTGTTTCGTTTCATGATCATACAGAGCAGAAAAATACACAAATCACAAATAGAAAAAAGACACTGAAATCTCCACCAACCACTGGTTAAAATATTCTTTCCATAACGTTCGCTTCAAAAGTCCTTTTATTTGATTCCTAAAAACGTATGCACCCGAGTTTCATGTGACATGTTGAGATAAGTCGAACCCAGATCAAATTCACACTTGATTTAATCTTGAATAAAAATTCCAATGGATTCCCTTCTACCTCATGCTTATTTAAGGTCATATTATTTTTACTCGAATGGACGTAATAACTGCCACTAGACTGTGAAAATGGAGTGCGAAATGCGAATTAATGTTAATGAAATAACATGCAAAAATAAATTCGTGTTACAATGATGTTTAATGAAAGTTGAATCTGCGTATTTTATGATTTGAATGGGCAAATTAAAACATTTGTGTAATGTATTAAAACTATTCGGCAAATGCTGATTTAGTAGTATCCCTAATTAAATGCTACAACTATTCGTTTGTAATTTGCACTGACAGGAAATTTAACTAAAATCGATAAAAACTCTCTTCGAAACAATATCGTAGCACACGATAATTTGCGTTGGCATAAGCATGTATCGGTGTATTCATAATCAGGTCTTTGTTCTCGAGTTTGACAGAGTCGAGACATCCGCCACTCCGTTCGAGTTTGGCAAGAGTCTTCGTCAGCATGCGACGAATGTACGTACAGATTGGGTTTCTTAGGATCAACCTTGAGAGGCAGGACTTTGGGTTATCCTTGCTTAAATATCTTGAAATTTTATGACCTGTTTCTCAATATATTAGGTAAGTTGTGAATTATTAGGCAGAAACCATGTAATGTTCTACATCAATCTTGCTAAAAATCTGTGTGACATCGAAATAATTACAGTACAGAATAAAGATACTGTAAGCAATATTTTAACATAATAAATAAAGGTTCTGTTCATTCCGACAAAGATAGTCCATTCAGTCGTTAAAACTATAATTTTCCTGATAATTTTATTTACTTTTTCCAGAATATCCTTAATACTGAAAACTGCTCCCATATCTCTAAAGACCAAAAGTCCATCTACTATGATCGCGTATCGAGCTATCCCTCACTTTAAGGACCATCTACAAACTGAGGGTACTCGACCTTCCCCAATGTAAAGGGAACTCTGTTTTAACTTCATCTTCAGGATCCTCGCCTTATTGATTACGTTCAGTCTCGCACCGTTAATTTAGACTCGCCTAATAAGTAGACTGTGAACGCGTCTAATTTTAAATGTCAGGTATTTGCCAAGTTTTGACCTTTAAACAGTTTAACACTTACTATAATCAGAATTTTAAGTTTGTTTACATATTTTGACAAGCCCGATTTCATTATAATTGTAAAAGAGGAAAGAAAATCTCACGTGCCCTGATTGTAGATTATTTATATAATAATACTCGGATAGTATAATGGGCAATAGAGATTAAAGCAAATAAAAAACGAAACTCTGGATTTAGCATACAAATAGTTGATTTTAGTGTATCACTAGGTATGTACCTAGTGATACACTAAAATCAACTATTTACGCGCGTTGCGGAGTTTTAAAGATTTAATCAAAACTAGATTTAGAAATAATCAAATAATAATCAAATTTAGAATTTTTAGATTTAAAACAAAGTCGTTTTCTCTTTCCCTATATTCCTACGTATGATTAAATCCTTAAAACTCCGCAACAGATTTTGGTGCCGTTTTTTTAATAGATAAATTGATTAAAGGGGAAGGTTTAATAACATCAATTAAATAGTGGATAAATACTATTAGTTTTGAGGTTTGTAATGTGACGTCGTAAACAATATTTTTTTCCCCGTTTGCAGTGAAATGCAGGCTGAACCCTACGAGATTTACCAAAATAATGTACTTAATATTGTACACATTGATAAGGTCTACAGAATAGTCCGCGCTTGTATATGTGTATTCCTTATAGATATCCCATGTACGACCACCCTTAATTAGCGGCAGTACATGCGCCTATATGGAAAGTTAACAGAACCTAAACTAAGACCTATAAGCCCTACAGTCCCTACGACCCTAAGTCCTATAAGCCCTACAGCCCTGACCTACCATATAGTTCGTAATAAATAAATATATAAATAAGTGCGGGATGTCTGCACCAAGAGACCTAAGGTAACAGACGGATAGTAGGTAGGATTTCCAGGTAAAGGTGAAGGGTAAACTCACTGCCAGTCCAGCAGACTCACAGGACTGATCAGAGATGGCTAAGGGTGTCTTGGCCACAGTGAGGGGTAATGAGACCAGAATAAATTCTAATCTGATTTATTTTTACAATATTACAGCTTATATACTACTTTTTCCCAACACACACAAATACACAAACGTCTTGGTATTCCATGCGTGAAATCTGCAATTTCAACAATTTTTGAAGTAGGTCGCGCGTGCGCTGCCGAAATGCTGAATCACTGTTCAAAGGTAGGATTGAACATCCTGGCGACTCTCAGGGACAGGACTGAAGTTGGTACAGCTCGACGGTCTCGTAGGGGCCGGCTTGGCCTTGTCCCGCTTGTTGTGGCTGCGCGAGCACGCTGCGTGGTATGCCGTATTGCTGCCGTGTACTCGTACGTTGTTGGTGTGTTGTGTTGGTGACGTTGGTTGTCTGCTGTGCAGGCGGTGCAGTATCCCTCCTTGCTGCATGACAATCTCGAAGTCGGTTTATTAACTTTGGAGTAAAATAATATAAGATGCTTGCTAAAACTATAATTATTATTGAGGTACAGATGCTAGTTCTATACGAGTGAGATACTATCTGTAGAACGCTGACGTCTTGAATTATAATTTCCTTTCTTTGTTCGTCACAAATAATCGATACTCTAATCGGTTTTGTTGAAATAGGTAAATAGCCAAGTATTTGGCATGTACAGTCGCTTTCATACAATATCTGTCGAAACATTGTAGGTTTATGATGTACATTTAGTCTGGTTGTGGTTATCAGCTCTAAAAGTTGATCAACTATGCAATTTTCATTAAATTGCATGTTCTTGACAGCTACAGGAAAGCACACGAACTCTGTATTGCTACGCAGGCAGTCTTTAAATTCATCTTTACTTAATTCAAAATAATGCTCGTTATTATAATCGAATGTCTGTTGAATCATTAATGACTCTAATGATCCGTCTGTTTTCCTCTCTGGAATCAATGTAACGTCTATGAGGGTACATTTTGTTACACCGTGTGACGCGTAGTTATCTTGTTCATCCATAGCAAGTTGTTGTAATGCACTTACCGTCAGAAAGGGGGCACTCGTTGTACCATAAGTGATTGTTGTAAGTTTGTATTCAGTAACACTATCTGTAGGTGATACCCTCCATAATATCCTTTGATATGGAAAGTCTAAATCAAAGATTTTTATAAAACGGTACATCTTCATGATGTCTGCCATAAAAGCCACCTTATGCTTCCGCCATCGTAAAAGTATAGCAGATAAGTCTTGTTGTAATCGTGGGCCTTTAAACATATTGTCATTAAGGCTCATTTTCGTGCTACTTTTGCTACTTGCATCAAATACTACACGTAATTTCGTAGTAAGTGAATCTTCTTTAATTACTGCCTGATGAGGTATGTAGTATTGTCCTAAGTTGTAGTTTCTTTTGTCCACTTGTCTCATGTGGCCCATATGTAAGTATTCGTTCATAAATCCATTGTATTGTTGTCGTAGGTTATCATTTTTTAAGAACTGTCGTTCTAGTTGTAAGAGTCGTGCAGCGGCTCTTTTACGAGAGTCGCCGTTTAAGTTTAAATTTAAGTTTGAGTCCTTAAAAGGGAGTCGTACTGTGTAAGTACCGTCTGGGTTTCTTATTGTTGTTTCTTTATAATAGTTTTCACAGATTTGGTCATCCTGTGAAAGTTTGTACTTTTGTGGAATTTCTTCTAATTCCCAAAATTTTGTAAGTTGTCGTTCCTCTTCTGTGCGAGCTACCAAACTTAGTACTTTGACCTCATTTTTTGTATTACTTGGGTAAAATCCAAATAAAATCCACCCGAACTCTGTATTTTGAGCAATTATGCCGTCACGAAGTCTTTCGAAACCCTGTAGTATAATTTTACTGTATTCTTGGGCACCTAATATTACGTCTATTGGTCCCTTTTTGTAGTACGTTGGATCTGCTATAAGTGTATTATTCAAGCTTTTTAGGGTTCCGTACCTCAAAGGAAAAAAACGGAACCCTTATAGGATCACTTTGTTGTCCGTCTGTCTGTCTGTCTGTCTGTCTGTCTGTCTGTCTGTCTGTCTGTCACCACCCTTTATCTCAAGAACGCGTGGACGTATCAAGCTGAAATTCACATGAAATACTCGGGTCTATTGTCCCTTTAAGCTGTAAAAATATCAAACTTATAAGCCAAGCCAATCAAAAGATACAGCCGATTATATCGATATTTTCAACAAATTTTCGACACTCGCAAAGGAATCAAAACCTACAGGATACTTCCCGTAAACTCAGAATCTTGAAATTTGGCATGAAGCATTGTCATATAATGCAAATATAGGAAAAATTGCGAAAATTACATTTTTTTAGTTATATAATATAATAAACATATTTTAATAAAATGGAACTTACTACCTTATTTCTCACGAACGAATAAAGTTATCAAATTGAAATTTATACCAAATACCTAGGTCTATTGTCCCTTTAAGCTGTGAAAATATCAAACTTCTAAGCCAAGCCAATCAAAAGATACAGCCGATATGTCGATATTTTCAACAAATTTTCGACACTCGCAAAGGAATCAAAACCTACAGGATACTTCCCGTAAACTCAGAATCTTGAAATTTGGCATGAAGGATTGTCATATAATGCAAATATAGGGAAAATTGCGAAAATCACATTTTTTCAGTTATATAATATAATAAACATATTTTAATAAAATGGAACTTACTACCTTATTTCTCAAGAACGAATAAAGTTATCAAATTGAAATTTATACCAAATACCTAGGTCTATTGTCCCTTTAAGCTGTGAAAATATCAAACTTCTAAGCCAAGCCAATCAAAAGATACAGCCGATGATATGTCGATATTTTCAACAAATTTTCGACACTCGCAAAGGAATCAAAACCTACAGGATACTTCCCGTAAACTCAGAATCTTGAAATTTGGCATGAAGGATTGTCATATAATGCAAATATAGGAAAAATTGCGAAAATCACATTTTTTTAGTTATATAATATAATAAACATATTTTAATAAAATAAAACTTACTAACTTATTTCTCACGAACTAATAAAGGTATCAAATTGAAATTTATACCAAATACCTAGGTCTATTGTCCCTTTAAGCAGTGAAAAAATCACTTCTACGTTAAAGCGATCAAAAGATACAGCAGTTTATACCGACACCTTAGACGAATTTCCGTCACACGCTAGGGAATCAAAACCTACAAGCAAAGACATTAAAATTATATTTACAATAGATAGGACATCACGAACAAAATCGTAAGCCAATACTTTTATCGACTTGGTTAAAAGGCGCTCAGTCTAGTCTGCGCGTCAGGACGTAATTTGTGTCCACCAAGAATAAACATTTTCTAAGGAAATATGCCGTTATATTATGTTGCGCTTTGTGTTACTGTACATCTCGTTATAGTAAAACGACTGGACCTAACTTCGGAATGTTTTTCTATGAATTATTTATATTTCGTCTGCAATTCAAATTAAAAAAAAATATTAGTTCTAGAAAATTTTCCATTATTGTAATAAGCGCCCTCTATTGTTGAGTAGTTTTACTATTTTCTTGTAGAGATGTAGTAATGTTGTTTATCGATTTAGTTATCGATAATACTTATTAAGATGAATACATTTTGTTGTATTTTATTGACATTTAAAATATAGCTAAATAAACTTTAAATATTACTATATTTCAAGTTTATTTATTATTAACTCTATTTAAACATAATCATATCATATTAATAAACAAAATTGAATGAACAATTACTGTTCATTTATCTAGGTTTTTGTTATTTTTGGTTTCCGAATAAAAATAATGTCGTAGGGAAAAGTGGATACGATTTGTCCAGATAGACCGTAGAGAAGAAATGTGGCTTCCGTCTCATTCGTCGAAATTATGCTCAATGCATTTTAAAAGAGAAGTTATCTACTTTGGAAAGACTCGTCGATCAAATTAAAAAAAAAGAATCGGTACCTTGTATTAGAAATGAAATAGTAAGTTATTAATTTCAGTACTTTTCTACTTAACCGTAAAAATTGGAATAAAATTTACGGTTAAGTGGATAAGTACATAGATTACATAACTTATTTGTAATGAAATATATTCATAAAATATGTAGGTACGTATATGCAGTACAATGATTGCGAGCTACTTTGTGATTTTGAGGATTCCGTACCTAAAAGGTAAAACGAACCCTATTCATGAGACTTCTCTGTTCGTCTGTCCGTCTGTCAGCAGGCTGTATCTCATAAACCGTAATAGCGAGACAGTTGTAGTTTCCAGAGATTGTGTTAGTATTTCTGTTGCCGCTATAACAACAAGTACTAAGAATAAAAATAATAAAATATTTAAAAGGGCTCCCATACAACAAACGTGAATTTTTGCCGTTTTTTGCTCCATATTAATAACGGAAACAGATAGACGCCTAAAATCTTCACAGAATATTTGGTTATATATTCAAATTACAAATAAATAATTAAAATAAAATAAATACTGAAGGCGGGCTCCCATACAATAACCGTGATTTTTTTGCCGTTTTTAAAAATAATGGCGTACGAATCTTGTAAAGGTCTTGCTCCAGCAGACTACCATTTTTGTCGTGATTTGGACAGTTATCTACATGACAAGAAGTTTTCTTCCCAGGAGGCAGTTCTGCTTTCACACAGTTTGTGCAGTCTAGATCCTCAGAGTTCTATCACAAAGGCATAAACGACCTTCCTATATATTGATTATAAATGAATTATTTAAAAATTAAAAAATAAGCAATTATTTAGATTTTCAGTACTAATCGGCAATTTTAAACTTTAACGCCTATTATATTAAAAGAATTATATAAATAAGAAACTTGTAAACTTGAAATTACCCATAATTATTCTGCTTCCTAATTTTTTGTTTCAAGCTATCATAATGCGAAAAAACATCGTCGTAGTAACTTCTTTGAATATTATCGATAACTTTATATCGAAATGATACAAACCCTACCACAGTTTTTTGCATTGCCATTTAAAAATATTTGCAAACAAACGTGTAAAAAGAATAATTTTGCTAAAAACGAAATGCAAACGAAAATTGCAAAACAAAATGCGCTTTAAGGCCTATAAGGTCTATTACACTTAAAAATCGCAATAAACTGAGCGTTAAAATAATTTGTAAGCATAAAACATCTAAAATGCCAATAGACGGTGTCACGGTAAATGAATAGTAGCGAATTAAATTCTAAAACAGTTTTTGTTTGTACAAGACAAGTTTCACTTAATTTATTTACTTTTCAATATTTATTTACCCGATTTGAACTATACTAGGGTATTAAATCGGATCTGGCAACATAGACCACACTGGCCACCTACCAAGCAATAGCTGAATATATTTTATATAAACTTATTTCATTTTTACTATTTGATGTCTCCAATTGTCGATCTAATTTTGCTATATTGTACTAGATGGCGGAACTGAGCCATGGGATCACAGTTTTTTTATGCCATTTTGACACATGCCCTCTCTATACAATATGTAAAGAAAACCCTGTCCGATCCGTGAAGGTATTGTTAGGTATCGATAACAGATTCTACTAATGCCCACAAAGACAGGCTAAACTTAAAAAAAAAATCCCCCTAAAAAAATAAATATTATTTCGCAAAAAGAGGTAACTTAATATATGTGCGGTAAGCAACACCTTTCCGCGGGCGGCGGGGGGCAGGGCACGCGGCACCTGTGACGTGGTCGCGGCGCTATTCGCTTATAATAACAGCGGTGTTGTCACTTTTTTAAAAATTACCAAATTTCGGGGAAATTTCGAATTAATTCCCGGGAAAAAAGGATTATTTCAAAATTCATTAGTATTGTTACTATGATGATTACGTAAAATTTTATATTATATTTGGTCAAGTGTTTACCTAAACTTTATTACCCTTATGGGTCGGACAGGGTTTTCTTTACATATTGTATATCTTAAATCTCTTTGCCTACAAGGTACTTCCCGTGAACTCAGAATCTTGAAATTCGGCACGAAGCAACGTTATATTATAGTACAGACAGATAAAGGAAAAATTGTGAAAATGATAAATTTGAAGTTACATAAAATATTAAAATATTATTTTTGCTTACATGACATAAAATATTTTTTTAATAATTATAAACTTACTACCTACCCTTTTTCACATGAACGCGTAGAGATATTAAAGTTGAAATTCATATCAAACACTTCTTAAATCTAATTGCCTCTAAACTGTGAAAATTCTAAATCAATGCTAGTATTATAAATGCGAAAATAACTCTGTCTGTCTGTTACGCTTTCCCGCCTAAACCTCTCAACCGATTTTGATGAAGTTTGGCACAGACAATCTTTAGACCCTGAGAAGAACATAGGCTACCTTTTATCCCGGAAAAATTTGATGTTCCCGAGGGGAATTTAAACAGCGCGATATAACCGAACTCCACGCGGGCGAAGCCGCTGGCGGAAAGCTAGTACGTCATAAATTGTAAACCGCTACGTTTGTACAGCGGAACCCTCGGTGTGCGAGTCCGACTCGCATTTGGCCGGTTTTTTCTTCTAACTGTTGTAAATCATTCTTCGGTAATGCACTGGTTAGTTTTGGTAATACAATAAGTGTTACCGGTAACTTGTAATCGCTAGGGTATCTCGGTTGCAAGGTTATATCAATTGTATAATTTGACGTTTTTGGTGTTTCATCTCCAATACCTTTTATTTCGGCTTGAATTTTTCGTCGTGGATAAGATAACATTTGTGCTACTTCTTCCGTGCAAAATGATGCTTCTGACCCTTGATCACACAACACTCTTAACAACTGTGGCATTCCATCGTAAGAGGTAGTTCTTACATAGTCTGACGGAAACACCGCCACTGGCAAATTGTTCCAGTCCCTCAATGTACGCGGTATGAAAGAGGAGGCGAAAGGCTTCGTCCGAATCGTAGCGATGTTAACGACGTAAGGGTAGAAACTCGTCGTGCGACGGGTCATCCGATGGTGGAACGGAGATGGGAGAACTAAATCATGCAATTCCCTCGCACACTCACCAAAATGAATCCTATAGAACACCGAAAGGCTGGCAACTCTACGCATGTGCTCTAGGCTTTAGACCGTTTTGAGTTAATAGTTGATTGGAATCGATCCTGAACAAACTATATTCAGGTTTCGCTTAAAGAAAAAATAATGTTGTATACAGATACCTATGTACGGCTGGTTTCCACCCTTACGTTGTTAACACCACTACGATCCGGACGAAGCGTTTCGCCTCCTCCTTTATACCGCGTACATCGCGGGACTGCAACAATTTGCCAGCGGCGGTGTTTCCGTCGGACTACAATTTGAGTGTCTTCAAGGCTAGAGTGAATAGGCTCTTAATAAACTAGTGCGCTTTACCATCAACGATTGCGTCACTGCTTGCCATCAGGCAGGATGGCGGTCAAGCGCTAGTTTATAAAAGGTAAAAAAAAAAAAATGTTTAGTTTCTGATAATATGCAGAGCGGCTATTATGACATTAATTGACACCATGAAGTCTACATTACGTCATCATCATTTGCTTAACCTTTTTCTAACGATGCTGTAGCTAACGATATTTTATACTGACCAACTATCTTTCTTTTTTCATCCACAACCAAGTTATTGAATAACTAGTGGCCGCCAGCGACTTCGTTCGCGTGGAGTTATTTATGCTCCGCTCCTATTGGTCGCAGCGTGATGTTATGTAGCCTAAAGCCTTCCTAGATTAATGGGCAATGCAACGCATAAAGAATTTTCCAAATCGGACCAGTAGTTCCTGAGATTAGCACTTTCAAAGAAATAAACTCTTCAGCTTTAGGTATATACTAGCTGCGCCACACGGTTTCACCCGCGTTTTTTTTTATATACCCCGCCCCTATTGGTCGGAGCGTGATGTTAAATAGTCTAAAGCCTTCCCGGAGTAATGCGCTATCCAATGCAAAAAGAATTTTTCAAATCGGACCAGTTGTTTCTGAGATTAGCGCGCACAAACAAACAAACAAACTCTTCAGCTTTATATATTAGTATAGATTAGTACTAGCGGCCGCCAGCAACTTCTTTCGCGTGGAGTTAGTTATGCTCCGCTCTTTAGGCTTTAGGTTTTTTAGGCTTTAGGCTATATAACATCACGCTGCGACTGATGGTTGATGAATGATTGATGGGCTATCCAACGCAAATAGAATTTTTCAAATCGGACCATGAATTCCTGAGATTAGCGCGTTCAAACAAACAAACAAAGTCTTCAGCTTTATATATTAGTATAGATAGAGTATAGTAATTGAATAATACTAGATTTCTTGTTACTTGTTGTTTGACTTACAGGCTTCTAAGGCCCCTAACAACTTGTCAATACCTATTCAAAAATGACAGAAGGGAGCCACGGCTTAACGGGCTTTCCGAGGCGTAAAAGGGTTTTGGTATGTTATGGTGCTCTCCCATCCACGAACCAAACGTGGTGAGTGCAGCTTACGCTTCTCGATCGAACCATGCGGCTGTTGTTACATTGTTCGCCATATGAATTACAGAACATACATACGAAGATTTCACAAAGGGGGACACAATGGGCGGTACGTCTTATCGCTAAGATCAATCATTAACAGATAACCTTTGGATGGAGTATCAAGGGGATGGAGAGACAAATAGTGTAGATAGTCTAAAGTGTACTATTTAGATTATACAATAAATATACAACATTTTTTTTAATGCGAAACACGTGTCCAGTATTTTTATGTAAAGAATCTATGTACCAAATTTAAAAAAGATATCATATAAAACCAAAAAGTTATGAGCTTGTTATCCTACTTGGTTGTCCCAACAAAAATATGGGCCACGCTCTGTTTGGACGGGTGAGCCGGGTACATTGACCTGTGGCGTCAGCTGAGCGCGGGTATGCGTACGCGTAAGCTGCGTAGCGCGCTCAGTAACCATACTGTAATAATTTGTAAATGTATTTGTGAAAAATATAACATGGTGTAAAAATGATTGGAATCGATTCAGTTGCTTATTCTGAACAAACTATATTCTGGTTTCGCATAAACAAAAAATAAGGTTGTATACATCTCTTAATAAACATAAAGCAAGCGCAAATAAAATATAATGATAATGTTTAAAGAAAGAGGAAGTGCTTTCTTATCACAGTTTCTATTGGATTGTTGATATACCATCGCCCGGCGCGGCGCGTAGTATACATAGTTTACTTCGTGTCAACTTTCATATTTCACTATTTAAATATTTTCATGAAATATTGCAAACATCAGTTTTCATTTCTTGGGCTGCTTTTTCAATATTCAAATAACTTTTATCTTGAGAATAAACCTGACAGATTGACATGTTTTTATATAAACGTTGTCATAACTAAATATTTATTCAGATAAAAGTTATTTGACTATAGATATCCCGGACGTCGTCTGTACGTGATTGGGATGGCTCTGAAACTGAGATTGGAACTGGAACAATTAGCCTGCGGCGGTCTTTCCGTCAACTTTCGTTCAATTTAACCGTCGTCTTAATTTAAGTGAATAGGCTCTTATTATTTATGTAGGCACGTTTTACCGTCAAGGATTGCATCTCCGGTTACCATCAGGCGGGATCGCGGTTAAACACTAGTTTATCGCATTAAAAAATAGGTCTAAACAACAAGGAGCCGGATAAGGACGGAATTCCGGTTGAACTCCTTGAAACCTTTTTTGAAGTTATTTAGTTCGGTCATACACGAAAAAAATTTAAATTTTTGACAGCAGTCTATGTTTTTTTTTTTTATAATTATAAACTAGCGCTTGACTGCAATCCTGCCTGATGGTAAGCTGTGATGTAATCATTGATGGTAAAGCACGCTAGTTTATTGAGCCCATTCACTTAAAAATCTTAGTGAATAGAAAGGAAGACGGCAGTTGAGTGAGGTGGTGCAATGTTAAACACAACAACACGTCCAACGATGCTGCGCCAGAAGGAGATTAATGTAGAGACCCTCCACGACCAAACTCCCGACACAACAACATTTGACGCATCATACTCGCCACATATCGCAACACAACTGCTCAGACCCGTCCTCCATACGGCTTCACCAGACATCATGCCGGAACACGACGAATCGGTTGGCGGCAAGACTTTGTCTGGTGGGTGGTACCTTCTGCCGGCAGCCGATGTTATGGCCTACCACCGAGGAAAATGATTACCTACATGCTACTGTGTATCATGTTCAATTTACAAAAATTAGGATCTGTACTCACCCTCTTCTTTTCTCTCTTCTCACTCACTCAATCTCTTTCTTATGCACTAATCGTCTTATTACAGTTATAAGTTTAAACCTAGCCTTAACCTGCGAGACAGTTACTGTATTGTAAACATTGTTCCGACAATAAAGTTCTTAATTCAAAATTGATAACTTTGACTTGGGTTTACGTTTGTCCGGTTGTTGTCTGTTCGAATTTTAAAAATGGCTCGAAGTATTATACGTCTGTTCTGTGTATACATAGATTCTAAAGAAAGACGTTGTGTTTTATTAAGGCCGTAAGTATCTCATTCACGCCCGCGTTATAAGCCGATTATTAAACACTTCACTCGACTGAAAGGTGCACGTGAAAAGACTAAATAGAAAATTAATGAAAGTGATAAATATATTAATATACCAATCCAATGATATAGGATTTTGTTACCCAATGTTTTTTCAGCCACCAAATAACGTTTATTTCAAAAATCGTACATAATTTTATTATCCTTTACTTATGACTGATGCTGCGACCGCAGTTCGTGTTTTTTTTTTTTATATCGTAATGGTTCAAAAAACTTCGTCGTAACTTATGCACTTTCACGAAGTTTAATAGCTTTTAAAATATCAAAATTCTTGAAGGGCGTAAGGTTAATTCTGTTGTTGGCCTCCTACTAAAGTACGCGCAAGATCAGTCTGCGCCAGACGCGACGTGTGACTTCAAGTTTATATGCCTGCCAGCGCTTTTAATCACTTTTGGCGTAAAGACTGTAAATTTACGTTGGTGTACATGGAACATAGCAAATTCTCTAAACGTCTAGACAGCGAAATACGCTTACCTATTTCTGACTTATTTTGCATGCAGTCGTAATACTTACAACGAATAAAAATAGAATTCTCCGTTTTCAACTTACTTAAAACATTTAATTTTTTTAATTTTTTTATCTGTTTGTTCTGCTTATCTCGGAAACAGATGAACCATTTTTGATGGGAGAAAGCTGTTCTAATAAAGAGTATCTAAGGTTACGTTTCATTTAAGTAAAACATTATTAAAGAGAGGCTTTATTTGTTTTCTAACATCAACATTAACAAAGATGCGGGCACAGTTTAAATAATATATATAGAATATGATTTACTGTACACCTTTACGTGGGACATTTGTGCCTACAAAACTATTCAGTTGAGTAACATTCAATGTTAATGAAAAGCTTTATAAAGTGATCTTAGCCTTTGATTATACAGCCTTTTCATGTTATCTTTCATCTTAAGCCTTCTCATCTATTAATAACAAAAGTATCCTTCTGTAGACAACGTTTACCATAATATAATTACCCTGTCTCAGATGCTTCACTTGTCATCTTTCACTGGAAGTGAAACGTTTGAACACAAAATTAATGAAAACTGAAAAATTAATTCATTAGTAAACGTGCGGCCTCTGTGCTCACTATTTAGAGGCATGGCATGTGGTTGATCGGCTCGTCACGTAAATTTTTGCCCAAAGAATCAGCATCGTTATGAAACGTGGCAATATTGAGAACCATTTGGGATTTTTTCTTGTTAATAATGTTACTGACAAAATATCTGACGCTCTATGAATCTTCCTTAATTATTCGATGATGTAATAGGTCTACAAATAAGTTTTCGCGGTTTAACAAAAGATGGCCTCACTAAGAGGTTACGTTAAAATTATTGTCAGATGTAATATATGATATCGTACGTTCGATCATCTGGTAAAAACATACATATAGAGTACTAGCTTTCCGCCCGCGGCTTCGCCCGCGTGGAGTTCGGTTATATCGCGCTTTTTAGATTTCCCTCGGGAATATAAAATTTTTCCGGGATAAAAGCCTATGTTCTTTCTCAGGGTCTAAAGATTGTCTGTGCCAAATTTCATCAAAATCGGTTGAGAGGTTTAAGCGGTAAAGCGTAACAGACAGACAGACAGACAGAGTTACTTTCGCATTTATAATATTAACTAGCTTTCCGCCCGCGGTTTCGCCCGCGTGGAGTTCGGTTATATCGCGCTTTTTAGATTTCCCTCGGGAACCTAATTTTTTTCCGGGATAAAAAGTAGCCTATGTTCTTTCTCAGGGTCTAAAGATTGTCTGTGCCAAATTTCATCAAAATCGGTTGAGAGGTTTAAGCGGGAAAGCGTAACAGACAGACAGACAGAGTTACTTTTGCATTTATAATATTAGTATGGA
>JADWQK010001719.1:0-297902 GCA_017933935.1 Sesamia nonagrioides
ATGCTGCGCCAGAGGATGATCTGGAGACCCCCCACGACCAAACTCCCGACACAACAACATTAGGCACATCGTACCCGGTCACATCGCAACCCAACTGCTCAGACCCGTCTTCCGTACGGCTTCACCAGACATCATGCCGGAACACGACGAATCGCTTGGCGGCAAGACTTTGTCTGGTGGGTGGTAACTTATGCCGGCGGCTGATGTTGTTGCACATCTAGTGGCAGTCGTTACTGGTTGTTGGAGCCCTCAAAAGTCCAACAATTGGTCTAACTGCAATGCTTCGATGTCGCCTTCGGGTTGTGGAGGTCAGACGGCAGTCGTTTCACGGAAAATGTCGAAGTTTAGCCATTTCAGCAGTTAGACTGGTAAAGCGGACCCCAGACTCCAAAGCTGAAAAAGGCTTCGGATGCGACTGGGATTAACGCTGAGATGATGATGATGATCTTCTGTTATACAACTAATAACGGAGTGGAAGGGGAACAGAGAACCACAAAAGTTAGCCCAACCGGCGTATTCTTTCTTTCGGTTCTTACAGTCGACAGCGACATCTGGCGTCTGGGGAGTGAACAACTTGGCAGCCATCTTGTCCCAAGGGTCAAAAAAAGGTCAATGACAATGTCATATTTTTTAGTTTTAATTTTCATGAAAGAAGTAAGATGGCGGATAGAGCGTCGAACAATTTTATTTTATTTAGACTTGTGTTGAATTAATGCAACAAGTGCACGTGTTATTGCCAAAATTGTGGTGTCTCTTCATGACGACAGGATGCAGATGGATAAATTACCATGGTTATGTGTTGTTACAAAATAATATACATATAAGTAATCCATACAAAGTTTCAACCCCAAACTGTTAATTTGTGACACTTTCGGCTAATTTGTTATATTATTTCTTCATAATTGGCATAATGTTTTATCTAACAATTTTGTTTATATACTGTCAGCTGCGAAGTTTCTACTCATAAAATAAATGAATTACTGAATACTTTTTTTTAATCATCTGAAACCCAGACCTATAATATACATAGTTACGTGCGCATAGGTACGTAGCTATAATATACATAGCTACATATGCATAGGTACGTAGCTATAAATACATAGCTACATACGCATACCTACGCTCTATCACTCACTAGTAGTTGTTCACTCCCCAAACGCAAGGGGGCAGCACTTTCCATACATGCAGATTTTACCAGAGTTGTCATTTTTTCTGTCTACTATACTCTTTGGATCAAGCGGCCACCATAGACATATACTAATGGACATGCCATACGCGTATAATCTGCAGTCTAACACCATTTCTTTCCTTATAAATGATTGATGATTTTGAGAGAGATAAAGATAGACGAAACTTCATTTCCTCTCTTTCGGAGTCTCATTTCTAAGGCATGTCCATTAGTATATGTCGATGGCGGCCACCAATCATCATATTTATTTTCCTTTTTAATTTTTGACGCGAAATTGAACTCTGTCTTTTAACCGTCTGTCGATCTTATAAGAATTATAAACAAATAACGACCCTTTCAGTCATTTTTGCTTAGGTACTATCAAGTTAATATGAAGAGGCATCATGTTTATCACTTTATTCTGATTTACTTAAAAAACGGGCTATGTTGGGCGTCTCTCTGAAGGACCGCATCAGAAATGAGGTGATCCGACAGAGGACCAGAGTCACCGACATAGCTGAGAGGATTAGCAAGCTGAAGTGGCAATGGGCTGGTCACATATGCCGCAGGACCGACAACCGATGGGGTAAACGAGTCCTCGAGTGGAGACCGCGTCTCGGCAAACGTACCGTGGGACGCCCTTGGGCTAGATGGAGCGACGACATTAAAAAGGTGGCTGGTAGTGGCTGGCGGAGAACTGCTCAGGATGAGCTTGTTGGCGCGCCATGAAGGAGGCCTATGTCCAGCAGTGGACGAGTAGGGGCTGATGATGATGATGACTTAAAAAACAAATATACCTATTGTGTTGGAAAACTGCAAAGCTATAATTTTTAGGGGCTAAACCCCACTTATTAACGTGAAAGTAATGTTTGGTCGGGTTGTTTTTTTTTTTTTCACATAAAGACTAGTGACCGGATGTGGATGAAATTTGGCTAACGGCCGGTTTATGTAGGAATAACTTATAGTTTTTATCCCGATGTTCCAACGGGATCAACACTTTTATGGGTGAAACCGCGGGACGTTACTAGGCATTTTCTAATTGAAATAATACGGCCTGGCTACAGGTCATTCGCCGTCGCGAATAATCGCGCGTTGCGACCGGCGAGGTTTCTAGCGACTGAAACAAATGCATAGAAATGTTCCTATCAAGCCACCCGGAGCGGTGAACGGCGAAATGTAACGAGCTCACGGCGCGGGCGACTGGCCAGTCAAACAAATACATGAATCAGTAGTCAATACGGCGCAAGCCACGGTGTCGAGCGGCAGTCGCCGTGACAAGGGCAGTGATCAAAATAATTTAATCGGTTTCGCCACGAATTATGAATACCGAGGCCTTTATTGCTGAAGTTTTAGCAACGCCGCGTATTTGGAAGTGTTGCCACCCACACCATAAATATAAACATGTGGTGAAGAGATTGTGGGAAGTAATTAAAATAAAATTTGTGTATTTCTGCATTTAGCTTTTTTTTTTATGATATGGCATCTCGTAGGTGGCCATTAGAGGCCGTAACTGCTTAACCGGACTTTCCTGTGGATGCCTTAATTAAAAATTATAGCCCACGACTCCTATACTGCCAGGGGCACTTAAAACTAACTTAAAATTAGGCGACTACGCACTAAGGGCACCCCCTGTGGGGTACGAACCTCGGCTTAGGGCGTCGCTAGAGAGGACAGCAGGGAACGGCTGGATCGAAAGTTTCTCTATTTAGCGCGCTTTTTATGGAATTCTCCATCTATACCTAGATTCTTATTCAAATAATGTACTCCACAATCTCTTCCAAATATTATGCCTTGAATCAAAAAACTACTACTTTCTAAGCAATATCGAGATAATAAAAAGACATTCTCGGATTTCCTTACTATAAGCCCCGCACGATCATATTGCGATTGGCGGCCATCTTGGTGACGTAGTCGAACTCGCACCGTCGGTACCGTTCGCAAGTTCAGTCCGCGCTTACCCACTTACGCACATCGAATATTTTTGTTAGCTTTTTGTTTTTGTTATCCTGTTTTATTGTTGTTCTTGAGTTTTGTTGTTTAGTTTTGTTAACTGTTACTCGTTAAAATGAGTAAGAAATTAATTAATAGTCGTGCTCGTGAAATTATAATTAAAGTGGACAATTATTTTGTTAAAGAGAAAGAGGATTGTAAGTTAGTTCTTGAAAGTATAAACCGTGCTTTAAAAAGTGCTTCGGACATTTTAATACCGAAGCAACTGCTTACAGTTATTAAAAATATTTTGCAAAATTCTATCGAAGTCACGGAGTGTGTGGCATGTGCCACAGGCGTTGCAAAAAATACTGTGACGAAATTGAGACGAGAGCATGAGTCAGCAACAGCCAGTGGCAGCAAAATGAGAACTAATATAGGAAAAAGACAAAAGAAGAAATATTTCGACGGGTTTTCCTTAACAGCTTTAAGAAATATTATAGATTCAATGTGTAGGTACGGTGAGGAGAGAAATACCCACAATGCGCAAAATCTTGGCGGCTTCAAAAGTAGACCTTAATTATACTGGTAGTGAAACTACATTAAGAAAAATAATTAAATGTGATTTAGGCTACCAATTTAAACGATGCTACAAAAAAGACTGGCCCTAATTCAAAGACCCCAAATTCAAGCGTGGAGGGCTAAATATTTACGACGTATGAAAGAAAATGACTCGCTTGGTAATAACAAAAGACCCGTTATTTATCTCGACGAAACGTGGATACATGCACACTAAACGGTAGAAAAATGTTGGCAAACAGCAACCGATGGAGTGAGACGGAACGACAGCCCCGGCCGCCGATGGATAATAGTTCACGCGGGAAGTTAAAGCGGTTTCGTTGACAATGCCCTTTTAATGTTTAAAGCAGACACCAAAACGGGGGATTACTATGATCAAATGAATGCTGAGTATTTCACCAAGTGGCTTACAGACAAAATAGTACCCAACATACCACGCAACTCCAAAATTGTGATGGACAACGCCCCTTATCACAGTAGGGATGAGAATAGGCCACCAAGTATACAATACTTACATATAACTCCAGATGACTGGCGAAAGGAAGTCAATCATGTTAAACGGCTTGAAGAGGAATACCTATTGGAATAAAGATCGAATAATTGACGAGTTATTTGTCATAAATACGGCGACGACAGTGAATCGGAAACGACAGACACAGAAAGCAGTTATGATTCGGAAGACTATATACATTTTTTACATATTATCCTGGTTTTATTTATAAGCTGATAGATGTAGGTAGTAATTAAAACATGACTACTACACAGTGGACTCTGGTTCAATTCCCGCTCGCAAATTAACAGAAATGTAGTTAGAAAAACATAGTATACATGTAAGAAAGATATACGAATAGGTAAGTATATTTTTCTTACGTCTACAAAAATTATTTCTTTGAAATTTTTAATAATGAAAGTTTATTTGTCAGAATATGGGTGAGTAAGTATACCTAAGAAAGAATGTTAAATGCAAAATTAATATTAATTTTATTATACATACACTCTTTATAAAGAGTGTAATAAAATTATAAAATACAAATAAACCCTTAACCCTAATATTAATTTATACATACACTCTTTATAAAGAGTGTAATAAAATTATAAAATACAAATAAACCCCTAACCCTAATATTAATTTTGCATTTAAAATTCTTTTGCTAGCTGTCCTTTTGTGTGACAGATGACGTCACAACGCTGTTATTGTGACAAGGTTCCATCGCAATATCATCGTGCGGGGCTAGTACTAGTCGCGGCGGCGAACGTGACTTACTGACTGCCTATTATTATTATACTCTTTGCCGACTGCCCGTGGCTTGCAAACGATGCCGCGCGAAATGCGAATGGTCGCCTCCCTCCCCGCTTCATCGTTCTGTTAGACGGGTAAACGTCGGAGAGGTTTTAAAAAAAACGTTTTTAATTAAAACACTATATTTAGCACTTGAATACAGACAGGATGAACTGGTACGTCTAAGAGATGTGCTCGCGATGAAGATTGAACGCAGACTGACTGAATGATGTACTCGTGACGAAAGTGCTGATTAAGCACTTTTGTGACGTAGAGAGCTTTATTGCTAAGTTTGAAGTATTTTAGTTATTTATGCATTTTAGGGTGCATTTGGCAATCGTAACAGCCCCCCGATTTAGAGTGAACTACACGTTTTAAGGTGAAGTTTACGGGAAGATGAAAATATATTAGGATTACCCAATTCGTAGGGCGGGAGCTGGTATAATTTGGGGAATATTAATTTCTTCGTCAATTGGTTTGGAATCGCTATTGTTTCTATTAAAGCGATATAGTTTCCTAAACGCACCAGTTTTACAGATTTTGTACAGAAGATACAGAGTTATTAAAATTAAAGTTACAATAGTTATAGCTGAATAATAATTGCCATATTGGACAATATGAGGCTTTTCTGGTTTTTCAAACTTAATCTATTACAGCATGAATCATTAATTAAGTTTAAATTCGTCTTAACAGGTTTTAATAGGACATTAGCATTGTCTCGAGAAGCAAATTGTGTATATTTACAGTATGCCATACAACCCTTGGGTAGGTATAATATGCCACTACCACTTATATCTAATTCAGTTAATTGATTTACATTATTACATTCAATACTTAATTACTAACCATTTGTTATTTAGAAGAGGCTGCCAGATACTAACTTGACCATGAAAAAATTTTGTTTTACATATTTCTGGAATCGAGGTTATTCCTTTACTAATTATTTCTGTTTCACAGCAAGGAGTTGCGGCGACAGAATAGGATATACTCGTGTCACAGAGATAGTGATCACTGTTTACGATTTTACAATTTATTAATTCGTCAAGTTTACAATATGTTGATTTATCTTTAGTTATTCCAACGTATTTAGAGGATGGAATAATAGTTGAATAAGATACAGGGTTGTCAACCTCGTACGGCACTGGACAAGGTAAGTTATGATACAATGAGAAATGTTGAGGTTTAATCAAAGGTATTTCAAGGACAAACACTATTTGGTCCTTGCTATAATAACTAGATATAGTAGATATATTTAGAATAATATGTACATTTTCTAGACTTAGGAGAACAGGTAACTGTCTAGAGTTCGAGATGAATCTGTAGTTATTCACTAATTGAGTATAAAGTTCTATTGGTGAAAGAATAGATGGATATAGAATTTTTGATCTACCAAACATAACTGAGTTCACTATATCCTCGACCTTGAATGATAAAGTTAGAAGGCTGTTTTCTATCATAGACGTTAATTCTAAAATACGGGATCGTATTCCTAATTCTTTAGAAATATAAGTTAGGTTTTTAATGTCTTCGTATAAAGATTATATACTTACTATACTCTTTGGTATAAAGCGTCGATGGCGACGTTTAATTCATGTTCATTGGATTTTATGGAGTTTAATGTGTTGTTATAAGTTTTAAGGGTGGAAGTAGTAACGAGAATATTTTCTTTAAGCATTGATGCTATTTTGCTGGTATCAGCTTGAATTTCCTGAATGGCGTTATTATAGCGGATGGCATCTTCTTCATCCATAGTTCCAAATAGTTTTTTGGACAAGGTTCCAATAACACCCAGAAGTGCGGATCTTTTTACTTGATGAGACATGAGATAAGAGATTGCCTCGTTATCGCGTTTAATATCTTGGAAACGAGTTACCAGAGGTAGAAAAAGATTATTGCATTCTACATAATCAAGAGCTTTGCTTTTTTCGCATAGTGATTTTGAATGATCAAGTATAAGATGTAAATTAATAATATGTGGGTCAATAAATGAGATTTCTAAAGGAATTACTACACTAAGATAACTATCGACTAAACTCAGGGATCCTATGGGATCGAAGTAAATCCCAGAACTATTCGTCAGGGGTTTGACGAATTCTTGACCCGTTGAGGGATTACTGCAAGGAAATAGAACTAGTGTTAGTGTAATATTATTAATTACTATGCTTATATACTAATATTTAAAATTGAGATTTATGTATAAGACCTAGGAGCTAGTTTTACCTCATCATAGTGATGGGTGACATGTCGTCTATTAATTAGTAGAGTTAAAGTGTTGCGGCCGTTAATTTTGACCACTTTATATGGACCTTTCCATACGGGTGATAAGGCTTTTCGCAATCTTACGTGATTTTTTAGGTATACGTAATCCCCTACTTTATATTGTACGGGACGAGAGTGGTTATCGTAATATTCCTTCGACTTTTCTTTTGATTTTTGAATATTTTGAAGGGCTTTTTCCCTTGAGAGTTTTAATCGATGGTGTAGGAATTTAATGTATTCGGGATAAGTCGATTGGGAATATAATTCGTAAACAGAATCAGGGATGAAGGCTTTATGGCCGAAGAGTAGTTCGTATGGAGTAAAATTTGTAGAAGCATGGACTGACGTGTTATAGGCAAGCATTGCGGTATATACGTATCTATGCCAGTCTGTATGGTTTTCATTGACATAAGACTTAAGGTATTCTTTGAGTGTAGAATGACTGCGCTCAAGCGCACCTTGAGTTTGGGGATGATAAGGGGAGACCAGATTTGCTTAATCTTTAAGAATTCGCAGGTTTTCTTGAACATATCTGCAGTAAAAATGGTTCCTTGATCTGTAAGGATCATTTTTGGAATTCCAAATAAAGAAATGAAATGGACGAGGCACTCGCATGTGTCCTCTGAAGTAGCATTTGCAATGGGATATGCAAAGGAAAATTTAGTAAGATCATCTTGCATAGTTAAGATGAACTTAAGTCTTGTTAGGCCCGCCTCCGGAAGAGGACCTAGGAGATCCATGCTAAGACGCTCAAAGGGTTTCGTGGAAGTAGTAGTTATCTGCATGGGTGAGCGGTTAGTTTGCCTTAGGGCTTTATTCGATTGGCATTGCGAACAATTTTTTATATATAATTCAATGTCTGATCGCATGTTTTTCCAATGATATCTTTCTTTTATTCTATTTAACATACGAGCCGTACCTAAATGTCCGGCGATCAGTGTCGACTCATTCAGATGGAGTTGGAAATATTAGTGAATTATGATAGATGTCAATAGATACATTCGAGTTATTAAAGATATAGGAGAACATATTATATATTTTTGGCCAGTCATGTTTATCGAAAGGGTTACGGAAATTAGTAATAGCTAAATGTATGATTTCCTCCCTTGATGTCGAGAGTATTTGATGTTTTAGGTTTATTAGACTTTTATAGATGTCTTCGTAAGAGCAACTATCGAAATGGTAGACTTTTGTAAATAAGAAATAGAAGGTTTTAGATTTGTGTTCAAAGGGTAGGCAAGTAAACAACGTCCTTTTTTTACCCAGGAGATCTGAGGAATTTTCAATTTCACCTAAAATTTCCTCTATATAAGGGTTAGCCGTATCAAGGTCAATAGAAGTAGGTAGAACTATATGTTTACAAATACTTTTGAAAATATTTTCATTATGTTCTATAATTTTAGTATTACTATTAAACTGTTTTCCTGACATTGTTTTCAGGAATTTGGAATAGTTTTCACTGGAACTAGAAGTTAGTGATAGATGCTCCCCAGCATTATTATCAACCGTAGGATTTGGAAGGTTTGGATTTTCAGGTAAGTCATCTCTATTTTCAGGACCAAGAATATCTGTGAAGGAGTCGTCATTGTCTAACAACTCTACCGACGGAACTTCGTCAGAATCCAGAGGTATAGAAGGTAATTGTATATCGAGATCTTCTAGAGTTATAGGACTAAAATTAGGCGATTGATTTTCGTCATTCCGCCTAGACGTAGAAGGAATAGAATCATCATCTGTATTTTGAACAGGGTTTACGGGGAATCGAGACAACGCATCAGCGTTGCTATTGGTTTTACCTTTTTTGTACTCGATTTTGTAGTCAAATTCTTCTAGTTTTAAGCGCCATCTAACTAGTCGGGATCCAGGATCTTTGCAGTTGAATAACCATTTTAATGGTCTATGATCTGTTACTATAGTGAATTTATGTCCATATAGATATGGCCTAAACATTTTGGTACCAAATACTATGGCTAGACATTCTTTTTCTGTGGTGGAGTAATTGGTCTCCGCTTTATTCAACATTCTTGATGAGTAAGCGATTGGGCGATCCTTTCCAATTTCCCCTTGAGATAGAATGGCTGATATTGCATAATTTGATGCATCGCAGGTAAGCACAAAGGGCTCGGAAAAATCGGGATATATAAGTATAGGAGCGGAAATTAGTTTTCCTTTTAGTTCTTCGAAAGCTATTTGTTGTTCATTCAACCAAGAGAAAGGGACATCCTTTTTTAGTAATGTAGTGAGAGGTTTAGCAGTTTTAGAAAAATCAGGGATGAAACGGCGGTAATAGGATACTAGACCTAGGAATGATTTAACGTCCTTGGGACATTTAGGAATTGGAAACTGAGACACTGCCTTGACCTTTTCAGGATTTGGGCTTACTCCTTTGTCACTAATGATGTGACCAAGGTAACCGACTTCTTTGCGCAAGAATTCGCACTTGTCGGGTTGTAGTTTAAGGTTATATTTGCGTAGTCTATCGAAAACTTTTAACAATTTATCGCAATGCGATGGGAGATCGTGTGAATATATTACTACATCGTCAAGATAGACGTAACAATGAATGCCTTGAAGTCCGGCGAGAGCGGTATTCATAAGCCGTTGAAACGTAGCGGGTGCATTTTTTAGTCCAAACGGCATGCGTTTGAATTCAAAATGCCCTTGAGGAACAGTGAACGCGGTTTTAGGAATGTCGTTCCTATTAACGCATATTTGGTGAAAACCTGAGCATAAATCGAGGGTGGAAAAGTATTTACTTTGCCCTAATTGGTCTAGTATTTCGTTGATTTGAGGGATAGGAACTTTCGCCGATTGTGATGTCATTCAGTTTCCTATAGTCAATGACAATGCGCCATTTTTTCTGGCCAGAGGAATCTGTTTTCTTAGGGACGACCCAAACTGGGAATGACCAAGGGGAAACAGAGGGTTGAATGATGTCCTGGGACAACATTTTAGAGATTTGCGTTTCAACTTCCTTTTTGTGAACCTCGGGAAACCTGTATGATTTGACATTGATAGGTTCCGAGGGGGACGTTTTTATTTCGTGTTTTAAGAGATCGGTGGTCGACAATTTATCGTCGGGTAAATGGAAAATGTCAGAGTATTGAGAACAGATATCGAATAAGCACGACTTTTCTTCGTCGTTGAGATGATTAGCCCGTAACATGTTTAGGACTTCTTCTTTTCTGATTGTAGAAGATTTAGAAGAATCAGAGTTTGGTTGGATTTGGAAAGAGTTCACCTCGAAGGGTTGTATTTCTAATTTTAGATCAGAGTTGATTGTGACTTGTTTTTCAGAGGTGTTGACAACCGATATATTTATTCGGTTGTTATCCTTAACTGTAACGATGCAGTTAGCTATCAACAAGGATTCGGAGATATGTTGATCGAGGATAAGTCCTTGTCGATGCTCAGGATTATTAACAGTACATTCTATAATAGTTTCAGTACGGGGTGCGATTTTATATACTGGTTGGCAGTGTTCTAATTTTGTTATGATATTGTTACGAATGGACCTTATGTCGATGGCATAAGGTTCAATATCGCGTGACATGCAGTGTGTCACTTTTGAGCCCTATTCCTCCAGATCTAGACATTTTCTAGGTACAATAATAAAACGCATTACTAGACTTAGGACGGCCTATCGAATGGTACAGGTCTCAACAGTTTTGTCAACAAAGTGTCGACATCGAAATTTCTAGATACCCGTTTTCGGGAATTATCGTAGGTACTTACTTGGCCGGTAACCTCGAAGTTATGCAGTATTATTATTACGCCTAGAGGATTCTGGAATGTTCGATCAGCTGGACTATATAAAGCGCCGTGACGCCGGCACAGAGTCAGTCTACACTCGACTAGCGATACGAAAACAGCGACAGTTAAGAAGCGATCTTTTGAGAATACCTACTGCGACAACTGTAACAAGGACTGTGAGTACAACGTGAAGTAACATCTGTACTGTTATTGTGTGTTTACGACACGGACTTCGTGGACTTAAGTGAAGACTCCGGTGCGACGTCAGCTACATTCTACTTGTCATTGCCTACAATCGACTGTACCTTCGTTGCTAATAAACTTCGTAACCCTTAACCGGCATTTTAGTACCCTTAGCCCGTAACAATTGGTGTCAGAAGCGGCATGCCGGTCACGCCAAGGGAAGACGAAGGAGTTCGCACGCGACGACAAGCAGCGATGGATTTGGCGCGTCAAGAGGAAGAATCGCTTGGTGTCCCTGCACCCGAAACAGAAGCGGCCGTCGTAACACCTATTAGCGCGCCTACTACCACTACTATTCCCGGAAGCAGTGGATGCGATTTATCGGCGTTGCTGGCTCAATTAACGATGCAAATAAAAGGTATGGCCAGGCAAAATCCCAGGCAGAAATCCAGGCACAAATCAAAAGTGTTGCAGAATCTCAAGCAAAATCCCAGGCAAAAATAGACAGATCCCAGGCAGAAACCCAGGCTCAAATAAAACAATCCCAGGCAGAAACCCAGGCACAAATTAAAAATGTAGCAGAATCCCAGGCAAAATCCCAGCAACTAGTATTGGAACTAAACGGAAAGTGGAAAAAAACTAAAGAAGAGGTCAACGAGCTCAAAATAAAAGCAACACAACAAGATGCACGTATGGACCAGCAAGATACGCGCATAGACAAACAAGAAGCGCGTATGGACCAACAAGATACGCGTATAGACAAACAGGATGCTCGTATAGACAAACATGATGCGCGTTTCGAGACACTAGACAGCACCATCATGGAGTGTGAGAAAGAAATAAAATTCCTCCATGATAAGGTACAGAAAGGAGGCATCAAAGGGGTGATACCTAGTGCTTTGCCGACGTTCCAAGTACCTCATTTTGATGGAACAACGTCATGGGTGGCCTTCCGCCTTCAATTCGAAAAGGTCGCAAAAGGCAACAACTGGGACGACGATCAAGCGGTAACCGCTCTTACGCTTGCTCTGCGTGGTGATGCGGTACAAATTCTCGAAAATATTTCCGGCGATTGCAATACCCTAGCCTGTCTGCTAGAAGCGTTGGAGTCTAGATACGGGGAGAAACACCTCGAACACGTCTACAGGGCTCAACTCCGCGACCGCACACAGAAGAGCAGTGAGGGTTTGCAACAATGGGCAACGGAAATAGAACGTATTGTTCGGAGGGCGTATGCATCAACACCGGGATTAATTGATGCTACTACGGTGCAAGCTTTTACCGATGGAATCCGAGATGCGGAAGTCAGGGCTGCAGTTCGTCTGGGCCACCATCAGACTCTGAAGGCAGCCTTGACACACGCTCTGGAGGTGGAAGCAGTACGTCAAGATGGCCGACAACACCACCGCATTCGTGAGGTAACCCCAATTATAAAAACTCGGCAAGGACCAACCTGCTATGAGTGCGGCGAAAAGGGGCATATTCGGATCAATTGTCCCAGGAAGTCTAAAGGAAGAAGTACTTCTGGGACACAGGTGGAAGCTGAGGATTTAAACTAGGAACAGCCAGGGCTATGGGGCGAGTACTGGCTGGTCGTCACGAAGCCCCCATTATAACAGTATCACAAGTGGGTGACGGAAACAGTCTTATTATAGAAGGAGAACTGAATGGTAAGTCATGCAGTTTCACGTTGGATACTGGTGCATCAAGAACTATTGCACGACCGGAGCTATTTCCTCGGACCATAGCATGGAAAAGAGGGTCTTCACAATGCCGATTACAAACCGCCACCGGTCAACCAGTACTCGTCCTTGGTGAAACGAACGTGTCCTTGAAAATGGGTGATAAGACATTCACGCACCCTGTTTTAATAGCAAATATTACAGATGATTGCATAATAGGACTGGACTTTTTGAAGAAACAGCAGTGCGTCCTTAATGTAGCAAAAGGAGTATTGAGTTTTCCAGAACAAGAAGTATTTCTTCAAGGTGGAAAACAAGGGTCAGTGTTAAAGGAGAACGGTATTACCACCAAGATCAGAAGCCGTAAACGTTGCATTATAATAGAAGATTCTGGAGATCACCCAGACTGGATAACAGCAAGGACACTGATGATGATTTCCGATAAACCAAAAGTACGAATTATCAACGTTAGTAACAAAGAAATAATTCTTGAAAAGAATTGCATGGTGGGTGTGTGCGATCATGTAGCGTCTTTGAGAAAAACAGAGGCGCACGAAAAGGGACGTGATAAGAAGTGGCAGGAACATGTATCGACACTACTCGAAAATTGTAAGGGTAATTTAAACAAGTTCGAAAGTCACAAAGTTAAGCAACTGCTGCATAACTTCCATGACATCTTCTCGAAGACCGACGGTGACGTGGGAAGGACCGGGCTCGTCAAACACCATATAGATACGGGTGATACACAGCCGATAAGACAGAGACCACGTCGTATCCCCTTTGCAAGAGAACAGGAAGTCACGGAAATGTTAAGAGATATGGAGAAAAACCGGATTATAGAAGCATCCACCAGCCCTTGGTCATCTCCAGTTGTCCTAGTCAAGAAAAAGGATGGCAGTACAAGGTTTTGCGTTGACTACAGGATGTTGAATGATGCCACGAAAAAGGATAGTTATCCTCTGCCACGTATAGATGACACTTTAGACTTGCTAAGTGGCATGAAATGGTTCTCCACGGTTGACCTCAAAAGTGGATACTGGCAAGTGGAAATCTCTCAGCAGGATAAAGAAAAGACCGCTTTCACCACTGGTCCTGGAAACGGTCTCTGGCAATTCAATGTCATGCCCTTTGGACTGTGCAATGCTCCAGCTACATTGGAGCGCCTAATGGAGCGCATCTTGGTGGGGTTGCTTGGTGATGCATGCCTGGTCTATTTGGATGACATCATCATTATGGGACGAAACTTCGCAGAACACCTACGCAATTTGGAGAAAGTGTTCCTGAAACTGCGTGAAGCGAATTTAAAACTCAGTCCTAGTAAGTGTACACTATTCCAGAAAGAGGTTGGATACTTGGGACACATTATTTCGGCGCAAGGAATTCGAACAGACCCTGAAAAAATAAAAGCCGTGTCGAAGTGGCCTACCCCTCGTAATAAAACTGAGGTACGCTCTTTCTTGGGTCTGTGTGCATATTACCGTCGGTTTGTGAAGAACTTCTCCGAGTTAGCGAAACCGTTGCATCGTTTAACAGAGGAAAAGTGTCTATTTGAATGGAACTCTGACTGCGAACAGGCATTTGCTCTACTGAAAACTCACTTGTGTGAGGCTCCTGTACTAGGTTACCCTAGTAGGGAAGGCCGATTTTTGGTAAACACAGATGCCAGCAATGTGGGTATTGGAGGAGTTCTCTCTCAAACACAAGGAGATAGGCAGGTCGTTATCGCATATTTCAGCAAATGCCTTTCCAAGCCAGAAAGAAATTATTGTGTTACCCGCCGAGAACTTCTAGCCGTTGTTAAGACCTTACAACACTTCAAGAAATATTTGATTGGGAGGCAGTTTACACTTCGTACCGATCACGCTGCCTTACAGTGGCTCCTCCAGTTCAAAGACCCAGAAGGACAAGTAGCAAGGTGGATAGAGCAGCTGCAAGAATTTGACTTTGTCACTGAACATCGGAAAGGCAAGTCACACAATAATGCTGATGCTTTGTCTAGACGACCTTGCGAAGAATCTTGCCGACATTGTGCCAAACAGGAAAAGAAAGAGAACGTAAGGATTATCCAGGTGAACGCTTTGGACGAAGACTGGGATAATCAATCATTGGAAGACGCACAAAAGGAAGATAGTGACTTGAAGACAGTAATCGAATGGAAACAACGTGGCCAGAGGCCCGCTTGGAGTGAAATATCAGCGCTTAGCCCAACAGTAAAAAGTTACTGGGCTCAATGGGACAGCCTGATAATTGATAATGGAGTTCTCAAGAGGAAATGGGAATCACCCAGTGGTCAGGAGGTCACCTTACAGATAGCTGTCCCCTGCGATAAAGTCGCGTCAGTGCTAAGACAGGTGCACGACGGAGTATCCGGAGGACATCTAGGAGTAAAGAAAACCCTGGAGAAGGTGAGAAAAAGATTCTATTGGGTGCATTGCCGCGAAGACGTAGAGGACTGGTGTAGAAAATGTGCAGCCTGCTCCTCAGTAAAGGGACCGCAAACGAGGGCCAGAGGTCGGCTGAAAGTGTACAATGTTGGTGCACCATGGGAAAGAGTTGCTGTCGATATAGCTGGACCATTCCCTGTTACTGAAGAAGGGAATAGGTATATCATCGTCCTGCAAGACTATTTCAGCAAATGGCCAGAAGCTTTTGCAGTACCTAACCAAGAAGCTCATACAGTCGCCAAAAAGCTAGTTCACGAGGTGTTCTGTCGATTTGGCGTTCCCTTGGAGTTACACTCTGACCAGGGTAGAAACTTTGAGTCTTCACTATTTCAAGAGGTTTGCCAACTACTCGGGATACATAAGACTCGTACAACACCATATCACCCTCAGTCAGATGGAATGGTCGAAAGATTCAACCAGACGCTAGAGAATCATTTGGCCAAAGTAGTGGAAGAACACCAGAGGGATTGGGACCAATACATTCCGCTCTTCTTAATGTCATACCGCTCTGCAACACATGATAGCACAAATTGCACACCGGCGAAAGTCAACTTCGGCCGAGAAATTAGACTACCCATAGATGCACTAACCGGAACACCTCCCGATGCTCCTATCCTAGCCGTCGACTATGTGGCCGACCTGCGGCGTAAATTAGATGGAATACATGAGCTAGTGAGAGAGAATGGTCTGAAAACCAGTGAGAAGATGAAGATCCGATACGACCGCAAAGCTAACGTGCCCGGATTTGAAGAGGGACTTTGGTATGGTTACATAATCCCATTAGAAGAAAAGGAAAGAGTCCAAAGTTCCAAGCCAAATGGGAGGGTCCGTACACGATAGTAACCAGAATAAACGATGTCACCTACCGGATTAAGAAAGGATCTAGAGGGAAGCTGAAGGTCGTACACGTAGACCGCCTAGCTCGCTATTATGGATCAAATCATGCTCGGGACGAGCATGACTAAGAAGGGGGCAATGTTACGAATGGACCTTATGTCGATGGCATAAGGTTCAATATCGCGTGACAAGCAGTGTGTCACTTTTGAGCCCTATTCCTCCAGATCTAGACATTTTCTAGGTACAATAATAAAACGCATTACTAGACTTAGGACGGCCTATCGAATGGTACAGGTCTCAACAGTTTTGTCAACAAAGTGTCGACATCGAAATTTCTAGATACCCGTTTCCGGGAATTATCGTAGGTACTTACTTGGCCGGTGACCTCGAAGTTATGCAGTATTATTATTACGCCTAGAGGATTCTGGAATGTTCGATCAGCTGGACTATATAAAGCGCCGTGACGCCGGCACAGAGTCAGTCTACACTCGACTAGCGATACGAAAACAGCGACAGTTAAGAAGCGATCTTTTGAGAATACCTACTGCGACAACTGTAACAAGGACTGTGAGTACAACGTGAAGTAACATCTGTACTGTTATTGTGTGTTTACGACACGGACTTCGTGGACTTAAGTGAAGACTCCGGTGCGACGTCAGCTACATTCTACTTGTCATTGCCTACAATCGACTGTACCTTCGTTGCTAATAAACTTCGTAACCCTTAACCGGCGTTTAAGTACCCCTAGCCCGTAACAATATCACTAACTTGTAATGTGTCGGTATTATAGTCAATAATACCGTCTAAATCATTCAGGAGGTCAGTTCCAATTATGCCGTCATAATTTAAATCGATATTTTCGACTACGTGGAAACGATATGCAATATCAGAATTAGGAAATAATTCCAATTGGAAATGACCTAAGGTGGGTATGGTTTCGTTAGTGTTGTGAATACCTTTCAGTTGAATGATTTGGTTTTGAAGCACGGGCATTGATTTGATTGAGTTTCTTTTTATCAAGCTCACAGCGGATCCGGTGTCGACTAAGAAATTTAAACTACGGTTACTTAACTGAGTTTTAAGAGTAACATGAGGTACGTATCTTTTCGTAGAATTAGAAGTAATTTCGTAAATAATACTTTTTTGTGTTTCAGGAGTTGAACAACCCGCAATTGGATTCAGAGTAGGCTCAGTAAATTTAGAAGAATTTGGTACTTCGGATACAGAAGATTTAGAATAGGCTGACTCCTTGGGTACGGTGGATACAGAGGATTTCGAATAGGCTGACTCTTTAGGTACAGCTGATACAGAGGATTTAGAATAGGCTGTCTTCTTGGGTACAGCGGATACAGAGGATTTAGAATAAGCTGACTGTTTAGGTGCAGCGGATACAGAGGATTTAGAATAAGCTGACTCTTTAGGTGCAGCGGATACAGAGGATTTAGAATAAGCTGACTGTTTAGGTGCAGCGGATACAGAGGATTTAGAATAAGCTGACTGTTTATGTGCAGCGGATACAGAGGATTTAGAATATGCTGACTCTTTAGGTGCAGCGGATACAGAGGATTTAGAATAAGCTGACTTCTTCGGTACAGCGGATACAGAGGATTTAGAATAAGCTGACTTTTTCGGTACAGCGGATACAGAGGATTTAGAATAAGCTGACTCTTTAGGTGCAGCAGATACAGAGGATTTAGAATAAGCTGACTTCTTAGGTACAGCAGATACAGAGGATTTAGAATGGGTGTCTTAAGTGCGAAGGCGGATTTAGAATTTGAGGGCTGGGCCCCACGTGACACCATCGTGAGCCCACTACTCGTTTAAATGATTTTCATCGCTTACAGAACCTTGGGGTTCGTTGTCGTAATCGACGTGGTTGACATGGTTTTGTGTATTACTTTGTCGTGGAGTGGAATCGTCATTTTGACTGGATTTGTATTTTTTATTATTATTATATTGGCGTTTTTTGCAATTTTCAATGGTATGGCCCTCAAACTTGCAATATCGGCATGTAGGTGGAGAAGACTGGGGTTTACCTGAATTATGAGTCGTATTAGATTTAGAGAGCGATTTTGAGTAGTATTCAGTTTTTGCGGAGGACGGTTTAAATTCCTTCTCTTTGATAGTAGGGCCTGTATTTTCTCCTCCGAGATAGCAAAGTTAATGGCTTCATTCAAGGTGGAAGGATTTTTCATGCGAATTAAATTATAAATTTTGGGTGAAAGCCCCATTAAAAATGAGTGGAGGGCTAGTTCCTCCATAGCCGATATTTTTCCGACTAACTCGGTTCTCTTTTTATTGGAAAATGTAATTTCGGTAATTAATTTGGCTAGGCAAGACTCACTTTTGAGAGAATATTGACTTACAGATTCATCTGGCTGCTGTTGGAGTTCCTGTAATTCGGATAATAGATGTGCGTAATGTTTCGTTTCCCCAAATTGGGATTGTAAAAAGGACTTTACCTGTTCCCAGTCGTTAAAATCCTTTATGGATGCTGCTGACTCGGCTTTTCCTTCGAGTCGGCTTAGAATATAATTTAATAAAATAGGTTTTTGAGTTGTTGAAGCAAGTTTGTTTGCATTGTCGCAGTTATTGAGAAATGATTGAAGTTTCTCTCGAGACCCGTCAAAGGGTTTAATAAACTTGAAAAGAATACTTGTTTCCATTTTTTCTGACAGAGTAACGAGCTCTGCCCTTGATTCAGATTTTTCGGTTGGCATATAGGCCGGAAAATAAAACGAAACAAAGCTAATAAAATAGAATACAAAATAATAAAGTACAACGGTTACAAAGTATGCTAAGAATGCGTCGAGTCGAGCTGATAAGCCCTCCGCTTCGTAGAAGTTCGTATGTTTTGACTACGGATTTTATCACTAAGTCTCACTGTAACTTTGCACTGGATTATATTTTATTTATGATTTTGAACACACGGCACTGCACTGGATTTCGAGTTATTATGTTGATTTCACTTACAGGATTGCAGCTGCGGTGACGAGAAGAGACAGGAACATGATCACCTGATTTCAGGGACGGTGTAAGTACCTGAATTATTGTCAGGAACACTGGAACTGGGTTTGCACTCTGAACTCGCGGTATTTCACAGGAAGTACACACGCGGGTAAGAGTTGGATTTTATGGGATTTAGAATAGATAGATAAGATGTGGATATAGAATGAGTCTGGTTCGGCACTATGATTTGCACACTGAATGTCTGAGGCGTTTTCCAGATTTTTTAAAATCCTTTTGCGCTGCCACCAATTGTTAGACGGGTAAACGTCGGAGAGGTTTTAAAAAAAACGTTTTTAATTAAAACACTATATTTAGCACTTGAATACAGACAGGATGAACTGGTACGTCTAAGAGATGTGCTCGCGATGAAGATTGAACGCAGACTGACTGAATGATGTACTCGTGACGAAAGTGCTGATTAAGCACTTTTGTGACGTAGAGAGCTTTATTGCTAAGTTTGAAGTATTTTAGTTATTTATGCATTTTAGGGTGCATTTGGCAATCGTAACAGTTCGCACCGCCGATCCCCGTGGCCAGGCTGTTATATGTGAGAAACCGCGGGACGTTGCTAGTCATTTTCTAATTGAAATATTACTGAACGTTGTCCATACTCTTCGAAACAATGAATAAAAGTCACAATAAATAAAAATACCTTTTATTAATTTTAAAATAACATCACTTCTCATTCCTCATTCCGTCCAGCGTGAAGAAGCAGAGAAGAGATGATGAGACCTTACGATTATACATACAATATGTGTTGCGGCTTCCCGCGGCATGCTGCGCCGATTGGACTACGGCCCATTAGCCTTTTGAACGCTAAGCCAAAACGGCATCTACGTGCCCTGTACGCCACGCCCGAAAATTGATATAACTACCTACGTAAAATGTAGAGATTCCAATTTTGTATCGATAACCATTATTATTTAATTTTTTGTCAACACTTCTAGCACAAAAAATGGGCCATTAATATGTAAAAATTAACTTCATGATATTAAATCTTTCACCGTGGCACACAGGGCACGCTTGCGCTTGTCGAGTATAGACGACATTAGCGTTCAAAAGGTTAACCGAAATGATCGCTGTACAAGTTCAACCTTTTTCAACTACCTTAGCAATCATAATTTCTCGATACAAAGTGACACATACATACTGTCTCGCTGGATGCAAAAATATGCCGCGGCTACACGTATAATGAAACGGCATGACACGACATGCGGCAGCATCCCACAGCACAATGCGTCATAACGTTTTCCAAATACAGTAAAACGAATTCTAAACTCATTGATATAAGATTCAAAATCACTTGATTAGTACAGACGACAGCATATTAAGCTACTATAATTTGTCAGTTTTTTATTCGATTTTCAACTTCATCTCTAAAAAATTAAGGCTCAATGTTGATTGAGAATATTTGATAGTTTCGGATAGCTTGACCTGCTGTCGTCCGTACATACCAATAAAATTCTTTGCTATACAATATGTAAAGAAAACCCTGTCCGATCCGTGAATGTATTGTTAGGTATCGTTAACCTTTTGAACGCCAATCACTTCTATACAAGTTCGAGATTTTCGTGCCCTCAGCGCCACTACTTGATTAGAAGTAATCACAGTATAAAATAAATTTACGACTTTTACAAGACCTTTTATTTTGTTTTTATGGAAATTTGCCCTGTTATCAACCAAATTTTTAACTTTTTTACGCATAATAAGTTCTTATTTGTTTAATTTTCAATAGAAACAAAAACGCCAGAAAATATTTTAATGCCCCCAGCGCCAATTACTTGATATCAAGTAAGCCAGTGATGGGACACGAGTACACGACGAAGACCTCGCTATATTTCATCTCGTCGAAATGATCATAAATACTATTATTGCAAGAAAATGACGTAAATATATAATATTTTATAAATATTGTACACTTTAAACTAGGTTTTATTCACCTTAATCAAGAATTAATAGGTTTTCTAATCATTGTCGATAGTGAAACCCCGTTTGAAAAACCCATCCCTACAAAGTTAGTTAGTTAGCGGTCCGTACGCGCCACCGACGTGTATAGAAGGAAATCTGTGACGTCATAAGCGGACGGGTTTCAAGGTCATAGTGACCTTGTGCATTTTAGTGTAGTGCAATGTTTACATCTTGAGTTGGCGCACGTGTCCTTATAAAAAAAATTGTGACTGTGAATATGACGAATTATTGCGAGTTGTTCAAGTCTGAATCAGAATTTTGAAATAGTTCGTCGTCTTGACATTCCGTTAAGTCGTCAACTTCCGTTTCAGGAATTTTCTTCAGTTTTCTATTAGTTTTTACAAACCAGAAAAATAATTGCGAGTATTTAGCGACACCATTAAAAAAAAGGTCTTGTGTAAAACAGACACTTACCCTCCATTTTATTTTATTTTTTAAAACGTAGAAAACCACGTATTTAGCTTCTATTAATTGTATTTGTTGTAAGTAAACGAAATAAATTATGCAGGAATCGGTTGAGTTTATGCACGTGTAACTCGACCACAGTGAATATAAAATATATACCATAGAAATCTAGACATCCCTAGAACAGAAAGGATTTTGACGTGCCTCGAGCGCCAACTACTTGATATGAAGTAGAAGGATTACATTTGGAGACAAATAGGGATGTGCCTTGTAGAACACACGTCTAATAAATTTAAAATTCTTTTCTTTATTGTGGGGAATATATCCAGGATTTCATATTGTTTTTTTTATGAAATAAAATAAAATATGAAATTACGATTACAGTTTTTATTTAGCTTCGTAAATTGGTGAATAAACATTATTTTATATGTATAATATTATTTGTCGATAGGACACTAATCCCATCCCTACGTTTTACTATACATACGTTATACATTTGTAGTGTGGCGCAAGAGGACACATCGCGTATTAAATAGATGGGCGTTCAAAAGGTTAATTGATTCTACTAATGCCTACAAAGCCGGGCTAAACTTAAAAAAACAATCCCCCTAAAAAAAATATTATTTCGCAAATGGAGATAACTTAATACATGTGCGGTAGGCAATACATGCGTGAGCGAAGGGGGGCAGGACACGCGGTCGCATCGCTATTCGCTCGTAATAATACCGTCAAAAATGGTTTTGTCACTTTTTTTAAAAGCTACTAAAGTTTGGGGAAGTTGGAAATAATTCGCGGAAAAAAGATTATTTCGAAATGGATTAGTATTGTTACTATGATGATTATGTTATATTTGTTCATGTGTTTACCTAACCTTCATTATCCTTATGGGTCGGTCGGGGTTTGCTTTACATATTGTATACACACAGTGCTGTGCCGGCAGTGGGCGCCGACGTTAAAGGAGCGCTTGCAAAAATTACGCATTATACTTGCTAGACCAAACATACAACAGTTACTTACAATATCTTGGAGTTGATACATTAGAGCAGTATTGGCTCAGTTTGCACCCTATATAACGCTATTCTACTACTCTTTACAAGGGCGTACCCAGCTTCTGGCCTGGGGGAGTCAGATTTCCCCGGCTATGTCGTCTTACAAACTACACAAGGACATATTTACTTACAATATCTTGGAGTTGATACATTAGAGCAGTATTGGCTCAGTTTGCACCCTAATTACGCTATTCTACTACTCTTTACAAGGGCGTACCCAGCTTCTGGCCATGGGTCAGGTTTCCCCGGCTATTCTTATTAGATTTTGAACTTTATCTCTAAAGCATTAAGGCTCAAGGTTGATTGGGAATATTTGTCAGTTTCGAGTAGCTTGACGTGCTGTCGTCCATACCAGCAGGCTACACTAGCTGTGCCCACATAAGAAAAGCTGTTATACACAAGGACATACCCAGCTTCTGGCTCTGGGGGCAAGTCAGATTTTAGTGTCGAATCATCCCCGGCTATTTTGTCTTACAAACTACACGAGTACATCTACATGAACCATTAGGTATTTGTAGTGTAGTGTGTAGGGCAAATAGACGCAAATGATCCTGTATAAGTCCCCTTTAACAGTTTGATTAGTAATTAGGGGAGTTCATACACATGGGCGTAAAAAGGCTGAAAATTTCGCAGAACATGTATGAACTCCCCTGATTGGACTTATCTCTAACTTTTAAATAAACCACGCAGTAGACACTGACAAAATGTATAGCGTAATTGGCAAAAAACCGTGTCCGACTATAGCGCACAAAGATTACTCACTCAAAAAATTTGACTTGCCCCCCCAAGGCCGGACTATCAACCCTAGGCCTCACTCCCCCCCAACCCGGCCAGAAGCTGGATATCACCATAGTCATAAATGTTCTGCGAGATTTCCAGGGGGGAGGGGGGCGACGCGCCCCCCTGGGTACGCCGCTCTCAATTTGAATCTTTTTGAAGCATATTGCAAATCAATTGCTTCATTATGTTCAAATAATATGTCTGTTCAACAACGTGACTGACTAATGGAATGATGTTGAACAGTAATAAAAATGAAACTTATTGCTACTAATACTAGTTACGCAGTCAAGGCTCATTTACACGCTGTTAAGTAGCAAGTGTCAAGTGATTAGTGTTAAGGGCGAACGTTTACACGTTCATTTTACTAATCACTTGTGTTGGCGCCACTATAAACCTATCATTTTAAATCCATGTCTTACCTCTCCTTGTCTCCCTTTACTGTCCTTTGAGTGAGAGGGATAGTATTATTCGCCTACGATTTGACATAGTCGCGCGCGCCCCGCAGTCCGTTTTGAACCGCTGTTTGAGACGTCACGAATTTTGGACTCGCTAAAAAACCGCTAAGACTGTACATTAAGTGTTTGTAAGTCTTAACCCGCTCCGCCAAATGAAAGAGAACATTTTATAATCTAAGTACTGTTACTTATTTTGTGCCTGAGTGGGAATGTCCGTATTTCAAGACTCAAAGACGTCCAGCACCTTCTCTTCGATTGTCCGAGGCACAACCGCGACAGATACGACCTGGAAGTAAGTACAGGCAAAATACTGACCGAAACAACCATCGCCGACCTAATGGCTGACAAGCACTCCAGGCCGTGTCTGGAGCGGTTTAGCCTCAAGGTCGCAAAAATTAGTATTAACAGGAACCGAACAAGGTAGCAGCACAGCCAGCAAGGCCGTCTGCAAGAATTGTTATAGCAATAAAATGTAGAATAAATTGATAAGAAAGTGTATAAGTATGCAATAGTAGATAAGGTAGATGATTAGTTAAAAGAAAATGTAGCTAACAATAATGATGTGAAAAATATGACAAAAAGCAAAAGAAATATAGACTTGGGAAAAGAGCAACCCAGAAAAAAGGACAAGGCCAAAGCCGCAAAAGAATTATCGCGGAAAAAAACAATTAGCTGTAAAAGAAATAGCTATTAAACGATTCTTGCCCTGCAAGGAGAAGAGACGGCATAAATAAAAAAAAAAAAGACTCTTAAGACGTAAACACGTGCAATGCAGAGACAAGTGACAGTTCACAGGAGACCAGCTACTGTATCAGGTACTCTCTCTCACCTTTCTCTTTCCATTCCAACCCTTAATCTTTCTATTATTGCTAAACCCTCCATAAAAGTAAATGAGGAAAGTCACCCGCACCCAACTTGACACTTGCACTCTTGCTACTTCTTCTTCAGCCTATAGATGTCAACTGCTGGACAAAGGCCACCCCCAAGGATTTCCACGCCGACCGGTCTTGTGCTACCTGCATCCATCGGCTTCCCGCGACCTTCACCAGGTCATCGGTCCACCTTGCTCCCTACGCTGCGTCTTCCAGTACGTGGCCGCCACTCCAGAATCTTACTGCCCCATCGGCCATCAGTTCTACGAGCAATGTGCCCTGCCCACTGCCACTTAAGTTTAGCGACTCGCAGAGCTATGTCGGTGACTTTGGTTCTTCTGCGGATTTCCTCATTTCTGATTCGATCACGCAGAGAAACTCCGTGCATAGCTCTTTCCATTGCCCTTTCTGTGATTCTGGCCTTCGTATGAGGCCCATTGTTAGCAACCACGTTTCAGTTTCGTAAGTCATCACTGGCAACACGCACTGGTCAAAGACTTTAGTCTTGAGACATTGTGGTATCTTAGACAACGAGAAGATGTAGCGTAGCTTCCCGAACGCTGCCCAGCCGAGCTGGATTCGACGAGACACCTCTTTTTCGAAGTTGGACCTACCTAGTTCGACTGATTGTCCCAGGTATATATACTCGTCAACAACTTCGAGTGCAGAGCAACCAACTAGAACTTGCTACTTAACAGGGTGTAAATGAACCTTTACCCTGCTAATTTAAGGGTAGACAGAGGTTTCGACGTCAGACTGGCGCTTTAGCTGGCCATTGCCCTCAAAACGGTGAAGGAAAATGTCGTGAGTATTATTCTGACCTAGAACCAAACATTCAAAGGCGAGGAGAAGAAGTGTGTTGTAGGTTGATCTACCAACCCACTTTCTCTCTTCTGGAAAAAGAGGATTGTGTTCTAGCAGTCGGAATTAGCCGTTTAGTTAACCGCCTGGTCATATCATATTTCTAACCTAACCCATTTGGTCAGGATGCCCAGGCTTAGTTACTTCGGCTTGCACGTGATTGGTTACAGATCCAACTTAAATTACGTTAGTTGAACGGCCACTGTTTAGTTAAAAAACAGGTTAATGATTAACTGATTTAATATCTAAACAAAAAAATCTCCCTTTTCGTTTAGTTTTTTATTTTTTTTTATTTTATACAATATGTTAAGAAAACCCTGTCCGACCCGTAAGGATAATAAAGGTTAGGTAAACACATGGCCAAATAAAATATGAAATTTTACATAATCATCATAGTAACAATATTATTGAATTTTGAAATTATCTTTTTTTCCCGCGAACTTCCCCAAAATTAGGTAAATTTTTAAAATGTGACAACACCATTTTCGGCGGTATCATCGTTTGATTTATTGTTGGATATTAAATGTATAAATTTATGTTCAATATTTGGCGGTCTCGTTTGTGATGCCGGCGCGCGGCGCGTTTGTCGGTGTCCTCAAAGGAAAAAAGTAGGTGAAACTAGGGATGTACTATTTTTTGCGTAATAACGTTTTTTATCGCTATTAATCGAAACTTATATCTGGTTGAAGGATTTGTTGTAAAAACACAGATTACCCAATGGTAAAAGTACTTTTGTTTGTTTATCGATCAATTACTAATAACATTATTATAACACAGGTATTAGTAAACAGAAACGAGAAAGACTTATGAAACACAATTTTAGTAAAGTTTTACAAATATTTTATCGGTCATCGATATTGAGACAGAAACTGAAATTAAAACTGGCATGATTTTCATTTACAGCAGTGTACCTCGCTAATTTGAGTTTTGTAAAAGTTCTAAACAATTCCATGCGATGTTGAATCGAGAATAAGAATGAGAAACTACAATACTAAATCGATACCAAAAATAGACGAGTATCAATCGATAAAAAAAACAATATTTTGATTACTTACACATCTCTACCAAAGCGTGCCGGCGTAGGTACCTATTCTTATAAAATAAAAATAATTTTTACTTTAAATTATTAGTTGCGCATAAACATTGCTGGTGTACACTATTCGTGTATTGTGTGATCATGTCGTTTTCTAACGTAGAGTAATGTAACATGCTGATGGAGGTAGTAACTGTAATTAGCTTTGTTGTGATCAGGTGTTAGACGATTTGGAAGTGGGTACTTATCGGTCAATGCACGAGGGTTCCAGCATGACGGTGCCTCACGATATTTTTGCCGACCTGTACGTGAGTACATTATCATTATTGTCCATTATCAGTTCGGCGAGCAGTGGATTGGTAGGGGCCAACTGTGGCCAGCGCGGATTTGACACCACTTGATTTTTATTTGTGTGCATGTCCGTGCTAATCTCGTGCGACGAAATATGGAACATCTCCGCCACAGCAATTGTGCTCATGCAATGAAATGATACATTTGGAGAGTCAGACGACCTTCCTACTTAAAAAAAATTCTTTTCTTGAGCTGCCTAAGTATCATTGTTTCTTTCGAGAGTCGATAAACGTGAACAAGCTACCTATACCTACAAGCATGAGGTCAACTGCGGTCATGACCTGTGCCTGTGTTGCCATGAAATTACCTATTTATTTTATTTAAGTTATTTATTTTTTAGGGGGTATTTTTTTAAGTTTAGCCAGGTTTTGCAGGCATTAGTAGAATCAGTTATCGATACCTAACAATACCTTCACGGATCGGACAGGGTTTTCTTAACATATTGTATATTAAGTACATTTTGTTTCCTTCACTGTTTTTCCTATCACAGGTAAGCTAGAAGAGATTTCTTGTTTCTTACATAAATAAATAAATAAAGATCATAAGGTGATTAATCTAGGCATGGGCGTAGCCAGCTTCTGGCTTAGGGGCGTAGGGGGTGGGGGTGGGGGGCAAATCAGGGCTTGGATTTTGTAACACCCCCCCCCCCCCCACGGGTTACAAAGTCAGGGTTTGGGGGGGGGGGGAGATGTTTACAAAGTCGGCGTTCGGTTGTCTAAGTCAGGGCCGTTCAATTCAGATTTCAGGCTCGAATCATCCCCGGCTATTTTGTCTTACCTACACAACACATCTATATGAAACTTTAGGTATTTGTAGTGTTGTGTGTAGGGCAAATAGACGCAAAACATCCTGTATAAGTCCCCGTTTATACTTTGATTAGTAACTAGGGTGGTTCATACAGGGGGGAGCAGCCCGCCTTCCCCCCAGGTAGGCCCATGTCACCTCTGTTTCTTCCTTCATTCTTTTCTGTTTTTTCTTATTTGTTACATAAATAATTAAAGATCATAAGGTGACTAAGATAGGCGTTGAAACTGCCAAAAGCTAGAATACTACAACCAGCTACAATCAGCCCTGGGTTTACTTAGAAGATTACGACCCACTCTCTCTAACAGACAGGTCTGCAGGAACATTATGCTTCTCAGTTTCTGCCTTTGGAGATTTATGCCATTTAGATTTTAATGAAGACAATATTGGAGGTGTTCGCACGTTCTTTTCGACAGTATCTTGTTCTGTCATAGTTTGGTCTTCAGCAGCCGTACTTGGGTTATTATCTTTTGTGATTTCTATATTGTTTTCCTTGCACCATCGCCGCCACCAGACGTAAACGGAAGTGCGCTGAAAAAGTAAAACATTATCCATACTAATATCCATACTTAATATTATAAATGCGAAAGTAACTCTGTCTGTCTGTTACGCTTTCCTGCTTAAACCTCTCAACCGATTTTGATGAAATTTGGCACAGACAATCTTTGGACCCTGAGAAAGAACATAGGCTACCTTTTATCCCGGAAAAATATGATGTTCCCGAGGGAAAACTAAAAAGCGCTATATAACCGAACTCCACGCGGGCGAAGACGCGGGCGGAAAGCACACAATCTTTAGACCCTGAGAAAGGACATAGGCTACCTTTTATCCCGGAAAAATTTGATGTTCCCGAGGGAAATCTAAAAAGCGCGATATAACCGAAATTTACGCGGGCGAAGCCGCGGGCGGAAAGCTAGTACTCAATAATTTATTGCATTCCATAATGTTACATAATAGTTCGTATATTAAAATATAGAAACAATAGGCTATTTGACAGATCTATAATTTCTACCTTGAATTATTTGGTTGCGGTTAAGAAGTTTTTTTTTAAATTTTAAATACGTTTTTCCTAAAAACATGCAAATAAAAATTCAAAATTCAAATAAGCCGCCGAAACGCTTTATTCAGCAAAATGGCGTCGCGCTTTGTAAGTGACGTCACAAACTTATAAACGATTTTCGGTTCCGCAGTGATGTTCGTGTTTATCTGTTACTTGTCAGTCAGAAAACAAAAAAATACCACAAATGGCTCCAAATATTCTTAAAAATCTTCTAAAAACGCTAAAACACCTGAGAACACATAGAACGACAACTAGTGTCCATAGACACTTGCGTTGACATACGTTTAGTAATTCATATTTTATGTTGTTATGTTCAAACCTGTGGTAATAAATATCTTTTTTTTTAGTGTTTATAAGCGTGTGACGTCATCCTGACATTAGCCCATCCGGATCGTTTCACAATAAGTGGCGCGAGAAACAAAATGCCAAACATATTTTTGTGTTTTTGGATATATTAATTGTTATTATTTACTTTCATTAAAACTCATGTAAATGACACAAGGAACCCTCATTTCATGCATTTAAAGCATTAATCATAAAAATATTCATACTGTCAAATAGCCTATTATGGACCTTGTCGGGCATGACAGTGTTTTGTTTAATTTTTCTTATAGGAGTGAGGATGAAGGCAATAATGAAAAAAAGAATATGAATAAGAAATAATTAAAATAGTATCATTAAAAACAGTATTTTATACTTTTATGTTATTTATATTTTACAAAAGTATTTATTTTTGGTTAAAATTTATTTTTACATTGCATGATTAACATTATTAAGTACTATTAATTATAATAAACTACTTAAATATTATTCTAAACTAATATAACCTAACATAATTATGTATCAGTCAATCTGTCGAAAATTAAAGCCCCTCGTGGAAAAAGTGCTACAAGATTGAGTGTTGGTTTTTTTATTGTAAAATGACGTCACAAAGCTACCCTGAAGGTGGACATCTTGAACTCTTAGCGGTTTTTTGAAAAACTCAAAAACATTCTACATGTTTATGACGCGTTGTTTCTTTCTTTCTTTCTCTTATGGCTTCGCACAGTTTGTGCATTTAGCCAATGTCACGTAATGAATTATTCATGTCGAAAAAGACGGCCGCGCGGACCGAACACTGAGGAAGATTTGGTTCAAAGCCATGATGTGGCCACTATGCCACACACTATACTTCACTGTTCCTTATGAATTATTCACTGAATGCACTTTTTACTACATAAATCACGCGTTTTTATTTAGTAAACGACACTATAAATAATTTAAAAGTCCAATGAAAAATGAGCGTGGCACTCATCTTAGCTTCCCGCCAAAACTCCTCGACGTTGTGACGCGTTGTTTTATTAGTGGCGTTTGTAGCTATAGTGTTGCAAAAAAACCGTTTTTTTTCTAATGTGAAAAAAAAACCTGGAAAAAGAAACCTGAAAAAAAAATTTTTTCAAAAGCATGAAATCCGAAACTGTTGTGGTATTTACCGTTAAATAATTAATACTTAAGAGTACATATTAGAATATTAGGTTTATTCTTGAACCTGCGGTACTTTTCTGATAAAATAGTACCAAAATTTCATAAAAATATTGGCAACATTCATTAATATACAACAACAATTGAAAAAAAAAAATATTGAGTTGTGATTTGTGATTGAGATGTGTATTGTTGGAAGTAGTGAATTATGAATAAATAATGTGTTGATTTATTATACAAATCACAACTTTAAGACGCGGTGAATAGACAACTTTTAGGTATTTGAGGGTGTGAAGCAGACGAAGTGGGACACGACTAGCCCCGCCCACTGCGGGGCACTCCGCGCGAGTACATCGGTGCGTGATGCGTCGTGCATCGAGAAATACGCACGTTCTATTAAATCTATACCAACCATTCTCTATTCCATCTACATTTAGAAGCGTAATTTCACAACCTAAACGCGAAGCATGATTGACTCTGTTCGTCACAGCCCCGGTTCGCAATAGACATCCGCGGCGAGCACTAGGTTCGAATCCCACATACGTTTACTTTACCTTGCGATTTTCGAAAATGTATATTTTTTACATATTTTCATTTTTTATTATTACTTTTGTTTTCTTTTTTATTTTTATAATGCGCTTTGTCCGTTCTGCTTAAATTTTTTGTGTTATGTCCTTTTTTCATGAAACTGTTAGTTTACATCATTCTAAGCACTAGTACAAACCCGACTTTGATAAGAGCTGCAGTTTTGAAGAAAAAACCTTTTTTTTTTTTAAATATGCGATTTTTTTTAACAGTTTCTCTAAACAGCTGTTTATAAATAGTAATTTCTAGAAATTATATATACTTCATTTCTAGAAATTACTATTTATAAACAGCTGTTTAGAGTACCTAACTGTTATAAGATTTTTAAAAATAAAGAAAAAATATAAGATTTTTTCTTCAAAACTGCAACTCTTATCGAAGTCGGGTTTGTACTAGTGCTTAGAATGATGTAAACTAACAGTTTCATGAAAAAAGGATATAACACAAAAAGATAGAAATAGATGGAGGCACTTGGAGGAGGCCTATACCGAAAGGGGCCATGAATAATGCAACAAAATGAAATCTAAATTTACTATTACGAACTATTATCAAATTAACTGTTATTTTTATTGTTTTTCTTTTGTTAAATTATATTATGAACTAAGAAATTCATGGTTAAATAAAGGCTTAATATTATTATTTATTATTAATTTCTAGAAATTTGTAGAAAGAAAATTATAACGAATTGATTTTAAATATTAGTTTGCATTATAATTGTCACAAAAAGAATATATTTAAAAAGAGGGAACAATTACTACAAAAAATCGGCTAAATTAATAATAATTAAAAAAAACTATTGTAAATAAGAAATCCAACAAAAAGCATACAACGTAAAGCTGGGGTTTGAACCCGAACACATACAGGTGAAGAAAAAATTGCCGCGAAAAAATAAAAAGGGAGAATACAGAAAAAAATCAAATAAAATATCGGTAAAAATACAACAGTAAATTAAAAAGCATTTATTTCAATTAAAACCTACAAAAATCATATAATGTAAACCTGGGGTTTGAACCCGGGCAAAAACGAAATATGATTATTCATCAACAAACAGACACGTAAATATAATTATTTTCTATGCGGGGTAAAGCAAAAACTGACATAGGTCCGTCAAGCAGCGCGCCTCAGCGGTCACTGTCGGTAAGCATAGAAGTGAAAGAGAAGGCAATGGACGCCGCGATGGAGCGACGTTTCGTTCACGTTATTTATCATTAAATACATTATTTATTTTAGAATATCTTAGTTAAATCGATAAACAAAAGCAATGGTTTCATTTACTATTATATTTTACATCGCTCTTCTCAATTTTATCAAGATTTGATGATTAATATAATACGGTTGCAACGGTTTTAAATTTAATTTTAGTGGTTACTTTAGGATGTTTTTTTATCGAGAAAATTAATTCAAAACGTGTTTTGAAAACAATGCTTTCCTGCTACATATAATCAAGATTAACATATAAATTTTTGGCTGCTCTGAAATGTATACATTTGGCTAAAAAACTGTTTTTTGAAGCCTGTTTTTACTGAGCACAGCGCCTTAATTTATAATTGAACTAAAACGTAGGCTAGAAAAAAAAAAACAAATTTAGAAAAAAAAAAACAATTTGTTTTTTTTTTTCATTTTACATCACTATGTAGATACCGCTACATCACTCCTGTCGGGAGACCGGAGCTAGATAGTGAGTTGAATGTTCTTTCTTGCGGGCCAGCTCGATGGCGTCGTGTCTTTATTTTTACAAGCTAGTAAAGAAATAAAACTTACTGTCACTCGGAATTGGTTCGCGATTTCGGTGACTCCGACGCCATTGTGTTTCATCGAGATTATCTGTTGTTTGGTGGCTTCATCGACCCTATAAAAAAAGCAAAATATATTTTTATAATAAACCAAGCCTTGTCTTCCTGGAGGTTTGAGTAGAAGCGTACTACTGGCACTAGTCATTTTCTAATCCATTTATTTACTTTTTCATGGAATATCGGCTTAAAAACTTTCCTATATATACTACTCGCCCGGTTAACTGTGGACCTCGCTGGAAAGAAATGAAATCCATCATCATCCCAGCGTTAATCCCAGTCGCATACAAGGCCTTTTCAGCTTTGGAGTCTGGGGTCCGCTTTACCAGTCCAACTGCTGATATGGTTAAACTTCGACATTTTCCGTGAAGCGACTGCCATCTGACCTCCACAACCCGAAGGCGACATCGAAGCATTGCAGCTAGACCAAATGTTGGACTTTTGAAGGACTACCACTAGATGTTCGTATGGCAACCGGGACCAACGGCTTAACGTGCTTTCCGAGGTACGACCAGACCAGTGCAAATATTCATATTCATGCATACAAATACTTGCACTGTGCGGGGATCGAACCCGCGCCACCTTGCGCAGCGGCCGCATCCGCTACCGCTACGCCACGGAGGCTGTCAATGCTGGAATGAAATGAAATCGTTTATTAAGCAAGTAGGATCACTGATCACTTTTACATGTCATATTTTTTTTTAATTGGATGAAGCCGGCATTTCCTAACTTTCCTAAATACGACCCCTCTCCCGCTCCCCCGCGGGGCGCCCCGCATTGGCCGGAAGCGCTGAGTAGCGATAGCATCTTTGTTACAATTGTCTAAATACAGTTTAAATCCCCTGTTGTTAATACTGTTTCTGTGGAGTTTTTGCTTTGTTAAGCTTTTTTTATTAAGTTTGTTTTTTACATTTTCGACGCATTAGTATAGCCTGTTGGTTGCACCAATATTATATTTCAGACCATATGTATAAATTTAATTGCAAAATGTCATGAGTAAAGTTACCTAGTATTATGACGCTTTATCATCAAAACGACCTTTTATTAACATAAAAAAATAATAATTTATATTTTTTTAACATTTTGCAAACGGTACCGTCCGAATGACCTCACAGAGCGAGGTGCACAGTTACTCGCGCGAGTTATAAAAAAAATAAGTGACTTACTTGTGATTTCGACCCGATCTCAGGGGAACACTGGGTTTCCTATTCTCTAGTATAAACCCAGCTGCCCTCAGTCTGCTTCTGACACATCTAGAAAGAAAGAAATATATTGTTACGAATGCACCTTATGTCAATGGCATAAGGTTCAATATTGCATGACACGTCTTATGTAACTTTCAAGCTCTATATCTTGAGACCTAGACATTGTAGAGGTACAAACTAAATATCCATTGCTAGGCCTAAGATGATCTATCAGACGGTATATTTTATTTTATTTTTTATTTATTTATTCATCCATTTCAGGCATTAAAGCCCATACACACACAAACAATACAATAGTAAAATAACATCCAGAAATACAAATACATATAAAACATAATCAACTACAATGTACAAATATACAGCGTGTAACATAAAGGGTATATACATAACAGAGGCATGGCATCTTTACATGATATCAAACGATATTGGAAGGGTTTTTTAATCCTATCTCTTTATGTTAGGAAGTTATGAGGAAAAACACCGCCTGTGATAGGCTACTATCATACTAGTCGCACAGAGATATTGAAGACATTTATCGGATTTTGGCAAGTAACGAGACGGCTAACGAGTAGTTATTAACGTATGTAGTGTGCTGCCACGTTTGTTATGATTTTATTTTAAGAAACACACGAAACCGAAAATTTGGTACTAATTTTTTGAGTATTTTATTTTGAGTTGAAACCCTTCCGATATCGTTTGATATCATCTAAAGATGCCATGCCCTTGGTATGTATATACCCTTTTTGTTACACGTTGTATAATGTAAAATTTTAAACGTCAAACATACAGAAATAAAAGGGAAAATAAATATTTAGTAGTACGCCTGCCTCTGAGTCATTTGTTTGTTTGTCAGTACATTAATCATATAACAATGCTTAATATACTGGCAATCAAACCTATTCGCAAATACGCTCAGGATAGTGTTGGAGGTGATCCGGAGCCTGCGCCCCAGAGACGCGCACCGCTTTCGCATCGTCGTGTAAAAACAGTCGACACGGGCATCGGCAAACATTCCAGAGGCGCTGCAGTGCCGGGGCAGCCCCAACAACACCCTGAACGCATTATTATACTGAACACGGAGAGCGCTGTACTGCTTCTGGGTATATGACACCCACAGGCCCGCCGCATACAGGAACATACAAAACGATCTTTTAGAGTTATTTTAATGGCCCCCGAGCAACGAACAAATCTGCGGGCGATCATATTGGCCTATCGATTTCCGCATCGTCCCTCAGGTCAGAGGTCACGATATGCCCAAGATATTTAAACTGCTGAACTCTATTCAACCCAACACCGTTCAACGTAATAGGTGGAACAGAATCCAAACAGCTCCGACCCCTAGCCTGAAAGACCATGCATTCGCTCTTCTTTGCGTTATATACCAAGCCATGGTCCTGCGCGTAACGCTCGCAGACGCCCAGCAACCTATACAGACCACACACGGAAGCGCTCAGCAGCACCATGTCGTCCGCATAACTAATATTGTTGACACAAACACCGTCAATATGGCAGCCGACACGGGTGCTACTGAGCTCCTCAATCAGTGCGTTCACGTACAGGTTGAACAGCTTCGGCGAGGTCAGCCCTCCCTGCCTCACCCCGCACTCCAACCAGTACGGCTCCGACAGAGCACCCGACCATCGGATGACGTATAGGTTTCATCAATACTGATAACGAAAGGTCGACATCGAAATTACTAGAAGCTGTTGGAGGTTGGTTCCTGTAGAATGTTTTGTCGGTGGTAGGCCATAACATCGGCTGCCGGCAGAAGTTACCACCCACTAGACAAAGTCTCGCCGCCAAGCGATTCGTCGTGTTCCGGCATGATGTCAGGTGAAGCCGTACGGGTGTGAGCAGTAATTGTGTTGCGATGTGTGCCGGGTACGATGCGCCAAATGTTGTTGTGTCGGGAGTTTGGTCGTGGAGAGTCTCCAGATCAATCTCCCTCTAGCGCAGCAACGTTGGTCGTGTTGGTCTTGGGTTTAACATTGCATCACCTCGCTCAACTGCCGTCATCCTTCCTATTCCTAAGTTTTTTAAGTAGGCTTAATAAATTAGTGCGCTTTACCATCAACGATTGCGTCACTGCTTACCATCAGGCGTGATTGCAGTCAAGCACTAGTTTATAATTATTTAAAAACAAAAATGTTACTGGCCATTAGGCGTATAATCTGTTACATCCATACTAATATTATAAATGCGAAAGTAACTCTGTCTGTCTGTCTATCTATCTATCTGTCTGTCTGTCTGTCTGTCTGTCTGTCTGTCTGTCTGTCTGTTACGCTTTCCCGCTTAAACCTCTCAACCGATTTTGATGAAATTTGGCAAAGACAATCTTTAGACCCTGAGAAAGAACATAGGCTACCTTTTATCCCGGAAAAATTTGATGTTCCCGAGGGAAACCTAAAAAGCGCGATATAACCGAACTCCACGCGGGCGAAGCAGCGGGCGGAAAGCTAGTAGTGACTATATTGTCATATTCAAAATATGATGACAGTTCGGCATATATGTCTGAGACGAATGGATGTGTTTTAGTGATATCATCATCATCATCCTTTTTATCGTCCCACTGCTGGGCACAGGTCTCCTCTCATACAGAGAAGGATTGAGCATAATCACGACGCTTGCTCATTGCGTGTTGGCGATTTCAGACTTAAAGTCCAGGTTTCCTCAAGATGTTTTCCTTCACCTTCAGTCATTGGTGTCCAAGATATACTTAGAAAGTACATATAACTTTAGAAAGTTACATTGGTACTTGCCTGCCCTGGAATCGAACCCGCACACTCATACTTGAGAGGCTGGTGTTTTAACCACTAGGCCACCACGACTTCTACGATGTAAAATAACCGAATTTTGATATCGGCATTAGGAACTGCGTGTGAACTCTGCACGAAGCATTTTCCACTAGAAGCTAGTCTCCTGTGAATACCTGTACAAAATACCTGCTGGATTGTAAACAGAACGTACTCGAAATTAAGCGCTAATATTTATACTTCTAGACAGATCTGGAATGTTCGATGAGCTTTTTTTTAAAAAAAAAATATTATAAACTAGTGCTTGACTGCAATCCCGCCTGATGGTAAGCAGTGATGCAATCGTTAATGGTAAAGCGCACTAGTTTATTAAGCCTAATCACTTAAAATTTAAGGAATAGGCAGGATGACGGCACTTGAGCGAGGTGATGCAATGTTAAACCCAAGACCAACACGACCAAACGAAGCTGCGCTAGAGGGAGATTGATCTGGAGACTCTCCACGACCAAACTCCCGACACAACAACATTTGGCGCATCGTACCCGCCACACATCGCAACACAACTGCTGAGACCCGTCCTCCGTACGGCTTCACATTCCTTCACCAGACTTTCTCTGGTGGGTGGTAACTTCTGCTGGCAGCCGATGTTATGGCCTACCACCGAGAAACCAGCTTACATATAAAAAGCGGTGTAACTATTACAAACATCCAGACCCGGAACAGCTACTTGTAGGCCATACAAGTATTTGTTCCGTGAGGGAACTGAAATCGCGACACGCAACGAAGCAGTCAATATTTTTTTTAGGTTGGTATAATTACTTTTTTTTTAATATATTATAAACTAGCGCTTGACCGCAATCCTGCCTGATGGTCAGCAGTGACGCAATCGTTGATGGTAAAGCGCACTAGTTTATTAAAAGCCTATTCACTCTAGCCTTGAAGACACTCAAATTGTAGTCCGACGGAAACACCGCCGCTGGCAAATTGTTCCAGTCCCTCGATGTACGCGGTATAAAGGAGGAGGCGAAACGCTTCGTCCGGATCGTAGTGGTGTTAACAACGTAAGGGTGGAAACCAGCCGTACGACGGGTCGTCCGCTGGTGGAACGGAGATGGGGGAATTAAATCATGCAATTCCCTCGCACACTCCCCGAAATGCATCCTATAGAACACCGAAAGGCTGGCTACTCTACGCCTGTGCTCTAGGCTTTGGACACCTACTCGAGTTAGATCAGGGTCACCAATCAGACTCTTTGCACGTCTATCCACTGAATCCAAAGTGGCCAGGTGACACTTGGCAGCACCAGCCCAAAAGTGGCTACAGTACTCCACACACGAACGGACCTGTGCTTTGTATAACATTAGAAGCTGCCCAGGTGTAAAGTACTGCCGGACCTTTGCGATAACGCCAAGTTTCCTGGCAGCCACCTTGGCCTTGGACTCAATGAACCGCCCAAAGTTAAGGTTCGAGGTAATCTCAACTCCCAAAAGCTGAAGGCGGTCGGAACACTCCAAGGACACATTTCGAAAATTAGGATCCAAGGTGAACGGGCTCCTTTTGGCGGTGAAAAGACACGCCTGTGTTTTGGCGGCATTGAATGCTACAAGATTGGCATTGCCCCATTCGGAGACTGCCTGCAGTGCAACATTCGTTCGCTCAACCATGGCCTCTCTATTATTATAATTATCATGCATACAAATATTAGCCTGAGCGAGGATCGAACCCGCGCCTCCTTGCGCAGCGGCCGCACTAAAACACTAAACTATAGGCCTGCCTGGCCTATTTGACCTGAAAGTTTAGATGTATGCTTAATATACCATCAAGCATTAAATAAATTTAAAATTTAGATGGTTTATGCCTAGGATTAATATAACCAAGGGCGTACCGGTACAGACCTAATGTTCATATGAACAATGAGATATGCTTATGTAGTTTGTGAGACAAAATAGACGGGGATGATTCGAACCAAAACATCTGACTGAATTATAATAATAATAATATATCATTGTACCGATTCTCGTATCGGCCAATGGTTTGATAGCCAAGAGCCTCGACCAATATCTATTGAAGATCGCGTTAGGCAGTTGGATCAAGGGCCTGATTCAAAAGGCAGTACTCCTCGATACGGCCCGCATCGTGAGGAGGTTCCTGTCTCTGGAGCCCTAACCACCGGTAGCTTGGACTCTGCTCCCGTCATCGGTGGAACACTATTTTTTTATATTTTTAAATGTATTTTTTATGTAGAAATATTTAAAAACTAGCGACCGCCAGCGACTTCGTTCGCGTGGTTTTGTATTGCTCCGCTCCTATTGGTCACAGCGTTATGTTATGGAGCCTAAAGCCTTCCTGGATTAATGGGCTATCCAACGCAAAAAGAATATTTCAAATCGGACCCGTAGTTTCTGAGATTAGCGCGTTCAAACAAACTCTATGCTGTAAAGCGATATGTAGATATAGAATAATAATAATAATTACTTTGTAGAAATTCCCAGTTCTTTCGCCAGGCTGGGCGTATGAATACTTCCTTCTTGAGTCACTCGCTCAATTAAGAGTTTATCTTCTTGAGGAGTCGTCTTCTTCTTCGGTCCAGGACTTTTGTAGTTGTCCATATGCCCTTCATTGCACCAACGCTCCCACCATTTGCGTACCGTCATACGCTAAAAATAAAAAAAGGTTTTTAGTATGTATGTTGTTTATACCACGTGCGAAGGACTGAAACGATTTGAGGTCGACCTATTCATCATCATCATCATCTCAGCGTTAATCCCATTCGCATCCAAACCTTTTTTTCAGCTTTGGAGTCTGTGGTCAAATGTGCCGCAGCACCAGCCCAAATGTGAAAAAATGACACGAGTGTTTTAAAAAAACTAAATGACATCATCAACCTTTTTATTGCCCCACTGCCGGGCACAGGTCTCCTCTTATACAGAGATTGAGCGTAATCACCACGCTTGCTAAATGCAGGTTGGCAATTTCAGACATAAAGTTCAGGTTTCCTCAAAATGTTTTCCTTCACCTTGTAATCAGTCATTGGTGTCCAAGATATACTTAGAAAGTATATATAACTTAGAAAAGTTACATTGGTACTTGCTTGACCTGGAATCGGACACTCGTACTTGAGAGTCTGGTGTTTTAACCACTAGGCCACCATGACACTTAGTAACTTAGGGACGCAATTATAATAATAATAATAAAGGGCTTGATTCAGAAAGCGGTACTGCTGGACACAGCTCGCATCGTCAGGAAGTTCCTCTCTCTGGAGCCCTGACCGCCGGTAGCTTGGACCCTGTTCCCGATACCGGTGGGCTACTATTTTTTATATTTTTAAATGTTTTTTATATATATTTTTGTTATGTAGAAATATTTAAAAATATAATTTATAAGTGTATTTATTGAAATAACGGGTAACACAATGGGCGGTCTTATCGCTAAGAGCGATCTTTTACAGACAACCTGCCCTGATTCAAAAGGCAGTACTCCTCGATACGGCCCGCATCGTGAGGAGCTTCCTGTCTCTGGAGCCCTAACCACCAGTAGCTTGGACTCTGCTAATAGCACGGAATTAAGGGCAATATTAATAATATAGCCCTTAATTCCGAACATTTACAGTGTTTGTGTTGCTTTTATAAAATGTCCCTCAGTTCGGTGTGTCTTTTGACATAGGCCGCCTCCAACTGCTTCCATTGCACTCTATCTGTTGCTACTCTGGTCCAGAAAGGTCCCAAGGCTAAACGAAAGTCATCTTCCCCTCTTGTTGGACGTAATTAGTAATCTAATATTATTCATACTTACTGTAGTATCCAATAGGTAAGCTATCCGGCTAATGGACATCCCTTCTTGCTTCAGCGCTATTATTCGCTGTTTCAAATGGTTATGAAGCTCTTTATTTTTGCTGAAATAAACAATCATATAAAGGCTTATTTTTCGATCGCGAATCGTTAGAACATATTACTCCAGTTGCCGTGTTTGTATAAAGATTAACACCCAAACGTAAAGGTTTTTGTCTGTTTTGTAATAAACAATATGTAAAGAAAACCCCGTCCGACCCATAAAGATAATAGAGTTTAGGTAAACACATGACCTACCAAGGTGGCTGGTAGTGGCTGGCGGAGAAACGCTCAGGATCGAGCTTGTTGGCGTGCCATGAAGGGGGCCTATGTCCAACAGTGGACGAGTAGAGGCTGATGATGATAAAACACATGACCAAATAAAATACCAAATTTTACATAATCATCATTCTAATTAATTTTGAAATATGTTTTTTTTTCCGCGAATTAATTCCAACTTCCCCAAAATTTGGTAATATTTTAAAGGAGTGACAACACCGTTTTCGACGATATTATTATGAGCGATGCGACCACGTGCCGCGTGCCCTGCCCCCCTTCGCCCGCACATGTATTGCCTACCACACTAGTATTAAGTTACCTCCTTTTGCGAAATAATATTTATTGTTAAGGGGATTTTTTTTTAAGTTTAGCCCGGCTTTGAAGGCATTAGTAGAATCAGTTATCGATACCTAACAATACCATCACGGATCGGACAGGGTTTTCTTTACATATTGTATATTTAGGTGTACAAATAAGTTTCTGCCGTTTAACAAAAGATGTCCTCACTAAGAGGTTACGTTGAAATTGTCTGATGTAAAATGTGATATCGTAAGTTTGGACATCTGGTAATAACATAGTGTCTCTGTATCGGTACCTATTACATTTATTTTTGTGCAAAAATATCTAGTTTTGTGCCGAATAAGAGTCATTTACGGGAACTTTTGTTACTTCCTTAAATTTTTTTTAATAATTATAAACTAGTGCTTGACTGCAATCCCGCCTGATGGTAAGCAGTGATGCAATCGTTGATGGTAAAGCGCACTAGTTTATTAAGCCTATTCACTTAAAAAACTTAGGAATAGGAAGGGTGACGGCAGTTGACCGAGGTGATGCAATGTTAAACCCAAGACCAACACGACCAAACGATGCTGCACTAGAGGGAGATTGATCTGGAGACTCTCCACGACCAACCTTCCGACACAACAACATTTGGCGCATCGTACCCGCCACACATCGCAACACAACTGCTCAGACCCGTCCTCCGTACGGCTTCCCCAGACATCATGCCGGAACACGACGAATCGCTTGGTGGCTAGACTTTGTCTGGTGGGTGGTAACTTCTGCCGGCAGCCGATGTTATGGCCTACCACCGAACATGCGTATAAAAGGCAGAACCAGGTAAGATAACAAGCTCATAAACTTTGTGGTCTTACATTACATTTTTTTGAAATTTTCTACACAGATTCTTTACTTAAAAATACTGGACACGTGTTTAGGGTTTCGCATACACAAGAGGTATCGTTGTAAATGGCGCTGAATACAAAATTTTCTAATATTTTGCGTAAGTGTTGTGTAATAGGGATGTTTCCTGGGTAAAAAAATGATTCTATTTAGTCCGTCATTCAGATTATAGAAAAATATTGGATACGTATATTTTGTTTTATCTAATCAGTAAAAATTTACAAATATAAAAGGCATCAAAGATCAGGAGTGGTGGTTGGTGACGTCTAAAAAAGTGTAGCGTGCAGTGACGTCACACAAGTTTTCAACGCGCTGTGTCGTCTTCATTTTTTGTTTGTATGTATGAAAAATAATAAATACGTGTATACTATTTTTTGGAAATTTGACTGACGGACTAATTAGTTTTTTTTTTAGTTAAATACGCTAGTTGCGATGTAGATGGCGATAAATGTAAAATTACCTTAAATTCTGTGGCACATTCGGCGTAGCTTCAGGCTTTTTCATGAGTATGTGTTCAAAACCAGCTTCTCGCATTCTTTTTCTGACTGTCGGAGAACAAGCGGTCAGTTCTTTGCCAGCTTCGTTCTGTTCTGAATCACTTTCTACTTCAGTCTGAGTCGCATATCTATGGTATCTAACGTTACAATTACTGCGATATAACACAGAACGTATAGACGCTACCTGAAAAAAAAAAAGGGAAAATGAGGAACCCATTTATGGCCCGGGTCGACTAGCACTGATGTCTGCCTGTGGGTTGATCGTAAATCGTAAAAGATACAGTGGCCCGTGGGCGTACCCTGCTTCTGGCCTGGGGAAGGGGCAAGTCAGACCTAGGAGGGGGAGGGGCAAGTCAGACCTAGGAGGGGGAGGGGCAAGTCAGACCTAGGAGGGGGAGGGGCAAGTCAGACCTAGGAGGGGGAGGGGCAAGTCAGGCCTAGGAGGGGGAGGGCCAAGTCAGGCCTAGGAGGGGGGAGGGGCAAGTCAGGCCTAGGAGGGGGAGGGGCAAGTCAGGTCTAGGAGGGGGAGGGGCAAATCAGACCTAGGAGGGGGAGGGGCAAGTCAGGCCTAGGAGGTGAAGGGGCAAGTCAGACCTGGGAGGGGGAGAGGCAAGTCAGGCCTAGGAGGGGGAGGGGCAAGAAAGGCCTAGAAGGGGGAGGGGCAGGTCAGGCCTAGGAGGGGGAGCGCAAGTAAGGCCTAGGAGGGGTAAAGTCAGGCTTTTGGGGCAAGTTAGATTTTTAGGGTCGAATTATCAAATAAAATATAAATGCTAATCGCTCGCAACACCCTGCCGGAGATTATCGGTTACAGCCGAGCGCAAGCGTTAAAACACTCGGCTAGATTCGGTAATCTTTGTGCGCTATAGTCGCACGCGGTTTTTTGGCATAACACCGTACATTTTGCCAGTGACTACTGCGTGGTTTATTTAAAAGTTGGAGATAAGTCCCCGTTTATACTTTGTTTAGTAATTAGGGGAGTTCATACATGTTCTGCGAGATTTTTAGAGTGAGTAATCTTTGTGCGCTAGTGTCTACAGTCAGTGTCTACTGCGTGGTTTATTTAAAAGTTGGAGATAAGTCCCCGTTTATACTTTGTTTAGTAATTAGGGGAGTTCATACATGTTCTGCGAGATTTTTAGAGTGAGTAATCTTTGTGCGCTAGTGTCTACAGTCAGTGTCTACTGCGTGGTTTATTTAAAAGTTGGAGATAAGTCCCCGTTTATACTTTGTTTAGTAATTAGGGGAGTTCATACATGTTCTGCGAGATTTTTAGAGTGAGTAATCTTTGTGCGCTAGTGTCTACAGTCAGTGTCTACTGCGTGGTTTATTTAAAAGTTGGAGATAAGTCCCCGTTTATACTTTGTTTAGTAATTAGGGGAGTTCATACATGTTCTGCGAGATTTTTAGAGTGAGTAATCTTTGTGCGCTAGTGTCTACAGCCAGTGTCTACTGCGTGGTTTATTTAAAAGTTGGAGATAAGTCCCCGTTTATACTTTGTTTAGTAATTAGGGGAGTTCATACATGTTCTGCGAGATTTTTAGAGTGAGTAATCTTTGTGCGCTAGTGTCTACAGTCAGTGTCTACTGCGTGGTTTATTTAAAAGTTGGAGATAAGTCCCCGTTTATACTTTGTTTAGTAATTAGGGGAGTTCATACATGTTCTGCGAGATTTTTAGAGTGAGTAATCTTTGTGCGCTAGTGTCTACAGTCAGTGTCTACTGCGTGGTTTATTTAAAAGTTGGAGATAAGTCGTCGTTTATACTTTAGTTAGTAATTAGGGGAGTTCATACATGTTCTACGAGATTTCCAGGGGGAGAGGCCGCAGCCCTTTCCTGCCCCTCCTACCTGGGTACGCACAAAAAAGCAAAAACAAACTTAATAAAAAAAAAATAACAAAGCGAAACTCCAGAGAAACAGTAATAACAACAGGGGATTTAAACTGTATTTAGACATTTGTAACAAAGATGCTATCGCTACTCAGCGCTTACGGCGAATGCGGGGCGACGCGCGTGGGAGCGGCAGAGGGGTCAAATTCCAGCAAGTTGCACAGTTAACTTGCGCGAGTTATACAAGTTATCATTAATAAAAAGAGTATTTTGTTAAAAATGCTTACCGGTGCTCCAGTTTCTTTAACTATTGCAGGAACCGAATAACGCTTTTTCCTCAAAGCAATAATTTTCTCTCTTAAACTCTCGTTAATCCTGTGCGGGCAAAATTATAATAATATTAGTTCTAGCTTCCACCCGTTTCATTATCAACCGTTTTATCGTCCCATTGCTGGGCACAGGTCTCCTCTCGTACAGAGAAGGATTGATCGTAATCACCACGCTTGCTCAAAGCGGGTTGGCGATTTCAGACTTAAAGTTCAGGTTTCCTCGTGATGTTTTCCTTCACCTTGTAAATCATTGGTGTCCAAGATATACTTAGAAAGTACATATATCTTTAGAAAAGTTACATTGGTACTTGCCTGACCTGGAATCGAACCCGCACACTCATACCTACTTGAGAGGCTGGTGTTTTAACTACTATGTCACCATGACTCTCCCGTGGCTTTGCCTGCATGGTATATCAATAAAAAGTATGTTTGTTCCGGCTTATCTCCGAATCGGGACTACCGATTATGATGTAATTTGGCATCGGGAAACTTTGAATCCAGGGGACGGACACAGAATATATTTTTCGATATACCTACTACCTACTCGAGGAAAGCCGAGGATAGAAAAGCTTATTCTATCTATTATTTATTACTAGCCGTTGCCCGCGACTCCGTCCGCGTGGACTTCAGTTTACAGGGCGCGGTGGTTCCCGTTTCCGTGTAAAAGTTCATTCCGAAAAAAATTAAAAAAGCTTAGTTGATATAAAATAAGCGCCTGTTAAAATAATAGGAGCAATATGTACGTCTGCGTTAGCTCCCGTTTTCGCAACATTTTTTGTTCCTGCCCTGTTCCTATTGGTCGTAGCGGGGTGTTATATAGCCTATGTCCTTTCTTAGGCTCTAGACTATCAAATTTCATTACAATAGGTTCAGTAGTTTGGGCGTGAAAGCCGGACAGACAGACAGACAGAGATACTTTTGCATTTATAATATTAGTATGGATTACTTTTCAGTTTAGCATCAAGTCCTGGAATTTCTCAACAGTAGCTCGAGCAGTTATTTATAGATTTTGATTAAATATGACACAAGGATTAGATACAACCAACAGAGACCAGAGGCGCCCTAGCGGTATTGGCGACTTATAAGTTATAGTAGATCGTAGGTTCGAACCCCGTCAGGCGCTTTACTTTGTGTAAAATACTTCAACACCACTGCTCTCAAAATGGTGAAGGAAAACAACGAGAAGAAACCAGCATGTCCTAGACACAAAAACTTAGAAGACATATGACATCTTCCAGCCCGCACTGGGTCCGTGTGGTAGATTACGACCCACGTAAGAATAATACTCACAAGCGCACACGCACGCATGCACGCAACACACACACACACACAAAGAAACGCGCGCGCTCGCACACACACGCAAACGCACTCAAACACACACACTCACACCCTCACACGCGCACGCAAAAACACATACCAACACCCACCCACGCACCCCTGTTTGTAGGGAGTCCTATTGGAGGACTTTAATTTTAGGTCACCTATGCGAGGACTTCAGAAAAAACTTGTAAAACAACATCGTACAGCTTTTTTAATACGATATAAAGAGACGAAATTTGAAATTACGGTTGACAGTTATCTTCCCGCTCTGCTATTGCACCATTTTGTTATTAAACTCTTCTTGACCAATGCGAGAACCTTAATATACACAGCTCATGTTCCTAGCGATACCCTTCCGAGGACTTTTGTGTGAACTTTCCGAGGACCCAATCACCTGACTAGACATGACAAACTGAGGACTCACTTTCACACATATTTTCTTTAGCCATATACAGTGCGAGGACCTTGTGTTATACTTTCCAGGAACAATCTGAGCACGTTTTACCCAGTCCCAAATGTCTAAATCGAGGACATATACCTTCTTGTGTACCTAACTTTTCTCTACATTTAACAGCACATATATTTATATGTATAGTAATTTTAATAGGTACTGTTTCTGCATGCGCATTTCGTATCTTGAGTATTATCCGAGGACTTTGTTTTTGATTTTCTTCTATAACAAGCAACATCAGATTATTTTATAAGGCATTTTGGAGACATTTTTAAGGAAATTTCGCATTTGATCTTTACAAAGTAAACTTAAAAAAAAATACCTAACCTAACAATTTTGTTAGATGGGCCAGCTTGTTCAACCACTTCAGGGCATGCCTCGAGCAGGGTCAGTTTCCCAGTGTGTGGAAGGAGGGGAAGCTAGTCCTGATCAGGAAGGTGGGGCGCTCCGCAGACTCGCCGTCCGCGTATCGGCACATAGTGCTGCTCGACGAGGCGGGCAAACTTTTTGAGCGTATTATCGCAGATCGTCTCGTCGGCCTCTTATGCAGAGAGGGACAGAACCTGGACGACAACCAGTTCGGTTTTCATCGGGGGCGCTCTACCATAGACGCCATCATGCGCGTGAGGGCCCTGGCGGAGGCAAAAAAACCGGCGGTGTCTCGCGGTATCTTTACACATCTCCAACGCATTCAACACGCTACCCTGGAGCTGTATTCGGGAGGCTCTGAAATACCATCGGGTGCCTCCCTACCTCCGCCGCATAGTAGGGGATTATCTGGAGGACAGATGCGTCATCTATCGGGGACGTGACGGTGCCGGTCCGCACCAAATGTCGCGCGGTGTTCCACAGGGATCGGTCTTGGGACCGCTCCTATGGAACATCGGCTACAACTGGGTGTTGAGAGGCGAGCTCCTGACGGTCGCCACCTTGACGTGTTACGCGGACGACAAGCTTGTCACTGCCCGGGGGAGCTCGCACAGGGAAGCGACGTTGATAGCCACGGCTGCGGTGTCACAGGTGATGAACCGCATCCGGGCCTGGGCCTGAAGGTGGCCCTTGACAAGTTGGCGGCCATGGTATTTCATGGCCTCCGGCGTGCGCCAGCGCCGGGATCATATATCGTGGTCAGCGGGGCCCGGATAGCTGTCGAGCCCACCATGAAGTATTAGAGATTGGTGCTCGACAGCCGTTGGGAATTCGGGCCTCACTTCCGGCGGCTGGCGCCCATGCTGATGGGTGCAGCAGGCGCGCTATCAACGTTGCTTCCCAATATGGGGGGCTCGAGCGCCGTCTGTAGGCGGTTGTACGTGGGAATCGTGCGGTCCACGACCCTGTAGGGGCCCCTGTGTGGGCGATGGACCTGACGGTCGGAACTCTTGCCATTCTGCGTAAACCGCAGAGGGCGATGGCCGTCAGGGTCGTCCGCGGGTAACGCACGATTACTTACGAGGCGGCTTGCGCCCTGGCCGTATCCCCGCCCTGGGACCTAGAGGCGAAAATACTGGCGTCATTGTACCGATGGCGCGAGGAAGAGCGGACACGGGACTACAGTCCGGTGCAGCGGCAGATCGAGTTGCGCCGAGAGGAGCTTCGTCAGGTCCTGGTGGCGGACTGGCGGCAGAGGCCACAGAAGACTCACCGGGCGCCGAAGAAGGGCGAAGAAGGTCCCCTATCTGATGGACCCCGTGCAGGAGGTGAGGCCCGGACAGACCGGGCCAGCACGAGAGTGTGGGGCCGCGGCAGAATTAACACTCCCGCGGCTCCGTGCGCACGAATGCCTGTCAATAGCTCTTTCTAAGCAACAATGGTTAGCACTGCAACTCCTTTGTATCGCTGAATATGAAGTCAGTAATATGCTGTCAATATTCTGCAGAGTCATGAGAAGATTTAAACAAATTTAAGCAAGTCGGTCTCGCCTTGTTTGGGCGGGCAGATATCCTCGATCTTGTACCACTGCCTCTACTTGACCTCCGCGAATGCTTCGGCTACCATGACGTCTGAGGCAGCCAGGACCACTGCGGCTGCTGCAGCTCCCGGGACAGCCACGGTTTCTACGGCTGCCATAGCTTCGGTGTCTGCCACGACCTCCGCGGTATCCAGACACACAGCTTTTACTACGGGCTCTCCGTAAAACCACGGCGTATACGGCTCCCAAGGCCAAAACACAACTCGTTATAATATATAATTATTATAATCTACGAGATAAGTATCTAATAAAAAAACAGACTAGATATTTACGACATAATGCACACGCTCTCTAAAGACAGTTACGGTTGCATCAACTGAAGGAAAATAATATTTCCTCTGCGACCAAGCACCACAAAATGCTCTCTGGTGGATTTTTTGAATAACTATTTCATTCACAATCGGACTTAAAATCAACGTTTTCTTATTGTTATAGCAATTGTAATTTGAGATACAACCTGAAATTGTACCCGAAAGGAGGACCTCAACACACTGACTAGTTCAAGTACTATTCCGAGGTCTTGAGTGTAACTTTTACACACTAGGTCCTCGGATAGTATTATAAACATGAGTCGTGTGTTTATTGAGTGTGTGAAAATCACTACTGGCGCCGTCTAGTGGTCACACACGGTCGAAATGTGAACATGAATAATCACCACCAATCCGAGGATTTCTTGAGTTTTCCTTATCATATACATATACAGTAATGTTCAAAATTGCGTGAATAATACGATACAGTAGTCAAGTATTCATGCCGATGTCCTCGAATGGTACTTAAAACAAACACACGCTCACGCACACACACACACGCACGAACACACACATACACACACGCACGCACACACCCCCACATACACGCACGCACACACGCCCACATACACGCACGCACACACGCCCACATACACGCACGCACACACAAACACACACAATTGTATTACACACACAGGCACAGGCATTATTTGCTTAACAGGAGGCTCCAATCACCAACTAATGCAAAATAATTTGGAGCTATATTACATTTCATTTGATTTGTTTTTTTTATTTGCGCTAACATGTATTATGTAAATTCTTTCAGCCAGCAAAGACTTTCTTACCTGCTACCAGCTTTTCCCTTCTTAATATTCTTAATCCCAACCTTGCTTTTATTTTGCTTCTCCTTATCACAAGATACTCCTTCTATACTTCTGTCTTCTACACTCGAAGGCTCATTTACAATATTGCCGAAACCATCAAGCTTGGGTTTCTTCTCCACTTCTGGTTCTTCTTTAATGAAAACAACGATGTTAAGATTATTTAATACCGGGACTTCTTTTTCGTATGCTTTATTATCTGTATCTCCTCTTACAATCTTTTCAGTATTATTAATCTGTGGTTCAGTATTAACTAATTGACTTCCACCATCTCCTTTGGAAATCGTATCATTGAAATGTTCGACCACTGAAACGCTTTTTCGGTCTTCCAATTCCATATTTTCATCGGTTATTGAGTCAGAATCTACCTCAGTTTTTACAGGAAAACCTACCCAAGGTTCACACACTTCAAATTCTATACTGGTCTCATTGATATTTGTTTCAGTTTTTATATTCTTCAATGTATTTTCCATTTCAGTTTCAGAAATAGTATGTTCGCACTCCATATCAAATAAATTAACTGCTGTTTTAACACATAGAGACGATTTTAAAGAACCATAATTTTGTTTTAATAATGCGATTTCACTTTCTTTGATGTTAACTTGGGTTTTCAGCAATGCATCGGTAAATAGCGCTTTTTCCTTGAACGCCGCAGCTGCTGTGAGCCGCGCAGCACACTCCCAACAAACCCTCTGCAGTAGACTGCCATTATTCTCGATAACCTGACAAATGAAGAGCATTGTCACATGACGAAATCTCAAAATCAGCGCCTTATACAGACTACAGATAGTGCAATCTACGAAGACGCGCCCCACGATTCCTCCTAATGGTGGGGCTATATTAACGGGCTACGGCAATGTATGTGACCGGGTACATCGTTGCAACGCAATGTATTCGTGCGCAGATGATGTAGCATCGGGGCACTGTCGGTATAGTGGCGCGCTTCAAAGGACTTGTCGCGGCAATATTCGCATGAGTAGCCGCCACACCTACGTTACTTTAGTGCCGCATTTTTTATTTCGTTGGTTTTATTTTATACAAATGTAATAAACAATAATTTACTGACATATAATGCAAAGCCATTGCTTCCCCCATCGTCTCGGCCGTACAACAAAACATCGAATATTCGCTGTAGGCCGCTTTCTGAATCTTCGCCCGCTAATGTATCCCCAGCATAACCGTTATAGTACCTATATATGTGCAAGATTTCGTCAATGTTTGAGTATTATCGATACACACAAATTACCTTTGTGTGCACACGCATACTAGAATGAATACACCAATCAGGAGAGAGCATTATAGCCAAAATCAAAGATGCTCTACTTCAATTTTCAATTTTTTACTCGATTGCAAGAAAAGGGTTATGTCTTTTATTTTTAGGCGTGAATATTTTATGTGATTATTAATTTTTTTTTTTAACTTACCGATATTCCTGTGATATTGTGGAACATTTCACTTAATTTGGAATTTTTCATATGATACATCTTCACATTTAGTGCTAGGCAAACTCTGCACGCCTAAAACCAAAATAAAAATATTTTCTTTACAGATATTTCTGCTAGAGTAAACCATTTTCATTTTTAAAATGTCCGACAAACATAATGAGGTTATTTTTCGCATTTTCATCATCATCATCAACCTTTTTATCGTCCCACTGCTGGGCACAGGTCTCCTTTCATACAGAGGTAACTTAATACATGTGCGGTAGGCAATTCATGCGCGGGCGACGAGGAGCAGGGCACGCGGCACGTGGTCGCATCGCTTATAAATAATAATACCGTCAAAATGGCGTCAAAATTACCAAATTGCCATGTGTTTACCTAACCTTCATTATCCTTATGGGTCGGACAGAGTTTTCTTTACATATTTTATACAATATGTTAAGAAAACCCTGTCCGACCCGTAAGGATAATAAAGGTTAGGTAAACACATGGCCAAATAAAATATGAAATTTTACATAATCATCATAGTAACAATATTAATGAATTTTGAATTAATCTTTTTTTCCCGCGAATTAACTCAAAATAAGGTAAAATTTTAAAATGTGACAACACCATTTTCGGCGGTATCATCGTTTGATTCTTTGTTGGATATTATAATGCATAAATTAATGCTCGATGTTTGGCGGTGCTCGTCTGTGAAGTCCCGCGCGGCGGCTTGTCGGCGTACTCAAAGAAAAAACTAGCTAACTAACTACAAACTTTTTTTTATCGCTATTAATCGAAACTTGTACCTGCAGCCTAATAGGCGAACACATTTTTGTCAAATGATTGTGACTAGTTGGGATCGTTTGGATCGCAGTTGATATAATTAACTAATGATGAGATGATGATGATGTTGATTAATTTATTATTGTACTAAATGTTTCAATGTACTGTAACATTTGATGCAAATAAATTATTATTATTATTATTAATTTTAGTGTAAAACAATGCAGGTTGAATGATTTATTGTAAAAACAGATTACCTAATGGTAAATGTAGTTTCGTTTCATTATCGATAAATTACTAACAACAATATTATAACAGATAGACCTATTAGCACAGATTACAGAATACTACATATTAGTAAACAGAAAGGAGAGGGTCTTATGAAATACTTTTTTAGTAAAGTATTATAAACATTTTAACGGTCAATATCATCGACATTCAGACAGAAACTGTAATTAAAACTTTGGAATGTTATTGAGTTTTGTGAAATATTGAATCCATGCATGAGTTTCTGCAATACTAAATCGATACCATAATAGTTACAAATAAATTGTATCAATCGATCCGTCGATATTTTGAGTACTTACTTACACATCACTACTCAATGAACACCGCCAGCGCACCTGTGTACCTATTAAGTATTTTTATGAAATAAAAATCATAAATCATTTTACATTTACTTCGAATAAATTGGAATTATTATCAGTTTCGCGTAAACTTTCCTTCCGTAAAGACGTTTAGTGTTTTATGTGATCAATTCGTTTTCTAACGTAATTTAAAATGCGATGTGTGTGTTTGGATGTGAGTGAGGCTCGTAGAGACTATGAGATCCGTTTTGTACCCCGGTCCCGTGTGATTGTGCGTTATAACGTCTGTAAAATCGCGACTACGTAACCCGCAGTGTTATTGAAGCTCATGGTGTAGGAAGACCACGCATCCACGATCCGGATATTGAAAAGTAGGTGCTCGAATTAATCAACGAGGACCCCACTGTGACACGAGAGCTAGGTACTAATCATATGAAAGTGTGGAAGGTCATGCATGAGCTCAAGTGAGTTCATGACCTATAGGCACCGCTACGGTTAAGCGCGTGACCGCGTGACCTCCCTCGTCGCCCGCGCTGCCCAGTGTTGCCTTGTAAGCTACCTGTTTTTGCGAAATAATATTTATTTTTTTAGGGGGTATTTTTTTTAGGTTTAGCCAGGTTTTGTATGCATTAGTACAATCAGTTATCGATACCTAACAACACCTTCACGGATCGGACAGGGTTTTCTTAACATATTGTATGTTCCGTGCAGGAATCGAACCCGCGACACGCAGCGCTGCAGTCAAACCTTTAACCACTACGCCCAACTTGCCGTGAATACCAATAGTAGATTGTTGGATAATGAGTTTTTCTTTGTGATCTAGAGTATTCTTGAATGAAGGTATCAACTCGTCACCGAGCTGCAGACAGTCCAAGGAGGCTATGCCATCCCTGGATGACAGGCTAACCAGACTTGCATCTGAATAGGAAAGGCCTGCGATTGATGACGGGGTTCATCACGGGCCACTGCTCGCTGAATAAGCATCTCCATCCAAAAGGATTAACGGACAGCCCTCTGTGCAGAGCCTGCCTATGCAGGCTCTGCACAGAGGGCTGTCCGTTATGCCTACTGCGCAACTACGCAACTGTTTCATCATCCTCTATAGGATGCGCATGTACAGCAACGGTTGACCGTTACAGTGCATTACCATTTTTGAACTTTATTGCACTAACAATAAGTGTCAAAAGTGGTACTCCACTTTTGACCCTTACTGTAAACGTCGAATGTACAGGCGTCACCCAAATTAGAAGTTAAACCATAGGGGCACCAAGATCTTACATAGATGTTCTCAACAGGCCAGGAGACTTATTGGGCTTCTGGAGGGAGGTGGGCTGGTAAGAATAACCGCCCAAGGCCACCATGGCCCACGCACAATGGCCCACTGGAGGGACTGCGGAAGACAAAGCCATAACATAGAAGGTATCAACTTACATTTAATTCTTCCTTAACAACGGGAGCCATCTAAAAAAAAAAACATTATGAATTAGTTATTTATGCCACTGTCAAGCAATATAGCAATTGTAATAGGAGTGATAGTTTGTGCCACGAAGTGAAGCTGAGTATCGACAGCCTCCGTGGCGTAGCGAGGCGCGGGTTCGGTCCCCGCACAGTGCAAATATTTGTTCAATATAAATATTTGCACTGGTCTGGTCGTGCCTCGGAAAGCACGTTAAGCCGTTGGTCCGGTTGCCATACGAACATTTAGTGGCAGTCGTTACGGGTTGTTGGAGTAACACAATTGGTTTAACTGCAATGCTTTGATATCGCCTTCGGGTTATGGGGGTCCGACGGCTGTCGCTTCACGAAAAATATCGAAGTTTAGCCAAAATCAGCAGTTCGACTGGTAAAGCGGATCCCAGACTCCAAATCTGAAAAGCTACGGATGCGACTGGGATTAACGCTGAGATGATGATGATATGATGACAACAACATTTGGCGCATCGTACCCGGCACACATCGCAAGCTCAGACTCGTCCTCCATACGGCTTCACCAGACATACGGAATACGACGAATTGTTTGGCGGCAAGACTTTGTCTTATTGTATTCCTGCAGTTCATCAGATTTGTATACAGTCCACAGTACTTTATTAATTTGCTCTGGGAATCGAGCACTCGACGTATCATCGTCAACATTCCAGTGTGAAAATTATTATAAATAATCGACAAAAAGAAGTTAACTCTTTCATCATCTGCCTTGTCTCTTGCCAACTGTGGTGGGTCAGCTTCCAGTCTGACCTCGACAAATTCGATAGTACCATAGTTCGACACTGCCCTACTAAATGTTCATCGAATTACTGGGGGTCCACTTACTACGGGGTGAACTTACCATGATAGGAACAGCTCCACTTTTTACTCTTCGCTGATTGAGCTGAGTGTCATCAAAGTCTTCAGGTAGAAAATGTTCAGATCATACAATAAGACACTTATTAGTCTAGTCAAGGATGTTCACCATCCGGCAGACTGGTCCGGATGCTTCGGTAACCTGAAATATGTATATAGTGCATGTGATAATTAATTAAATAAATAAATCAACATCTTTCTAGTACTTTCCCAATACTACGTTGAGGTCAGCTTCCAGGCTTACTGGATACAGCTGAATAAAAGTAATATTTTACAAGGAGCAAGTGCCTATCGTCGTGGTATACCTATAAGTCATGGTGGCCTAGTGGTTAAAACACTAGCCTCTCAAGTGTGAGTATGCAGAACAGGCGGTCTAGTTCAGGCAAGTACCAACTTCTCTAAGTTATATGTATGTACTTTCTAAGTATATCTTGGACATCACTAACTGATTACAAGGTGAAGGAAAACATCTTGAAAAAATCACATTGAGCAAGAGTGGTGATTATGCTCATTCCTTCTCTGTATGAGTAGAGGCCTGTACCTAGCAGTGGGATGATAAAAAACAAAAGGTTGATGTTGTCGAAGTGCCTAAATGACCACAAAACTCAGTCAAAACAATACACTCTTGAAAATGGTGATTGTCAGCTGTCCAGGATTACGGCTACAGTGTTTCAAATGTGCATGAATGACAGAACCAAACATTTTGACGGTATGGTTGGCATAGTAGTTAGATTTACTACTGCACTGCACATAGCGGGTTTGAAATATTTTTATGATCAACATGTTGACAGACAGTACTATCTTTCTGGTTACAGCTACGGACACACAATTTTTTTTTGATACATTACTTATGGGCGTAGTGTCAAAACGGTAAGACACGGTACGGTTGACAACCAATCATTCCTTTGGTTAATTAACCGTATAACAGAACGGATATAAGCATAGACGTCATAGGGCATTCTATCACATACAAAATTTTTATTTATGATAGTATGTAAAATCAGTTGTCATAATGGCATACTGATTTTATGCTCTCAATATGATAGATAGATAGATAGATAGATAGATAGATAACACATTTATTTGATGCAACAACAAAAGACACAATACAGGTAATACAGGAAAAAAAATACATCAAGAAGGGTGATAAACAAATAGTACAAAAAAAAAATTAAAGAAAAAATAAAAACAAATTCACCCATTATAGACAACACAGACATTTGAAATATTTTCGCACACAAAACGTTGCGGCGTATGTCTCATGGTTGCACCAAATAGGAGTCCAGCTCAGCATGTGCCAGGTAGGATACCTGACGCTGGTATTCTGCTGAATCCCGTTAGTGACGCATGGATGCCAAGAAACGGTAAAAGATGTAAACCAATGAACTTGAACTGTGTGGTGCGTATTATAAATGTGCAAGTACCCACCCACATCAAAACTGCCATCATAAAACGTTTAACAAAATAAATAAAATAAAAATAAAAACTCTCGATTTAGTAAATTAGCATAGTGCCTTCCACATCACTTGAATAACACAATATACCTTTTAAGTAATCATAATAGGAAGTGAAGTGAAGAAAATAGTGAAGGTAAACATAATGAGGAAACCAGCATGTCCTATAGGCAAAACCTTTGAAGACATGTGACATCTACCAACCCGCACTGGGCCCACATGGTTAATTACGGCCCACTCACTCCCACTGAGAGGAGGCCTGTGTCCCGGTAGTAGGAACATTATGGACTGAAAATGTATGTATGTATAAACTCAGACAGCAACACGTGTACTGTATAACTTTAAGGTCCGTATTACAGAACGTTACTCAAGCATTGATCTCTGCTTAAGCATTACTTAAAACTAGTTTCAACCAATCAAATGGCTTGAAACGAGACTTAAGTAGGGCTTGAGTTTTGAGTGACGTTCTGTAATACGGACTTTAGCTACCTAGACGCCTGTGACCAGTGTTTGTTACCATCCTCCAACATGTTAATGTAGACTAATACATAATGTGCAAAAGTTACATTCTAAACCTAATGTTGGGAGCACCTTGAGATTCATTTAAACCTGTAGCATTTACTAGTGTAATATTACATTGAAATTTGCACGCCTTGACCATGCTTTTCTCCCTTCTTAAATCACCCACCCCTCCTTCTTATCTTGTGACCCACTTCCAATATTTATGTTCTTCACACTCTAAGAATCTGCGTTCTTCTAACAATCTCCTCTTACTCTGTCCTTCACATACGTCTGACTTTGTTCATTCTTCATTTCGCATTCAATCCATTCTTCTATGGAATGCGCTTCCTCTTGATATCGGGATGGCCGCCAGTCGGTTTGCATTTAAGCAGAAATTGCAGAATTATTTTCGCAACAACTAGCGTAGAGTTATTGCTACACCCCTCTCCCAAATTTTAATTTTTATATGTATATATTATAAGTATTTTGGTAATAGTATGTATGTATATTTAGCTTATATATGTATTTTTTGATAATTATAGGGGCTTTTTTTTCTCTACTATTTTCTTTCAAGCTAAAGCACCTATCATCTCATCTCTTCACCACCTGGGGTTGACTGGTAGAGAATGCCTAAGGCATTAAGTCCACCCCTGAACATGTCATGTGTGCGAAAGAATAAATAAATAAATAAATTACATGAAGCAGCTATCTATCTGACCCGAACACATTTACTGGATAACCCAACACATAATCTGATGTTCATTAACCTTTTGAACGCCAATCACTTCTATACAAGTTCGAGATTTTCGTGCCCTCAGCGCCACTACTTGATTAGAAGTAATCACAGTATAAAATAAATTTACGACTTTTACAAGACCTTTTATTTTGTTTTTATGGAAATTTGCCCTGTTATCAACCATATTTTTAACTTTTTCACGCATAATAAGTTTTTATTTGTTTAATTTTCAATAGAAACAAAAACGCCAGAAAATATTTTAATGCCCCCAGCGCCAATTACTTGATATCAAGTAAGCCAGTGATGGGACACGACGAAGACCTCGCTATATTTCATCTCGTCGAAATGATCATAAATACTATTATTGCAAGAAAATGACGTAAATATATAATATTTTATAAATATTGTACACTTTAAACTAGGTTTTATTCACCTTAATCAAGAATTAATAGGTTTTCTAATCATTGTCGATAGTGAAACCCCGTTAGTTAGCGGTCCGTACGCGCCACCGACGTGTATAGAAGGAAATCTGTGACGTCATAAGCGGACGGGTTTCAAGGTCATAGTGACCTTGTGCATTTTAGTGTAGTGCAATGTTTACATCTTGAGTTGGCGCACGTGTCCTTATAAAAAAAATTGTGTCTGTGAATATGACGAATTATTGCGAGTTGTTCAAGTCTGAATCAGAATTTTGAAATAGTTCGTCGTCTTGACATTCTGTTAAGTCGTCAACTTCCGTTTCAGGAATTTTCTTCAGTTTTCTATTAGTTTCTACTAACCAGAAAAATAATTGCGAGTATTTAGCGACACCATTAAAAAAAAGGTCTTGTGTAAAACAGACACTTACCCTCCATTTTATTTTATTTTTTAAAACGTAGAAAACCACGTATTTAGCTTCTATTAATTATATTTGTTGTAAGTAAACGAAATAAATTATGCAGGAATCGGTTGAGTTTATGCACATGTAACTCGACCACAGTGAATATAAAATATATACCATAGAAATCTAGACATCCCTAGAACAGAAAGGATTTTGACGTGCCTCGAGCGCCAACTACTTGATATGAAGTAGAAGGATTACATTTGGAGACAAATAGGGATGTGCCTTGTAGAACACACGTCTAATAAATTTAAAATTCTTTTCTTTATTGTGGGGAATATATCCAGGTTTTTATATTGTTTTTTTTATGAAATAAAATAAAATATGAAATTACGATTATAGTTTTTATTTAGCTTCGTAAATTGGTGAATAAACATTATTTTATATGTATAATATTATTTGTCGATAGGACACTAATCCCATCCCTATGTTTTACTATACATACGTTATACATTTGTAGTGTGGCGCAGGAGGACACATCGCGTTTTATATAGATGGGCGTTCAAAAGGTTAAAATAGCCTATAATGTCTAAGGCCTTCCTGTGATCCTTAGATGACAATACAAACTTTTATTTTCTATAGCAACTGAGCTGATTTCGATTATTCTACCAATGAAATGTGGATACAACAACATTGAAAACTGGGGCACCTTGAGCAGACAGGCACTTACTGCTTTCTTTCTTCTTTTTTATTTTAGAATAAACATTACCCCACACTAGGAGTTTCTCCTGTATCGTGGGTGCGTTTACAAACATATAAACTGACATACACAAACAGCCAGACCCGGAACAACTACCTAAAGTTCATACAATATGTCTATTCTATTCCAGCTGCTATTCCTAAGATATCGCAAATACTGTATGGCTATCGTGTTTAATGTGAAAGTGCCTACTATTTAAGAATTTAATTATAAAGTACCTACCTTCTTATGAAATGTAATCCTATGGCTTTTATTTGTTTTCTTCAAGACTTCATTAAAACAATTATGTACACAACACTTCATAGTATATTTTTGATAAGCACTGCCGTCTGTCAAACATTTTCAATGCATATAAATTGTTAACGTAGTACTTATTCGGTAGAATAAACGTTCTCACACATAAAGTGAATGTAATTAATTATAAGATTAGTATTTAATAAGCAATGAATTGTAAACTACCTTCTCGCAACAAATATTTTGTGTTTTCTTATAGGAATAGCTAGGGATGGTCGATGAACAAACATCGATCATCGATGTTGATGTACGTCATGTACGAAAAATTTCGTAACATCGATGTTGCGGAATCACTCATCGATGTTAACGTACGCAGCCTCACGCACGAGACGACCTATGCAATGTACGACACAATTACCAGTAATTATTATAAGTAAAAAAACAGCGATGAGATATTGAGTATCTACTATCAATATGTATCAACTATCAAGTTATCAACTATTTTCTATATCTACTTTAAAATCATGAAAGAAATAGATTAACAAGTTCTTTTATTTCAGAATTAGTTTTCCTTCAATCAATTGATTAAAAATATTGGAATAAGTAATAATTTGATCTGTTTGTTAATAAATATAGGACTTTAACATTGAGTTTTATTTCTTTGTCAATTAAAAATAAAATAATAAATAAAATTACTTACCTATTTATTCTTTCGCACATGAATTGTACAGAGGCGGACTTAATGCTTTAGGCATTCTCTACCAGTCAACCACAGGTGGTGAAGAGATTAGATGGCAGGTGCTTTAGTTGAAAAATTATAAAGAAAAACAAAAGCTATTAACACTATATTAATAGATACTTAAATAAACTTTATACACATACATATTATTACAAAAATATATACATAAAAAGGGAGAGAGTCATTGAAATGACTCTACCCTAATTGTTGCGAAAACAACTATGCAATTTCTGCTTAAATACAAACAAGGGGAAGCACATTCCACAGAATAATGGATTGAATATGAAATGAAGAGTGAATGAAGTCAGACGTTTGTGAAGGACAGAGCAAGAGAAGATTGTTAGAAGACCGAAAGAAAGAAAGAAAGAAAAGAAAGAAAAAACGTTTATTTGCAGTAAACATGACGCAAAAGTTTACAAAAACACTAAAAATAAGACATAATTGAGGGAAACATGCGTCACATCCACGCAAAACGGCTGTCGCTCAGCATTATGCTGAGACTCTATGCAAAACAGAGCCCAGCGCTGGTTTTCAGCGACAACCGGCGCCGACGTAAAGACGTCACCCGGTGCAACAAACAATTAAAAGTGGCATCGAGACGGTAGTACAGTAACAATAAAAACATAAAAGTACAACAAAAAATACAAACATACAAACAATTAAATTGGTATCGAGACGGTAGTACAGTAAAAATGGTGAGAGAACAGCTTCAATAAACACAAACAGGAATATAAAAAATAAAAACACCGCAGATTCTTTCATTCAGAAAATTATTATTCAGATAATAATAGCCTTTATTGCTGTTTCTTTTTACAATAACTTAATCTATACCTTCTTGCTAAAAACTGAATACACATTCTAATTCGTATCAAAGTGATCGACAACTGGATGCTTATGTTGAACAGCTTGTCTGTCAACATAGGCCTCCTCCAAAGCTTTCCAGGTATTCCTGTGTCAAGCTAATCGACTCCATACTAGGTCAGCTATTTTCTGTAAGTCGTCTTCTTTTCTTTTGTTTTTCTGCATCCACTTTTTTTTAAAACTAGTAATGCAAAAATCATCAGTCGTATCCAACATCGATAATCAATTTTCTATATAAATCAAAAATATGGCTTTCGATTACGACATCGATGTTTTTCGAATATCGACCATCCCTTCTAATAGCTTTCACTGTCATGCATCAACAATTGTCAAACTAAAAAAAAAAGACAGAAGGCGTCTATTGCCCGACTTACGGCCTTTTCGTAGCTCTATGCATTTGGTCACTTTTAATTTATTATGTACGGAAAATACGCGGAACATTAAAATCTGACCTGACCTTCTCCATTTCGCATTTTACGACTTCGAATTGAAGAATTCTATTTCCTAAAAAAATAAATACCTGAAAACTAGCTAAACTTCTACTCTGTGACCAGTGTGTGTCCATAGACATATACTAATGGACATGCCATACGCGTATAATTTGCAGCAACTTTTTTGGTTTGAAAAGAGTGAGTGAGATGGCCTATGCTTTCGGTCTAGCACTATCTCTCTCAAAATTATCAATCATTCATTCCTCATGGAGAAGAAGAAGATAGACGAAACTTCATTGCTTCTCTTATCTCTAAGGCATGTCCATTATATATATACCGATGTTTGTGCCATTTGGCTGACATAACGCAACATAGTCTTTTTGCTGCGGACCGTATGGTACCGGGCAGAGAAAAGTACCATCCCATATCTTCCCGTGGGTGTCGTAAGAGGCGACTAAGCGAACTCTCACTGGGGAAACGGGCACCAGTGCTGCTTCTGCGGAATATCAAATTACTGCGATCCCCAACGTGCCTGTCAAGCGTGCCAATAGTCCCCGGCAGCTTCGCCATTCCAGTCTACGGTAGAGGACTTGGTTACGGCTGAGCAAGGGGTGCTAAGAATCTCCGGCAGAGATGCAGCCACCATGACAGACGACGAACTTTGGCTTAAAGAACTTTGAACTCCCTGTACTCCTTGGACTAATTGGACTCCTTGGGCACCCTGGACTCTTTTGACTCACTGGACTCCTTGGACTCGCTGGACACCTTGAAGTCATTGGATTACTTGGACACTCTGGACGCCTTGGATTCCCTGGACTCCCAGGATTTCTTGGACTACTTGGACTGCTGTATTCCTTGCACCTCCTGGACTACTTAGACTCCCTGGACTCCGTGGATTCCTTAGACTCATTGATCTCCATGGACTCCTTAGACTCCTTGGTCTCCCTGGACTCTTTGGACTCCTTAGACTCATTGAACTCATTAGATTACTTGGATTCCCTGGAATACTTGAACTCCCTGGACCCCATGGACTGCTTGGACTCCCAGGATTTCATGGACTACTTGGACCCTTGTATTCCTTGGACTACTTGAATGGCCCTGGATACCATGGACAACTTGGACTCCCTGGACACCCTGAACTCCTTGGACTCCCTGGAGTCCCTGGACTCTTTGGACTACTTGGACTCCTTGGAATTCTTGGACTCTATGGACTCCTTGGACTAATTGGATTATACCGGGCGAAATTTCCCTGGACACCCTGGACTCCTTGGACTGCCTGGACTTCTTAGACTGCTCGGACTTCTTGGGCACCCTGGCCTCCTCGACCTAATTGGACTCCCTGGACTCCTTGGGCACCCTGGACTCCTTGCATTTCCTGGACTCCTTGGACTACTTGGCCCCTGGACTCCGTGGACTCCCCGGACTACTCGGACGCCCTGGATACCATGGACTACTTGGACTCCCTGGACACCCTGAACTCCTTGGACTTCCTGGACTCTTTGGACTACTTGGACTCCTTGGAATTCTTGGACTCCCTGAACACCCTGAACTCCTTGGACTCCCTGGACTCCTTTTACTACTTGGACTCCCTGGAATTCTTAGACTCTCTGGACTCCTTGGACTAATTGGATTATATCCGGCGAAAATGCACTGTTTTCCTTAGACTTCTTGGACTCTCTGTACTCCCTGGACTCCTTGGACTCACTGGACTCCTTGGACTCGCTGGGCTCCTTGGACTCCTTGAAGTCATTGGATTACTTGGATACCCTGGACGCCTTGGATTCCCTGAACTCCCAGGATTTCTTGGACTGCTGTATTCCTTGGATTTCCTGGACTACTTAGACTCCCTGGACTCTCTGAACACCTTGGACTACTTGGACTCCCTGGACTCCTTGGAATTCTTGGACTCTCTATTGGATTATACCGGGCGAAAATTCCCTGGACACCCTGGACCGCTTTGGATTCCCTGGACTCCTTGAACTAATTGGACTCCCTGGGCTCCTTGGACTGCTTGGACTCCTTGGGTACCCTGGACTCCTTGGACTAATGGACTCCCTGGACTCCTTGGACTGCTCGGACTCCTTGGGCACCCTGGACTCCTTGGACTCCCTGGACTCCTTGGGCACCCTGGACTCCATGCATTTCCTGGACTCCTTGAACTACTTGGCCCCTGGACTCCTTGGACTCCCTGGACTCCTTGGACTAATTGGATTATACCGGGCGAAAATTCCCTGGACACCGTGGACTTCTTGAACTATTAGACTCCCTGGACTACTTGGACTCCCTGGACGCCCTGAACTCTTTGGACTCCCTGGACTCCTTGGAATTCTTGGACTCCCTGGACTCCTTGGGCACCCTGGACTCTTTGGATTCCCTGGACTCCCAGGAATTCTTGGACTACTTGGACCAATGAATTCCTTGGACCCCCTGGACTACTTGGACTCCCTGGAATCTCTGGACTCCCTGGACACCTTGGACTACCTGGACTCCCTGTACGCTTTGGATTCCCTGGGCAACCTGGTCTCCCTGGAATCCTTGAACACCTTGGACTAATTGGATTATACCGGGAGAAAACTCCCTGGACACCCTGGATTCCTTGGACTCCCTGGGCTCTTTGGACTCCTTGGAATTCTGGGACTCTCTGGACTCCTTGGACTACCTTGACTCCTTGGACTCCTTGAACTCATTGGATTACTTGGACTCCCTGGAATTCTTGGACTCTCTGGACTCCTTGGACTACTTGGGAATTCTTGGACTATTTGGATTATATAGGGCGAAAATTCGCTGTTTTCTTTGGACTCCTTGAACACCTTGGACTCTCTGTACTCCCTTGACTCCTTGGAGTCTCTGGACTTCTTAGACTCCTTGCACTCCCTGGACTCCTTGGACTAATTGGCCCCTGGCCGCCTTGGATTCCCTGGACCCCCAGGATTTCTTTGACTACTTGGACCCCTGTATTCCTTGGACTCCCTGGATAGCATGGACTACTTGGACTCCCTGTAATCTTTGGACTCCATGGACTCCTTGGACACCCTGGACTCGTTATATTTCCTGGATTCCTTGGCTTGGACTCTCTGGACTCATTGGATTACTTGGACTCCCTGGACGCGTTGGATTCCCTGGACTCCCAGGATTTCTTGGACTACTTGGACCCCTGTAATCCTTGGACTCCCTAGATATCATGGACTACTTCGACTCCTTGGACTTCCTGGACACCCTGAACTTCTTGGAATTCTTGGACTCCCTGGATGCCCTGGACTCCCTGGACTTCTTGGACTACTTGGACCCCTATACTCCTTGGACTCCGTGGATTCCTTGGACTCATTGATCTCCTTGGATTCCTTAGACTGCATGGGCTCCCTGGATTACATGGACTCCTAGGGTTTCTTAGACTACTTGGACACCCTGGACTCCTTGGATTCCTTGAACTCCCTGGTCTCCTTGGATCCCTTGGACTCCTTGTAAACCCTGTACTCCTTGGATTCACTGAACTCCTTGGACACCCTGGACTCCCTGAAATCCTTGGACTCCTTCTATTTCTTAGACTCCCAAGGCTTAGCTAGCGCAGCTACGCTGCGGCAACTTATACAGAAGTCCGAGGAGTATAACAAAGCACTATGTTTAGCGTTTGTGGACTATGAGAAGGCCTTTGATCCAGACTTGGGCGGTACTACCAGTCTCTCTAGCAGTGCCAAATTGACTATCGATACATTGAGTTGAGGTAATAAAGTGTTTGTGCAAAAATGCCACCATGTCAGTCCGTCTCCAGGAGCAGGACTCGAAAACAATCCAACTGCAGCGTGGAGTGAGACTAGGAGATGTCATATCTCCCAAATTGTTCACGGATGCGTTGGAAGATGTCTTCGATCTCCTGGACTGGAAAGGATTTGACATCAACATCAACAGCAAGTACATCACTAACCTCCGTTTTACAGATTATATCGTGGTCATGGCGGAGACCCTTGAAGACTTGAGCAAAATGTTCAATGGCCTCGACATAGCTTCATAAAAGTGGGTCTTAAGATGTTCATGGATAAGACGAAGATCATGTCGAACTCTTATGTCGCACCTACTCCAATTCTAATTGGTTGCTCTGCACTCAAGGTTGTTGACGACAGTCCAATTAGGTAGGTCCAACTTCAAGAAAGAGGGGCCTCATCAAATCCAGCTCGGCTGGGCAGCGTTCGGAAAGCTACGCTACATCTTCTCGTCGTACAAGATACCGCAGTGTCTGAAGACTAAAGTCTTTGACTAGTGTGTGTTGCCAGTAATGACATACGGAACTGAAACGTGGTCTCTCATGGGCCACGGCATACGAAGGCTCAGTCACACAAAGGGTTAGTTTCTCTGCGCGCTCGAATCAGAAATGAGGAGATCCGTAGAAAAACCAAAGCCACCGACAAGCTCTTCGAGTCACTAAAATGAAGTGACAGTGGGTGGGGCACATTGCTCGTAGAACGAATGGCCGATGGGGCAATAAGCTTCTGGAGTTGGGCCATGTAACGGAAGACGGAGCGTAAGGAGCCCCCCCAACAAGGTGGACCGATGACCTGGTGAAGGCCGCGGGAAGTCGATGAATGCGGGTTGCACAAGACCGGTCATCGTGGAAAACCTTGGCCTTTGTCCAGCACTGGACTTCTATCGGCTGAAGAAGTCTTTTTGCTAACTGTCAGTATTGTTCGATCCAAAAACAAGGAATATCAGTTTACATTAAAAATTTCTTCCAAGAATTTTTATTACATGGTTTCGGCGAAAATATGTCACGACGTTGGATTTCAAAATTGATTTGGATGTGTGCAAATCATCATCATCTCAGCGTTAAACCCAGTCGCATCCGTAGCTTTTCAGCTTTGGAGTCTGGGTTCCGCTTTACCAGTCAACTAACTTTAACTGCTGATTTTGGCTAAACTTTGATATTTTCCGTGAAGCGACTGCCGTCTGACCTCCAAAACCCGAAGGCGACATCGAAGTATTGCAGTTAGACCAATTGTTGGACTTTTGGGGGCTCCAACAACCCGTAACGACTGCCACTAGATGTTCGTATGGCAACCGGGACCAACGACTTAACGTACTTTCCGAGGCACGACCAGACCAGTGTAAATATTCATATTCATGCATACAAATACTTGCACTGTGCGGGGATCGAACCCGCGCCACGTTGCGGCCGCGTCCTCTACCGCTACGCAACGGAGGCTGTCAGGATGCATTCTGGTGAGTGTGCAAGGGAATTGCATGATTTAATTCCCCCCATCTCCCGCATCCGGGGCAGCCTTCGTGTCCGTGACATTGCAGACAGACTGCAGGAGGGTCGCCTACGCTGGTACGGCCACGTCTTACGCAAACCGGCATGTTACGTGGGTAACAAATGTCTTGCCATGGCGCCTCCGCCGGGCCGGAACAAGCGGGGTAGACCAAAGAAGTGCTGGCTTGACGTTGTAAGAGATGACATGCGTGCCAACAAGCTCTTACCACAGGATGCTAAAGATCGTGCGAAATGGAGGAGAATGTGCAGGAAAGCGGACCCCGGGCTCCAACGCGAAAGCCGCGGATGCAACCGGGATAAACGCCGAGATGATGATGATGATCTGCGTTCCACCATCGGACGACCCGTCGTACGGCGACTTTCCACCCTTACGTTCTTAACACCACTACGATCCGGACGAAGCGTTTCGCTTCCTCTTTTATACCCATACATCGAGGGACTGGAACAATTCGCCAGCGGCGGTGTTTCCGTCACACTAAAATTTGAGTGTCTTCAAGGCTAGAGTGAATAGGCTCTTAATAAACTATATAGAGCGCTTTACCATCAACGATCGCATCACTGCTTATCATCAGGCGGGATTACAGTCAACGCTAGTCCATAATTTATAAAAAATGCAAATGAATGCCGAAATGAAAAACACATTTTTCACTTAAAAGTATTATTTATTGTAAAAGTTAAAGAGGACAGCATATCAAGCTACAACAATCTGATATATTTCTTTATTAAATTTTCAACTTTATTGCTACAGAATTACGGCTCAAGGTTTAATTCCAATATTTGATGGTTTCGGGTAACTTGACCTGCTGTTGTCCGTAAATATTTGCAATATTATCGATACTTTTTAGATAATCCCCTTTATTCATAAACGTTGCTTAAAGTTAACTAGTGATTAGCGACTGTTTGACCATACATTTTTGACGTTTGCACGTCACTTAACATTAATGATCGTTTATGATTAAACCCCTTAAACACTATGGTGTTTATTCATAATAAAGATTAAAGTTAAGAAATGAAATCTTTTATTAAGCAAGTAGAATCACTGATCACTTTTGCACGTCACGTTTTCGGCATTGTCGGCATTTCCTAACTGACTACCTCTGAGAAGAAATAGCCGAAACAAACTCAGGGATCATCGTCTTTTTTCAAGTCCAGACATTAAAAATGAAAATGTTTACAATAATTTTACGTTATAATTACGCATTGCTTAATAACAATACTTAGCAGAGCGAGCAGCTCAGTACCAAGCTTTTTTGTCATAATAAGTGACGTTAAAACGTAAAAATGTGTCGTTAAACAATTACTAAACACTAGTTAACTTTAAGCAACTTTAATTAATAGAAGCATATGTATAACTACTTACACATATTCCTAGGTTTTGTGAATACATACTAATTAAAGTAACTATTAGATGCAACTACTAATACAACTAATGTGCTTAGTTTTATTACTACGAGTCACCTACGGGCAAGTCCGGTTAAGCAAATAGCAACCAGGATGACAAGCGAGACATCTTTCCCAAAATAGAAAAAAAGTCCCGCTGTTTGGCAGTAGCCCACCATACAACACAACGGTCTGGTCGGAGGATTATCCCTTTTATGGAAGACGAAAGAACTTTGCACCCGTCCCTCTTCCTCCTTTTTTATTTATGCGAAATCCGAATCACGTGTCCAGTATTTTTAAGTAAAGAACTACGTACAAAATTTCAAAAAAAATATCATAAAAAACCACAAACTTATGAGCTTATTATCTTACTTGGCTGTCCCAATAAAAATACATATTATGGTCACGGCACCGGCGCGGGGTGGCCCTGTCTCACTGTGCTTTTTTTTTACAAATTACAAACTAGCGCTTGACTGCAATCCCGCCTGATGGTAAGCAGTGATGCAATCGTTGATGGTAAGGCGCGCTAGTTTATTCAGCCTACTCACTCAAAACAACTTAGTAAATAGGAAGGAAGGCGGCAGTTGAGCGAGGTGATGCAATGTTAAACCCAACAACACGACCAACGATGCTGCGCTAAAGGGAGATTGATCTGGAGACCCTCTACGATCAAACTCCCTACACAACATTTCGCGCATCGTACCCGGCACGTACATCGCAACACAACTGTGCTCTTAGTACTATGATCTACCATCAACTCTTCCCGCCAAAACGAATCGTTGTGTTCCGGCATGATGTCTGGTGAAGCCGTACAGTGGACGGGTCTGAGCAGTAGTGTTTCGATGTGTGCCGGGTACGATGCGCCAAATGTTGTTGTGTCGGGAGTTTGGTCGTGGAGTCTCCAGATCAATCTCCCTCTGGCGCAGCATCGTTGGTCGTGTTGGTCTTGGGTTTAACATTGCATCACGTGGCTCAACTGCCGTCATCCTTCCTATTCTTAAGTTTTTTAAGTGAATAGGCTTAATAAACTAGCGCGCTTTACCATCAACGATTGCATCACTGCTTACCATCAGGCGGGATTGCAGCCAAGCACTAGTTTACAATTAATAAAAAAAAAAAAAAAACTTTGCGCTCGGTAACCACACTGTAATAATTTCTAAATACATTCGGGAAAAAATATAACATGGCGCAAAAATGATTGGAATCGATTCAGTTGCTTATTCTGAACAAACTATATTCAGATTTCGTTTGTAAAAATAACGTTGCATACATCTATCGCACACCTCTATTTTGCGGATGGGAAATCAGCGAATGACCTCTCCCGCTCTGGGCGGAGCCGAACGGCGTGTCAGACTTTTACTGACTTAAACCCACCCGTGTTCTGTCACTTGCCTGTGCGCCAGGGCCATAGGACCTCGAACCTTCGAACAGCCCGAGGCCCTGGCAGATCTAGGTAGTACATTTTATAATAACATATACCTACAAAATGTAATGAAAACCCCGTCCGACCCATAAGGATAATAAAGGTTAGGTAAACACATGAACAAATAAAATAAGAAATTTTACATAATCGTCATAGTAACAATACTAATGAATTTTGAAATAATATTTTTTTTCGCTAATTAATTCCAACTTCTCCAATATTTGGTAATTAAAAAAAAGTGACAACACCATTTTTGATGGTATTATTATGAGCGACTAGAGATGCGCCCCCTTTCGCCCGCGCATGTGTTGCCTACCGAACTTGTATTAAATTACCTCTTTTTGCGAAATAATATTATTTTTTTAGGGATTTTTTTTAAGTTTAACCTGGCTTTGTTGGCATTAGTAGAATCAGTTATCGATACCTAACAATACCTTCACGGATCGGACTGGGTTTTCCTTACATGTTGTACATTTACAAATCTGCCGGTTTCTGCCACAAAGACTTCTGTGACGACACTATCGATGGCGTTTCCACGATCATTTCACCGAGAGCATGTTCTGCTAAGGCCTGGTCTTGTTCAGCTGCCGTACTTGTGTTTTTATTGTTGGTAACTTTAACGTTGTTTTCCTTGCACCATCTCTGCCACCATTGGTAGATTGTGGTCCGCTGAAACATACATTTTTTGCATAAATATTTTTATACGTTACAGTCATCTTCATCATCTCAGTGTTAATCCCAGTCGCATCCGAAACTTTTTTAGCTTTGGGAGTCTGGGGTCGGCTTTACCAGTCTAACTGCTGATTTAGGCTAAACTTCGATATTTTGCATCGAATTATAAAACGTTGTCACGTCAAGAACGTATAATGCTGAGGCCGCACTACGGTTAAGCCGCGGCGGTTTTTAATCGCGTGAATTTGTGCCCCTAGAAGACTAATGCAAGCGGCCGCACCTGCGGTTTTTTCCCGCGAGCATTTTGTAGCGAAAAAATCAGTCGCGGGAAAAAACCGCAGCGGTTTAACCGTAGTGCGGCCTAGGTCTAACGGGTGATTTTAGAGTGTTCTTAGTCGTCTAAAACAGCAAGGAACAAAGATAGTTTCAACACATAGGATACTTTTAAACCAGATAGTATGTTCCTGAGGGATAATAAGTGGGCGAAAACGGGAAGAAAACCCAGTATTAGATATAAGGATTGTGTACTCACCGGAACTCTAAATTGGTTAGCAATGTCGGTGACTGAAATGCCATTTAATTTCATCGATATTATCTGCTGTTTGACTTCCTCATCGACCCTGTACATAAATAAAAAAAATATTTTAATACAAAGTATTGCAATAGGCTATTTGACAGTATTCAATTATTTGTGATTTTTTGCTTTAACTGCATAAAATGAGGGTTCTTTATATCATTTACAAGAGTTTTAATAAAAAATAATAACAATTATTATATCCAAAACACAAAAATATGTTTGGCTTTTTGTTTCTGGCGCCACACATTGTGAAACGATCCGGATTGGCTAATGTCGAGATGACGTCATACGCGCATCATCGCTTGTTTTCGGCAAACTTATAAACTGTTTTTCGGGGGTTTTTATCGATTTATTTGTACAACCCAGTACAGCACACCACTTGTAAACCATTTTATTAGATAACAACAGCAAATAATAATTAAAAACAAACACCACTGAGAACCGAAAACCGCTTGTGACGTCACTTACCAGGCACAACACCATATTGCTGATTATATCGTTTTCGCGGCTTATTTGAATTTTGAATTTTTATTTGCATATTTCTTACGAAATACGTATTTAAAATTAAAAAAAAAAAAATACTTTGGGTGAACTTCTTAACCGCAACCAAGTAATTCAAGATAAAAATTATAAATCTGTCAAATAGCCTATTATAGAAAAAATAAAATAATTTTAAGACCATTAACAACTGAACTCGGTCACAATCGTATATATTTGTCGCCGAGATGATACTGCGACAAGTATTAAACTTTTTTTTTACAAGAATGTCCTTCAGATTGTTGTTGTTTGTTCAATTTGCCAGTGCATTACAAATCACACAGACAAAACACACACACTACACTACACAGAGCATCACACACACACACACTACACACACAGCACACACACACACACATCATCATCACACTGACGTCGTCATTACACTGAGCAGGCAAAGGTATCTCAGACCATGATAGCCTCGTCTTGAATTATACAACGTGTAACAAAAAGGGTATATCCATACCAAGGGCATGGCATCTTTAGATGATATCAAAAGATATCGGAAGGGTTTCAACTCAAAATAAAATATTCAAAAAATTGGTACCAAATTTTCGGTTTCGTGTGTTTCTTAAAATCAAATCATAACAAACGTGGCAGCACACTACATGCGTTAATAACTACTCGTTACCCGTCACGTTACTTGCCAAAATCTATATCACAGGCGGTGTTTTTCCTCATAACTTCCTAACATAAAGAGATAGGATTAAAGCACCCTTCCAATATCGTTTGATATCATGTAAAGATGCCATGCCTTTGTTATGTATATACCCTTTATGTTACACGTTGTATATTGTGTTCTTTTGTAAATTATCCTAACTAATCTAACTCCTTTCGTTTCCCGCGTGTGGCCGACAAGGAGGAGTTTTGGGTAAGGTCATGATGTGGTCACTATGCTACAATATTTCAATGTTCTTTATAAACTATTCCCTGAATGCACTTTTTACTACATAAATCACGCGCTTTTATTTAGTAAACAACACTATAAATAAATGAAAAATGAGAGTGACACTGATCTTGAAATTCCCGCCAAAACCCCGGATGTCCTTAAGATCAATATGATTGTATTGTCTTTGGTGCCTGGCCCTGACACCTAATACTAATGGACATGCCATTAGTATAATATGTCGATGCCGACATCCACCAATGGACTTTTATCGTTTAAATACGAGGCTTTTGGGTAATTTGTATGTGTATATTATCAAATTTTTGGAACGAAGGTCTTTAACGGAGCTTACGCTAGGAGTATACTGAGAGAACTCCATACACATTTTTCTATGTGATAAAAAAAAAAACAAAATAAGCCGTGGGCTAAAATAACTAGCATGTGGAGCCCTAATTCCGCTAGGCGTCGCTGTAATACCCTGTGGAAGATGGCAGGACGTGCTGGCCAAAAATCCTTCCGGGCTTGACTTCCCACCTCCTAGGCTTGACTTGCTACCCCCTAGGTCTGCTTTGACCCCCTCCCCCCCATGACTGCATCGAAAGCAGCTGCAATCGAGTCATGGGTTCTGGGGATCTGACGGTATTTGCCTAGCGGGTTGATGCAGGGTACCAGTAAAAGAAAAAGACAAAGTTTTCACGGTTATCGAGATGATTGACTTACTTATGACTCCGGCCTGCTTTCATAGGTACATAAGCTTCTCTCGTCTTGTTTTTAAACCCGGCTTCCTTCAATCTGTTCGTTAGACACCTAAAAAGAAAGAAATAAACTATACAATATGTAAAGAAAACCCTGTCCGACCCAAAATGATAATAAAGGTTAGGTAAACACATGACCAAATACCTTCGCGGGACGGACAAGGTTTTCTTTACTTATTGTATAATGTATGAATAACCCCTTGTGAGATTAACGCGGCGGGACTTTTAAAGCTGTGTTTAGCGCCGTAGAGTTGAATTTGCAACGGCGTGTTTTTTTTACGCACTTGTACGTGCTCTGTTGGAACTTGTTGTTCTCGGTGGTAGGCCATAACATCAGGTGCTGGCAGAAGTAACCACCCCCCAGACAAAGTCTTGCCGCCAAGCGATTCATCGTGTTCTGCCGCCATGATATCTGGTGAAACCGTACGGAGGACGGGTCTGAGCAGTTGTGTTGCGATGTGTGCCGGGTACGATGCGCCAAATGTTGTTGTGTCAGGAGTTTGGTCGTGGAGGTCTCCAGATAATTCTCCTTCCGGCGCAACATCGTTGGTCGTGTTGTTGGGTTTAACATTGCATCACCTCGCTCAACTGCCGTCTTCTTTTCTATTCACTGAGTTTTTTTTGAGTGAATAGCCTCTTAATAAACTAGCACGCTTTACTATTAACGATTGCATCACTGCTTACCATCAGGCGGGATTGCGGTCAAGCATTAGTTTATAATTATAAAACGGCACTCCCGGAGTGTTCTTTTTCAATATTACTTACTTCAACGAAATACCAAATTCCTTCGCCAGCGAGGGTGTATGCACAGTTTGTTCTTGAGCCACCCGCTCTATCAAGAGCTGGTCTTCCTCCGGCGTAGTCTTCCTCCTCCGTCCAGGCTGCTTGTGATCTTCCATGGAACCTTCATTGCACCAGCGAGTCCACCACTTCTGAACTGTGTTTCGCTACAAAAGAACAAATAAAATCACGCTGTATTCTTTGAAGGGTCTGGCAGAGGTATACCTAATAGTTTACATATATGTATGTGTTTGGAAAAGATTAGACAGTTAAGTTAAATATTTATTGTATAAACTTAAGTTTTTATTATCCTTATCTTCTTAATGTATAAAAATTATGTCAGTGTTCGCTGTAATTTTATTTTTAGCATAGGCGTAATCGGGGTTGGGGGGGCAGTATTTGCCGTCCCAAAAACATCTATGCGAGTTCTTTGCCACCCCAAACTGCGAAGCCCCCCCGCTTACGAAGGTTGAAAATATACATACACAAGGAACACGATTGGAGCACCAGGTGAGGCTGTCCTCGTTGGCTCTTTTGGCAATTGAACGACGATGATAGAATTGAAAATTATAATGGCTCTTTTATGTTGCACTATTATTATTGATTGCAGTACCTACTTGGTAAATTCGAAGTATTATGGTCTGAAGATAGAAAAAACGACGAATATGCCAGCAGCGCGTCCGTAAAAAGTACTTAAATTATTATTATTAATCTATTTATTTCGAGCAACCAGACTCATGTTCACTCATCATTAAATGCAACATATCACAAATTTTGATATAAATATATAAAGCTGAAGAGTTTGTTAGTTTGTGCGCGCTAATCTCAGGAACTACTGGACCGATTCCAAAATTTCTTTTTGCGTTGGATAGCCTATTAATCCAGGAAGGCTTTAGGCTATATAACACCCCGCTATGACCAATAGGAGCCGAGCAGTAAGAAAAAATGTTGCGAAAACGGGAGCTAACGCAGACGTACATATTGCTTCCATTATAACTAACTCCACGCGAACGAAGTCGCTGGCGGCCGCTAGTATAAAATAAAGCTTGGTTTTTATCATGTCTTGTGCTTTATTTTACATTTCTCCTCCAACGAATACATTTGCCTTCATCTAAATAAGTAAAATAATATCAGTAGATATAGATATATTGTTTGACCGATTTTTGCAACAAAAAAAAATCCGGGGGGAGGGGGGGGGGTGTACATACCTCCCCCCCCATTCCCGGAAAGTTTTGCCGCCTCAACTAATACAGTGAAATAGCGCCCATGCCCTTTAGATTGCATTACCTAGTCGTGGTCGAAGGCATAAGAAAAAAAAAATCGAAGTGGTAAAAAACTCTACAAAACGGTACACATTTTCATACTTACTGCAGTATTCAACAGATAAGCTATCCGGCTATTAGACATCCCCTCTTGCTTCAGCGCTACTATTCGCCTTTTTAAGTCCTCATGGAGTGCTTTACGCGGGCTGAAATAAAACACATAACCCTTTAAATTATTTTCGTACTATGTTAGAGTGAATGCGTTCTTAATAAATTAGCGCGCTTTAAGCCATCAACGATTGCATCACTGCTTACCATCAGGCGGGATTGCGGTCAGGCACTAGTTTATAATTTGGTGGTGATGACAATACGACAATAAATTAAACATCGTGTACCTCAACACATTCTCAGTCTACCCATAAAAAATTATATAAATATATCCATTAGTTTAGTCACAGGAAATTATTTTTCATTTTTCACATTTTCTACATGATGTACATGTTGATTAGGAAGTGCTTAGAGGTTGATGACCGCCGCATCCAAGAGGTACTAAACTTAAATAATAATGGCGTCAAAAAAGCAAGTCGCTACAGGACCGCGCTGTCGCCGATCGCAGGTCAGTGAACCAATATTTTAAAGGATGTTCTATTCCGTTTCCAGTTTTATGCGATTTAGTTTGTTTGAAATTATATTTTTTTTAGTTTTTGCTGCTACATTTTTTTCTACGGTTTAGGATTATTCCCATGAATCAGAATTGTCCGTGTTTTCATTTATTGTCGTATTATCAGCACCACTCTGTATAAAAAAAAAAACGCTATGTTTATCGTCGCGTGCTTTACATGTGGTATCCACATTGATAAAATATTAAACTAAGGTAGATATGTCACTAGCGCACTAAAAATGAAGCGTACAAAAGGAGGTAAGTCCTGTATCTCGCTTTAATCACTCTCGATACAGTAAAAACAAACGACAAACACTAACAGCGCAAACGACAAACACTAGCCATGTTTTTCTTTTCTATGCTTTAGATTGCGCCCCATCTCACTCACACTGTACCAATGTATGCCGAATAAAAATATGCATGTGTGCTGCTGCTGTGTTCGGCACATTTTTTTGGTCAGTTTGTTAGAATATATCGTATCTGTTTAATATTTTATCAATGGGTATCCAAGTGAAAAACACGCTGTGAATAGGCTATTTGACAGTATGATTTTTTTTTGTGATTATTTGCTTTAAATGTATAAAATGAGGGTTCTTTATGTCATTTACATGAGTTTTAATAAAAATAATAACAATTAATATATCCAAAAACACAAAAATATGTTTGACTTTTTGTATCTCGCGCCACATATGGTGAAACGATCTGGATTCGCTAATGTCACGATGACGTCATACGCGCATCAGCACTTGTGGTTGTTCTGTGTTCTCGGGTGTTTTATCGATGTATCTGTACATCCCGGTACAGCACACCACTTGTAAATCATTTTATTAGATAAACAACAACAAATAACAGATAAATACAAACACCACTGCGGAACCAAAAATCGTTTATAAAAGCTTGTGACGTCACTTACTAGGCACACCGCCATATTGTTGAATAAAGCGTTTCGGCGCCTTATTTGAATTTTGAATTTTTATTTGCATGTTTCTTACGAAATACGTATTTAAAATAAAAAAAAAATACTTTCGGTGAAATTCTTAACCGCAACGAAGTAATTCAAGACAGGAATTATAAATCTGTCAAATAGCCTATTCCGTCGGTCCCGACTTATTTATTATGTTACGTTCACCAACATTTTATTTAACAAATATAACCAAATAATGGCGCCGATTATGTTGTCCACAAACTAAACTAATTCTAAGTTCATCGCATCTTTTTCTTTCCATTTCATTAAGAAAAGGACAGAAGATAAAATGGCAGTTTAAACCTGTCAACTTAGTGCGCCCCTGACGTAAACTGACGTATTTTTGGTCGCCATGTTTATAACCGCGTCTAAGCTGTCTATGGAGTATCTTAATTTGACAGGATTAAATTAAAATGTTATCTTCTATCCTTTTCTTAACGAAATGGAAAGAAAAAGATGTACATAAGTTAAAATTACTTTAGTTTGCAAACAACAGAATCGGCGCTAATACGTTCCTAAAGGCAAAATAACAGATATAGTAGATCCCATTGAAATTGATTTGGATGTGTGCACATCATCATCTTCACAGCGTTAATCCCAGTCGCATCCGAAGCCTTTCCAGCTTTGGAGTCTGGGGTCCGCTTTTACCAGTCCAACCGCTGAAATGGGTAAACTTCGACATTTTCCGTGAAGCGACTGCCGTCTGACCTCCACAACCCGAAGGCGACATCGAAGCATTGCAGTTAAACCAATTGTTGGACTTTTTGAGGGCTCCAACAACCCGTAACGACTGCCACTAGATGTTCGTATGCCAACCGGGACCAACGGCTTAACGTGCTTTCCGAGGCACGACCAGATCAGTGCAAGTATTCCTAGTCATGCATACAAATACTTGCACTGTGCGGGGATCGAACCCGCGCCACCTTGCGCAGCGGCCGCGTCCGCTACCGCTACGCCACGGAGGCTGTCGTAGTAGTAGATCCCCAGTATTCCGACAAACTGGAACGACAACTGCTGGGTTGGCTGCTGGTACTTTAGTACAATCTGACAAATTTATTTCTAAGATTTTCAACTTTATCACTAAAGCATTAAGGCTCAAAATAGATTGGGAATATTTGACAGTTTCGGGTAGCTTGACCTGATGTTGTCGTTTCATTCGAAGCAGGGCGCTCCCTTGTGAGTGCGTGTGTGTGTTACACTTACATCTATACTAATAGGTATCTAAAGCTGAAGAGTTTGTTTCTATGTTTGTTTGTTTGAACGCGCTAATCTCAGGAACTACTGGTCCGATTTGAGAAATTCTTTTTGCGTTGGATAGCCTATTAATCCAGGAAGGTTTTGGGCTATATTACATTCCGCTGCGACCAATAGGAGCGGACCATAACTAACTCCACGCGAACGAAGTCGCTGGCGGCCGCTAGTAAAATATAAATTGTTATGTTTGTGTACGATAGCGTAAGAACTGAATGTTGTATACAATATATTCAGAATGCGGTGTTAGGCCATAACATCGACTGCCGGCAAAAGTTACCGACTACCATACAAAGTCTTGCCGCCAAGCGATTCGTCGTGTTCCGGCATGATGTCTGGTGAAGCCGTACGGAGGACGGGTCTGAGCAGTTGTGTTGCGATGTGTGCCGGGTACGATGCGCCAAATGTTATTGTGTCGGGAGTTAGTTCGTGTTGTACTTCTTTTTTTTTCTTTATTGTAGGGATGGGATATCATCAAATGACTTCTCCCGCTCTGTGCGGAGCGGAAGGACGTGTCAGACTTTACTGACTAAAACCCACCCGTGTTTCTTCATTTGCCTCTGCGACGGCCAGGGCCACGGGTTCTTGTTTAACCAACGCGCAACCCTGACCCAGAAGGCATCGGTCTTCGTGGACCCCGTCACGATGTGCGCCTTGGCCCTGGTCCTTACCGCGGCGAGCTGCCCACTGCTCACCGCCCGCAGGTCGGTGGCTGGGAGTCAGGTGTCGTCTCCAAACCAAGTTCGTGTTGTCCTTACTCGAAATAAACTGAATTTATTTATTACCTTACTTTCGTCGCCGTGGTGACAGTTCCGGGCTTCTTCATGAGGATATGTTCAAGACCAGCTTCACACAACCTTTCCCTCACTATTTTGGGGCAATCCTCCATCTCCTTCCCAGGTTCTGAAGCGATGTGACAAAAATGTTGGATTTGACCGCTCCGGTTTCTTGGAGGTGCATATCTTTGGAATGCATAATTGCTTTTACGGTAGCGTCTCCACCAACAAGTTATTGACGATACCTGTAAAAAATACAATCATCATCAACTCAGCTTTAATCCCAGTCGCATCCGAAGCTTTTTCAGCTTTTGGAGTCTGGGGTCCACACATCACCATCATCATCATCATTTTAGCCGAAAGACGTCCACTGCTGGACATAGGCCTCCCCCAAGGTTCTCCACGACGACCGGTCCTGCGCCTCCCGCATCCAGCGGTTTCCCGCGACCTGCACCAGGTCGTCGGTCCACCTTGTCGGGGGCTACCCACGCTACGTCTTCTGGTGCGTGGTCGCCACTCGAGAACCTGTCGGCACCATCGGACATCGGTCCTACGGGCGATGTGTCCAGCCCACTGCCAATTTAGTGTTGCAATTCTTCGGGCTATGTCGGTTACTCTCGTCCTTCTGCGGATCTCCTCATTCCTGATTCGATCGCACTCACACTTCGATAATTTCCGTGAAGCGACTGCAGTCTGACCTCCACAACCCGAAGGCGATATCGAAGCAGTTAGACAAATTGTTGGAATTTTGAGGGCTCCAACAACCCGCAACGACTGCCATTAGATGTTCGTATGACAACCGGGACCAACGGCTTAACGTGCTTTCCGAGACACGACCATACCAGTGCAAATATTTATATTCATGCATACAAATATTTGCACTGCGCGGGGATCGAAGACGCGCCTCCTTGCGCAGCGGCCGCCTTCGCTACTGCTACGCCACGGAGGCTGTCGTAAAAAATACAATATAAAACTTAATTAACTTTCTCTTGTTCTGTTTTATCTTCTGCCTTTCCTCTGGTGTCAGTAGTACGTTTGTTTTGTCCGGCCTCCAACTACTGATACCAAAAAAAGTCTCATTAGGTTATGACGTCAAACCGAACTTATGTGGCTTAAAAAGTATTATTTATTTATTTAAACTTTATGCACAAACATTGCACAATGGCGGACTTAATGCCTTAGGCATTTTCTACCAGTCTACCTTGAGGTCATGCAGAGACAAACATGGTAGGTGCAAATAAACTAAAATTAAAAGAGCGAAAAAAAAAACCTATTAAAAAATATTATAATAAATACATACATACAAAATATAAACAGTAGAGAGAGATAAAAAAATTATAGATAGAGAAAAAAAATTATATGTGGGATGAATCTGCCAATTTCCTACGCAGATATTCCCGAGCTTTAACTTTAAACGTGTACCGACCTGTCAACGTCCTGATATTCTGAGGAAGATCATTCCAAAGGAAAACCGCCTGGACAAGAAATGAAGATTTAAGAAAACCAGTGCGGTGAGAAGGACATCGTAGAAGACAATTATTGGAAGAACGAAGATTCTTATTATGCGCAGAGAATAAATATTGAAAATGAGAAGTAAGATAAGAAGGAGAACAGGGTTTGTGTAGGAGTGAAAACAAGGTCGTCAAGGCTCTTAGAGCTCTGCGCTGTCTGATGGGTAGCCATTTTAAGACGGACCGGTGAGTAGATACATGATCGTACTTACGAAGATTAAATACGAATCGAATGCAGTTATTTAGAAGTCGGTCAAGTTTATTGAGTAGATCTGCATTCAGGTCGTAATAACACCAGTGGCGGCGTAAAGAGGGGGCGGTGGGGGCGGTCCGCCCCGGGTGCCAAGCATCAAGGGGTGACAAAATGTTACTCAAGATCTACAATGAGCCAAACACGACTTTCCAGTCTATCCATATTGTCCATTGAAAAGGAGACGAAAGTAAATTTTGATAATGTCATTGAGTCATCATCATCTCAGCTTATAATCCCGGTTGCATCCGCGGCTTTCGCGTTGGAGCCCAGGATCCGCTTTCCTACACTTACTCCTCCATTTCGCACGATCTCTGGCATCCCGTGGGGTGAGATTGTTGACACGCATGTCATCTCTAACAACGTCAAGCCAACACTTCTTTGATTTACCTCGCTTGTTCCGGCCCATGTCAAGACATTTGTTACCCACGTAACATTCGGTTTTCGTAAGACGTGACCGTACCAGCATAGGCGACCCTCTTGCAGTTTGTCTGCTATGTCACGGACACGAAGAATGTGACGGATGCGGGAGTTCCTAATGCGGATTTTCCGCATAACTCCACAAATCGACCGCAGGATATTCATCTCCGTGACCCGCAGCTCCTGCTTGTTTCGCTCAAGCACAGGTTACGCCTCACTGCCATACAAAAGAACAGGTCTAATGATGGTCCTATAGACCTGTCCCTTAAGCTTTACCGGCATTTTGGAGTCACAAATGACACCTGTCACCTCAATTTTGCGAAGCTGCGAAAATACGTGCCTTAACGTCGCAATCAATGTCACCGGATGAGTGGAGCACAGACCCCAAGTATTTAAACTGGTCTATACACTCAACCATGTCTCTGCCTATGCACAAAGACATAGGGTCTGTCGTGTTGCTGACCATGTCCATATCCATGTCTTCGCCACATTGAGTTTAAGACCTCTGTTCTCAAGCGAATTCTTCCACACATACACCCGCCGCACCAACCTTTCCCTGTCCGTGTCTGCCAGCGCGATATCATCAGCATACATGAGCAGCCAGGGAGGTTGCTCATGTGAGTTCTTGATGCTGTCTGACAAGACGTCCAATATCACGCTGAACAGAAACGAACTAAGGACGGAGCCCTGGTGAACTCCGACGGTAATGGGGAAGGGTTTAGTGGCGGCAACAGCGGTCCTAACAACGGAATCGAAATTACCTCAATTCCGATTGTGTTGACATGTCTCGAATTATGTCAACATAGGCTTCTGGTACCACTTTGGACCTCAGTGCCCACCAGATCAGCATATGCAGAGGCGTGATCTTCGATCTGTATCTCCCCATTGTGATCTTAAGGGAGAAGATAGGCTCCATGATTGCGTAACCTGGACGGAACCCACATTGACACGGCGAGACAGCACACTCCTGCCGGATCCGGGAGTCTAAAATCCTCTCAAAGAACTTCATGGTGTGGGACATGACCTTTACACCGCGGTAATTACCACACTCCTGTACCGAGCCCTTGCCTTTGAAGACTGCAGTGATAATACTCAGCCCCCATTGGTTCTGGATTTTGCCGTACAGAAGCACGCAGTTCAGGAAGTTCGTTAACATGCCCACACTACGAGGACGCATCCCCTTCCAGGCCTCAATGGGGACTCCGTGAGCTCAGACAGCTTTCCGATTCGCCATGCGACGAAGAGCAGTTTGGATTTCCTCAGGTGTTATCGGGGGCATAAATCCAAGGTTCGGAGGGTGTTCCGATGATAATGTCATTGAGTGTTTTTGCAAAATAAAGTCACGTAAACACGTTTAATATTTGTCGTTTTATTTTGAGGGTGCTCGATAGTTGGGCACGCCACAATAGCGGCGGTAATTCCCCTCTTTGAGAAGTGGCTAAAGAGGCGCCACGCCGCCCTCACCTTCCGCCTGACGCAGGTCCTCACCGGACACGGTTGTTTCGGGAGGTTCCTGTTCTGTATAAGGCGGGAAGAAACGCCAGGGCGCGCCATTGTGTGGATCGCCCTGAGGACACGGTGGAGCATACGTTGGAGGTCTGCCCGGCTTGGGTAGAGCACCGCCGTGTCCTCGTAGCGGCGATCGGCGGCGATCTCTCACGTCTGACCCCGGTCCAGGCCATGGTCCGGAGCGAGAGTGCATGGCAGGCCGTCACTTCCTTCTGCGAAGCAGTAATGCTGGCAAAGGAGGAGGCAGACCGCATGAGGCAACGGGATTCCTAGCGCCCTCACGCCACTAGCCGCCGCAACGGAAGACAACATCGAGCTCCCGGCCACCGTAGGCGCGGGCCTGCGGGCGGTGAGCAGTGGGCAGCTCACCGCCCGGTAAGGACCAGGCCCAAGTCGACGGCGCGTCGTGTTTCACGCGCGCCTCAAAGAGATGTCAGCACATCGTGACGGGGTCCACGAAGACCGATGCCTCCTGGGTCAGGGTTTCGGGTTGGTTAAACAAGAAACCGTGGCCTTGGCCATCCCACAGGTAAGTGAAGAAACACGGGTGGGTTTTAGTCAGTAAAAGTCTGACACGCCCTTCCGCTCCGCCCAGAGCGGGAGAAGTAATTTGATGACTTCCCATACTAACAAATAAAAAAAGGGTGCTCGAATAGAAAGTCGCCCCGGGTGCCAACCTATGCTACGCCGCCACTGAATAACACACATCACCATAATCAATAATGGGGAAGATAAGGGATTGAACAAGCATTTTTTTTTTTTTAATAGTTATAAACTAGTGCTTGACTGCAATCCCGCCTGATGGTAAGCAGTGATGCAATCGTTGATGGTAAAGCACACTAGCTTATTAAGCCTATTCACTCAAAAAAACTGAGTGAATAGGAAGGCAGACGGCAGTTGAGCGAGGTGAAGCAATGTTTAACCCAACAACACGACCAACGATGCTGCGCTAGAGGATGATCTGGAGAGCCTTCACGACCAAACTCCCGACACAACAACATTAGGCACATCGTACCCGGCACACATCGCAACACAACTGCTCAGACCCGTTCTCCGTACGGCTTCACCAGACATCATGCCGGAACACGACGAATCGCTTGGCGGCAAGACTTTGTCTGGTGGGTGGTAACTTATGCCGGCGGCTGATGTTGTTGCCTACCACCGAGAAAAAGAAGAAGAAGAAGCATTGCCTAGTCCGGTGCTAAAGTAAAAGTTGTTCCGGCCGCCACTAACCCAACCACAGCTATAGGCTCAACAGTTCGTTTACTAAACCTGAATACAGTTTGTTCAGTATAAGCAACTGAATCGATTCCAATCATTTTTACAACATGTTATCTTTTTTCCCAAATTCATTTAGAAATTGTTGCAGTGTGGTTACCGAGCGCGCCACGCAGCTTACTGTAGATCATAGTACTGCGCACGCCCGCACTACAGCTGACGCCAGAGGTCAATGCACCGCTTGCCGTACCATATTTTTGTTGGGACAAAACCCGTCACACTGTTCCCAACCTACTGCAACTCCTGAAAGCCAGAATCAAAAGTGGAGACCGCCAGAAAAACGCCGAGCAATGAAGCTCAACGAGACCCGGAGAAACGATTCAACTGTCTTGGGTCCCGCAACGAAATTAATCAGAAAAGAATAGCGGAGGAGTAAGAAAAAAGATATTTTTTCCACTTCCCTCCAAAATAAGCAGGAGACAGAACAGCACTAGGCCAATCGGCACAAAGGGACATTATTGCAACTGGGAGAAGCCCAGATTGCCAAGCACCACGGAATAACATTTGATTAAGTTAATGGGTCCTAAGTAGGATTTGCTGTTACAATTGATTCCAATAATAGGTATGGCAAAAGCGCCTGAACGCACGGAAATTAGTTCTAGTTTCTACAAGGTCCGTATAATAAACAACTCCGGATGAAACTTGTACACTATCCAACATAATATTGCGTTCATTCTGCCAAAGAATACACTCCCAGATGTGATGTGCGGACTGTTCAAATTCACAGTTTGATGTAGAACACTGACACAAAGGCGAAGGAACAAGTTTAAAAGAATACAGTTACTTTTTGTTGGGACAGCCAAATTAATCACAAAGTTATGAGCTTGTTATCCTTAACAAGCTCATAACTTTGTGATTTTTCATGACATCTTTTTGGAATTTTGTACATAGATTCTTTACTTAAAAATACTGGACACGTGTTTCGGGTTTCGAATAAACAAAAAATAAAAGACTTACCGACAGTCCAGTTTCATTAGATATTGCAGCGACGGTGCAACCTTCAGACTTCATCATAACTATCTTTTCTTTAATCCGCTCGTTAATCAAGTACGTACGCCTGTATGAACAAATTTAAAAAAATAACTAATTTTTTTTTAAGCTTTCTTCCTCATCAGCTTTTTTCGTCGTCCCACTGCTGGGCACAGGTCTCCTCTCATACAGAGAAGGATTGAGCGTAATCACCACGCTGGTGAATACGGGTTGGCGATTTCAGACTTAAAGTGCAGGTTTCCGCAAGATGTTTTCCTTCGCCTTATAATCAGTCATTAGTGTCCAAAATATACTTAGAAAGTACATATAACGTAGTCGTAAATAAATCAGATTAATTTATTCTTGTCTCATTACCCCTCACTGTGACCAAGACACCTTTAACCATCACTGATCAGTCCTCTGAGTCTGCTGAACTGGCAGTGAGTTAACCCTTCAGCCGTACCTGGAAATCCTACCCACTATTCGTCTGTTACCTTGGGTCTCTTGGTGCAGATAACCCGCACTTATTTATTAGAAACTATAAGTCAGGGCTGTAGGGCCTATAGGACTTAGTTTAGATTCTTTAACTTTACTATATTGGCGCATGTACTATCGCCACCTTTATTAGGGGTGATCGTACATGAGAGCACTTGTGTGTTGCCATTGATGACTTACGGAACTGAAACGTGGTCGCTCACAATGGGCCTCATACGAAGGCTCAGAGTCACACAAAGGGCAATGGAAAGAGCTAAGCTCGGAGTTTCTCTGCGTGATCGATTCAGAAATGAGGAGATCCGCAGAAGAACCAAAGTCACCGACATAGCTCTGCGAGTCGCTAAGCTTAAGTGGCAGTGGGCAGGGCACATTGCTCTTAGAATCGATGGCCGATGGGGCAGTAAGGTTCTAGAGTGGCGGCCACGTAACCAACAAGGTGGACCGATGACCTGGTGAAGGTCGCGGGAAGCCGATGGATGCGAGCAGCACAACCGGTCAGCGTGGAAAGCCTTGGAGGAGACCTTTGTCCAGCAGTGGACATCTATACGCTGAAGAAGAAAAAGAAGTACACGAGAGAAGGATTTTCTTCTTACCTTTTTTTCACCGGAGCCCCTGCCTCACCGCTCACCGTTGGCTCAGACTTACTGCCAGACATCATTGTACTTAACACGTGTTCTCTAATCCAGGTCTCGTCCACAATCTTAGCGCTAACATCAGGCTTGATATTTTTTTCTTTGTCTACTGTAACGTTACCAGCGTCAGTCGTGTGTGGGATTTTATTCGGAGCATCATCTCTTATATTCTCATCATTATTCATTTGTACTTCAGTATTTGTCGGCATATCGCTATCTTCTTGCACAGTGGTATCAGCTATAGGGTCACATTCTATCTCAGTCTTCACGGGAACATCTATCCAAGATTCGTACTGTCCAAATTCGTTCTCTCTTTCTTGTTCAAAAACTACACTCATTTCATGTTTTCGTTCTTGGATATCTGTCTCACTGCTGCGAGATATATTTGTTTCTTTATCTCCAGATTCAATATGTTCCAATTCAATATCAAATGAAGTAACTGCTGTTTTAACGCATAGAGGTGATTTTAAAGAACTGTGATTTTGTTTTAGTAATGCTATATCACTTTCTCTTATGTGTACTTGGTTTTTCAGCAATGAATTACTGAGTAGCGCTTTTTCTTTGAACGCTGAAGCCGCTGTGAGACGCGCTACGCACTCCCAACAGACTCTCTGTAGTAGACTGGCTTTTTTTTCGACACCCTGACGAATAAAGATTGTTCTCAAGTGATTTATAATCTCAAAGCCATATTATAGGTAATTATTTATTTACACTTTCGCACAAAGAAATTTACAGAGGTGGATTTAATGCTTTAGGCATTCTCTACTAGGGTTGTAACGGAGCTTCGCCTCCGCTTCCGTTACTGCGGAAGTTCCGTAAGAAATCGTATCTTCGCTTCCGCCTCCGCCTCCGCACAATTTTTTGCGGAGTTATAACGGAGGTTTATTTACGTATATAAAAAATAAATAACGCTCAAGCTGCGACGCTCGACAACCGTCCGGCCGCGTTTGAGCGCGAAATGGTCAAGAATCAACTAGTGCGAGGCGGGAATGCGGCAAACACAATTTGTTTCTCCTTAATTAATAATAATAATAATAATATTTATTTGCTCAAAACATGGTATAACAGGTCTTACAGATAGCAATAGTACAAACATGTTTTGCCAAGCTTAGACTCAGCACGCAAATTAGAATACAAAATAAGAAAAAAGTAAAAAAAAGTACTCAACATTTCGTGTCAAAAAACTGTTTTAGACTATAGAAGTTATGTTGGTTTAGCCATGCACTCAATTTCCGCTTAAAACAATATCTTGTGTTTACCAACTTAAAGTCACCAGGCAAATTATTATATATCCGTACACACATAGCTAAGCAGCCTTTGCTATACTTTGCAAGCCTAGGAGCATTGCTTAGTACGAGCCTATAAGGGTCTCGTCGGTTTCGAAGACATATATCGTTTGCTGTTTTAAACAACTCTTTATGTTTCCACACAAACATGCATATTTCATAAATATATAGACAAGGTAGCGGTAACAAACATAGCTTTTTAAATACTGGTTCACATGATTCGTCAGGTTGAAGTCCGTATAGAGCTCTAATACATTTTTTTTCAATTTTCATTATAAGGTAATATTTTTTTTACCAAGTATACTACTATTAATGTACGTATTTAAAATAAAAAGTTTGTTTTAATTAACCATAAATTTCATTTTTTTCTATATGTACTTTCACCTCCGCCTCCGTTAACCTCCGCATCCGCGGAGGTGAGACTCGTCGCCTCCGAATCCGCCTCCGCCTCCGGTAACAAGCCTCCGTTACAACCCTATTCTCTATCAGTCAGCCATGGATGGTGAAAAGATTAGATGCCAGGTGCTTTAGTTATGTAAAAACAATGACAAGGAAAAGACAAAAAGTCATAACACTATTTAAACAAATACTTAAATCTATTACTAATATAAAGCTGAAGAGTTCGTTTGTATGTTTGTTTGTTCGCGCTAATCTCGGGAACTACTGGTCCGATTTGAAAAATTATTTTTGCGTTGGATAGCCCATTAATCCAGGAACGCTTTAGGCTACATAACATCACGCTGCGATCAATAGGAGCTGAGCATAACTAATTTCACGCGAACGAAGTCGCTGGCGGCCGCTAGTAAGCTATATAGATACAATATGTAAGAAAACCCTGTCCGACCCATAAAGAGCACTACACAGCAAAGCCGGCACAGCCCGGCGGCTTCGCCCGCGCGGCTAGCGTACGCAAGCGCTCGCCGCTCAGTTGCCCGGCGACATTTGAGCTGCAGTGACGTGCTAGTATTTAACTGCCAAATAAGTTTCTAATGTCGAGCCACCGACATGCCGCCGAAAAAGTTATACTACTTGCAATGGCTGAAGCCGCCGCCAACCTAGCCCGGCGTCAAAATGTTGCCGACAAATGCCGCCGGGTCGGCTTTGTTATTATCCTCAGCGCTAAGGATAATTATAATATAATAATAATAATAATTTATTGACACAACGACACATACATTAGTATATTCAAATTAATTAAATGCTAAACAATGGTACAAAAGTCTGTACCCAGATATTGCGAGCCCTGCCTCTTAAACTAGGGTGACCAGGGCCTGTAGCTAATGTAACATCGCTTCGTAGCGAAGCGATATCGAATATCAAACCAACTAATGGCGGGAACGATTGACCACGCGACGCGATAAATCACGTGGTCAATGGTTCCCGCCATTGGTTGGTTTGGTATTCGATTTCGCTTCGCTACGAAGCGATGTTACATTGTCTACAGGCCCTGTATCTTAAGAGACAGTGTTCGGTACTTAGGTTACTTACAAAAGGATTAATACGTACAACTGTGGATTGCGCCACTTATTGCTCTTGTCAACATTCAGATTTAAGTTACAAAATAAATACAATAATATAATAAGTAAAAACAATAAAAATAAAAAATAATGTATTATGAATAGGTGAAAAGTTAGTGAATGAGAGTAGTGAGTGTGAGGTGTTAATGTAATGCAAGAGTAAACTAAAACTGTATGTGTTAGGTAATGTATTTCAGCAATGGCTCTGTTTGTGCATAGTCTTGCTGAAGTAGCGATTCCATCAGCTCAGCCTTTAGCTTAAACTTGTCATAATCACGCATGTTTAGTTCTTTGTGGATTTTCTTATAGATTAGTGAACTTATTTTGAAGTATTATAATAAAGGTTAGGTATACACAAGACCAAATAAAATATGAACTTTTACGTAATCATCATAGTGACAATACTAATGAATTATGATATAATCTTTTTTTCCTAGAATTAATTCCAACTTCACCAAGTTTGGTCATTTTTTTAAATGTGACAACACCATTTTTGACGGAGCGAATAGCGATGCGACCACGTGCCGCCTGCCCTGCCCCCTTCACCCACGCATGTATGCCTAACGTGTTGCCTACCGCATATGCATTAAGTTACCTCGCTTTTCGAAATAATATTAATTTTTTAGGGGGATTTTTTTTTAAGTTTAGCCCGGTTTTGTAGGCATTATTAGAATCAGTAACGATATGTAACAATACCTTCACGGATCGGACAGGGTTTTCTTTACATATTGTATCTATATGGGCAGAAGATAATCAAAATTTGTCCCAGAACATACGTTAAGCGCTATTGTACAGATGACACCATATCAAGCTACTACAATCTGCCAATTTTTTTTATTAGACTACCAAATTTATCGTTAAAGTATTAATTAAGACTCAAGGTTGATAGATAACCCTTAAATCAAGCGTACATTACAGTCGTGACAGAACGCATCGCAATGCATTTTCAACAATTACTTTGGAGAGGTTTTTGGCGGGAAGCTAAGATGAATGTCACGCTCATTTTTCATTGGACTTTTAAATTATTTATAGTGTCGTTTACTAAATAAACACGCGTGATTTATGTAGGAAAAAGTGCATTCAGTGAATAATTCATAAAGAACAGTGAAATATTGTAGCATAGTGGCCCCATCATGGCTTTGTACCAAAGCTTCCTCCTAGTGTTCGGTTCGCGCGGCCGTCTTTTTCGACATGAATAATTCATTACGTGACATTGGCTAAATGCACAAACCGTGCGAAGCCATAAAAGAAAGGAAGAAGAACTTTTGAAGATTTTTATTTTACTTGAAATTGGCACAAAGTCATAACTAGTGCCACACTACAAAAAAAAAAAAAACAATTACTCACCGTTATTCCTGTGACACTTTGAAACATATCAATCAATCCAGAGTCTTTCATATTGTACATTTTGACACCTACAGCGAGGCAAACTCTGCACACCTACAAAAACAACCATCTTGCTATAGTACACGACCGTAAAAATTACTCACCAAATGATAATATGCAAAGTGTTAATGACAATACGACAATAAATGAAACATCGTGTACCTCAACACATTCTCAGTCTACCCATAAAAAATCATATAAATATATCCATTAGTTTAGTCACAGGAAATTATTTTTCATTTTTCACATTTTCTACATGATGTACAGTAAGGGTCAAAAGTGGAGGACCACTTTTGAACCTTATTGTTATTGCAATAAAGTTCAAAAGTGGTAATGCACTTTTGACCTTTGATTGTACATACATGTTGATAAGGTAGCGCTTACAGGTTGATGACCGCCACATCCAGCGGTACTAAACTTTAATAATAATGGCGCGGAAAAAGCAAGTCGATATAGGACCGCGCTGTCGCCGATCGGAGGTCAGTGAACCAATATTTTAAAGAATGTTTTATTCCATTTCAAATTGCATGCGATTTAGTTTGTTTGACACATTTTTTTTTTTTTCGATGCTAGGTTTTTTATTCCTATGAACCAGCATTGTCCATGTTTTCATTTATTCTCATATTATCAGCACCACTCTGTATAATAATAGTATAACACCCATTTTCCCCTTTTTTTCATAAACATTACTTAAAGTTAACAGGTGATTAGCGACTGTTTAACCATACATTTTTGACTTAACTTTAATCATTGTTTATGAATAAACCCCTTAAACACTGTGGGTATAGTCTGCTTTAATATAATGACGATGAAGACAAGAAACTTACCTTTAATTCATCCAGACTACTGGGATCCATCTGAAAAAGTTATTATAATTTAATTTTTATTTAAAAAGCTTTGAAGATCAGTGAAATACCTACATGTCCGCCATTTTATTTTCAAGACGCCTATATTGTCATATTTCGAAGGTATTAACATTCAAAGTTGATTGAACATTTATATTTTTATTAAGTACTTTTTTTTACATTTTGCTACATAGATGCTCGATTGCTTTTAACTTTCAGAGTGATTATTTACGAGTACAATTGAATTGATTGTTGGAGAATAGGGATGTATCGAAGGTATGAAAACCAAAAAAAAAATGAGTCTGTCTTATAGATAATAAAAAAAATTATAACCCGTAATTTTAATTTTGTCAAAATTACCAAAAACTACTGAGATATAGCGTATTAAAGTTAAGGAGTGGGGGCTAATCACGGCATGACGTCATGTGACATTTCAAATCAATAGATCTTATAAGTATTTGTATGAAAGAAAAAATAAAAAATCTGTGTTCAATATTTTTTTTAAATCTATCTGATGGACATTAAATTATTTTTATGATACAACTCAATTATTCTGCTAAATTAATATCATTTTGTACTCATTGATATAATATTAATATTATATCAATGTTTCTACTAATAAACCATAAATGTGAAAGTTTGCAAGCATGTTTCTTACTTACTCTTGCACGCAGAAAGTACTAAAAGGATTTGAATAAAATTTGGCACACAGATATTTTATAACCAGAATTCGCTTATAAGATACTATTTATTCCGTAACTCCAATGGGTTCACAATATATGCGGGTGAAACAGAGGGGTTTAGCTAGTAAACAATATGAAATCACTCTACTTCTGTAGAAACATAATACTGATCTTTAGACACTTTTAGGCTTTTGTTTAATTATTTTAATTAATATTTACTGCTGCTATTGTAGGAACTGCTCCACTTTTGACTCTTCGCTGATTGTGTCGTGTGTCATCGAAGTCTTCAGGTAGAAAATGTTCAGAGCATACTACAAGACATTTATTCGTTCGGCAACCCAGTGAAGCTAATGCTGCTAACCATGCAGCAGAATGGTCCGGATCCCTCGGTAACCTAAAATATATCATACTAATCAAGTCTTGAGAATTTAGATGATTTTTTTAAATAAGGTACCTATGTAATGTATAAATAATGTAGTTCAGTGAACATATTATGGTAATAATTTAGTGAACATATTATCACTGCTGTTAGTGAACATTGTTCACCTACATATGTAAAAAACTTCATAAAACAAAACAAAAAATAATTAGCGCGAAAGTTTGTAAGACCAGGTTACTGAACAATTTTGAATGTAATACTGTATTCACCAACATTTCTATAGTGTTTCTTTTTTTTTTATTCGAATGGCTAAAGGGCAAGAGAATGATGGAATGTGAGTTGCTTACTTATGAAATGTTATTCCATGGCTTTTATTTGTTTTCTTCGTATCATCATTGAAGCAGGTCTGTATACAGCACCTCATATTTCTTCGTTAGTCATTGAAAAATATTGTAGTCTGTAAAACTTATACTAACTTAATGTATTGTTAACTCTCCTAAAAGTGAAATAGGTACAGATAAATTACAATTTACAATAATAGATGAGAATAAACTGAAAATAAATTTCACAGATATTGTTTTTTTTCTCTTTGATCTGTCAAACATGATGCAATCAATTTTTTTTTGGTTCATTTCTTTCCGTTCGTTCGGGCGAATGGAAAAGGCAAAGGCATAGTACGCCATACAGCCAAGTCTTCAGTAATTTTTTTTCTTCATTAAATATCTATCCTAACTTATCCTAATTTATCCTAACTTATCCTAGCATAACTTAACCTAAACTAACTCCTTTCGTTTTACGCGTTTGGACGATAAGGAGCGGTTTAGCGTAAAGACATGATGAGGCCACTATGCTACAATATTTCACTGTTCTTTTTGAATTATTCACTGAATGCACTTTTTACTACATAAACCACGCGTTTTTATTTGGTAAACGACACTATAAATAATTTTAAAAGTCCGATGAAAAATGAGCGTGACACTCATCTTGACATTCCCGCCCGATGCAATCAATAGATTATAGAGACCAAGAGACCAATATAGACACAAAACAATTTATAATGAAACGATGTCTTTTTGCCTAGCAAGTGTGTCAAAACATTTTGTAAAGAACTCGCCAAGTCTCGATGGAGCTGCTTGTTTATCTCTAAAAAGTGATGAAATCTAGACAAAGTTATTACTTTTTAGAGATAAACAAGCAGCTCCACCAAGACTTGGAAGTTTTTACAGAATGTCTTTGGTGGGATTTCACTTCTTTTTGTAGAAATGTATACGGTCAATCTGGGTAACATTGATTGGTTCGGGTAACATTGACAGTAGGACTATGAACTAATCTCGATTTTTTTTTCGTATGATACCAACACAATTTACAAATACTTCTTATAGCTTTGTATTTTACTTTATTATTTTTTGTTTTAAAAGCACAAACGATACTATGTAAGTTTAGACCTGTCAAATTAGTCCGCCCCTGAAGTAAATTGACGTATCTTTGGCCGCCATGTCTATAATCGCGTATAAACTGTCTATGGAGTATCTTAATTTGACAGGATCAAACTGAAATATTATCTTCTGTCGATTTATTAATAATATATCTATTAATGAAATAATATGACAGCCTCCGTGGCGTAGCGGTAGCGAAAGTAGCCGCTGCGCAAGGAGGCGCAGGATCGATCCACACGCAGTGCAAATATTTGTATGTACAAATATGAATATTTGCATTGGTCTGGTCGTGCCTGTGGCGGGAGAAGGGCTTTTTTGACAGAGTTAAAGAGAGTTGTTTTAGTTTTTAATGGTTTTATTGCTTCAAACAGTTTTAATTTTTATTACACACCCACCACGCCATGACAGTATATTTTTAAGAAGAACATTGACAATTCTAGATTGTTTACCATAGAGAATGCTGCATAGGCATGGACAAAGCATCTAATGAATCTATATCATAAAGCATATCATTCATCGTAAATAATATTCTGCAACAGTGCCTTGGAAAGCGCGTTATAACGTTTGTCCCGGTTGCCATACGAACATCTAATGGCAGTCGTTAAGGGTTATCGGAGCCCTCAACAGTCCAACTATTGGTTTAACTGCAATGCTTCGATATCGCCTTCGGATTGTTGAGGTCAGACGGCAGTCGCTTCACGGAAAAACATCGAAGTTTAGCTAAATCAGCAGTTAGACTGGTAAAGCGGACCCCAGACTCCAAAAAAGCTTTAGATGTGACTGGGATTATCGCTGAGATGCTGATGTTCGAATGATTCACTTAACTTAAAATTGGTTTATTTTGTGTTGCTCAGAAAATTCGCCGCTTTCTCGGTCGCTTTCTCCGTCCCTATGTATGATTAAATCTCTAAGGTCCGTATTACAGAACGTCACTCAAGCATTGATCTCTGCTTAAGCATTACTTAAAACTAGTTTCAACCAATCAAAAGGCTTGAAATGAGACTTAAGTAGAGCTTGAGTTTGAGTGACGTTCTGTAATACGCACCTAAAACTACGCAACGGATTTTGATATGTTTTTTCAATAGATAGTGATTAAAGAGGCAGGTTTATATTTATGCATATTTACATTTATTAAATAGTGGAGAAATACTTTTGAGGTTTCTAATGTGATGTCGTAAATAAATACATTTTTTCCGCTTACATTACATACGCAGGATTAACCCTACGAGATTTATCAAAATAATGTACTATACTTAGGATGACAAAATTATAATGGCTGAAGCGATTTTAACCACTACAGCATTAATCCTTATCCATTAATACATTGTTGATTTAATATAGATCAATATGGCCTTTCACAGCACATGATTTAAATATTTTCAAAGACTTTACATATTATAAAAATTGCAGGACGTAGCGTTTGCGGCGATTCCGACAGGCCGGGCGGCGTGCCGTTATGTTTTTATATACATACAACGTTCACAGTTTTTCTGTAGTGTAATTAGTATCAGAATTGCACTCGTGCGACGCCAGGGCGGGTCGCTAGTTTGTATATAAACCTTACGTATTAAGTAGAGATCGGATATTCTAGCGTTTATACAACGTGTAACGTAAAGGGTATATACATAACAAAGGCATGGCATCTTTACATGATATCAAACGATATTGGAAGGGTTTTTTAATCCTATCTCTTTATGTTAGGAAGTAATGAGGAAAAACACCGCCTGTGATAGGCTACTATCATACTAGTCGCACAGAGATATTGAAGACATTTATCGGATTTTGGCAAGTAACGTGACGGGTAACGAGTAGTTATTAACGTATGTAGTGTGCTGCCACGTTTGTTATGGTTTTATTTTAAGAAACACACGAAACCGAAAATTTGGTACTAATTTTTTGAGTATTTTATTTTGAGTTGTTTATGCTATTGCATAAACAAAAACACCACGAAACACGAAACACACACGAAACACGTGTCCAGTATTTTTAGGTAAAGAATATATGTACAGAATTTCAAAAACATATACTTAATGAAAAATCACCAAGTTATGAGCTTGCTATTCTACTTGGTTGTCCCAACAAAAATATGGTCAAAGGTCCACACGGTGGTAGGCCATAACATCGGCTGCCGGCAGAATTTACCACCCACCAGACAAAGTCTTGCCGCCAAGCGATTCGTCGTGTTCCGGCATGATGTCTGGTTAAGCCGTACGGAGGACGGGTCTGAGCAGTTGTGTTGCGATGTGTGGCGGGTACGATGCGCCAAATGTTGTTGTGTCGGGAGTTTGGTCGTGGAGAATCTCCAGATCAATCTCTCTCTAGCGCAGCATTGTTTAGTCGTGTTGGTCTTGGGTTTTACATTGCATCACCTTTTTTTTTTCTTCCGCAGCCCCACACTCTCGTGCTGGTCCGGTCTGTCCGGGCCTCGTCTCCTGCACGGGGTAGTGGGGTGTTAAGCTACCCCGTGCATCGCCTTAGAGGCGCGCGCTGACACTCGCGCGCGCCTCCGCCTCGGGGTCCATCGAATAGGGGGCGGGGACTTCCCCATGTCCCTCGCCCCTGGACCCATTCATGGGGGGCGGAAGAGGGCGTTATCCGCCCTTCTTCGGCGCCCGGTGCGTCTTCTGCGGCCCGGGAAGGGAGTTGAGATCTCCCTCTCCCGTTCCGCAGCTTCCTTCTGCGACATCACGTCCTCGCAGAAGGACACCACCGCGTCCCACGACTCTGCGCTGCCGGCCATCCTCCGCACTACTGCCGGCAGCGTCAGGTCGCCTCCTACTTCATTTGTGAGGACACGGCGCTGCTCCTCCCAAGCTACACACTCGGAGAGCGTGTGCTGCGCCGTGTCCTCCCCGCATTGGACGCAGTGGTGGCACCGAGCGTCCGATTCCCTGCCTAGGCGACACAGGTACTTGCCGAAGCAGCCATGCCCCGACAGCACCTGCGTCACCCTGAACGACAGGGAGCCGTGCCTTCTCCCGAGCCAGTCGTTGAGTACTGGCCGGATCGCCTCGACGGTGGCGAGGCCGGCGGTAGGGCGCATAAGCCTCTGCCGCCAGTCCGCCACCAGGACCTGACGGAGCTCCTCTCGGCGCAGCTCGACCTGCCGCTGCGCCGGACTGGAGCCCCGTGTCCGCTCTTCCTCGCGCCATCGGTACAATGACGCGAGTACTTTCGCCTCTAGTTCCCAGGGCGGGGATCCGGCCAGGACGCAAGCCGCCTCGTAGGAAATCGTGCGATACCCGCGGACGACCCTGACGGCCATCGCCCTCTGCGGCTTGCGCAGAATGGCGAGTGTTCCGGCCGTCAGGTCCATCGCCCACACAGGGGCCCCATACAGGGCCATGGACCGCACGATTCCCACGTATAGCCGCCTACAGGCGGCGCTCGGGCCCCCCATGTTGGGAAGTAACGTTGACAGCGCGCCTGCTGCACCCATCAGCTTGGGCGCCAGCCGCCGGAAGTGGGGTCCGAATTCCCATCGGCTGTCGAGCACCAATCCCAGATACTTCATAGTGGATCGACAGCTATCCGGGCACCACTGTCCACGATATGTGATCCCGGCGCTGGCGCACGCCGGGGGCCATGGAAAACCATGGCCTCCGACTTGTCAAGAGCCACCTCCAGGCCCAGGCGCCGGATGCGGGTCACCACCTGTGACACCGCAGCCGTGGCTATCAACGTCGCCTCCCTGTGCGAGCTCCCCCGGGCAGTGACAAGCGTGTCGTCCGCATAACACGTCAAGTCGGCGCCCGACGGGAGCTCGCCTCTCAGCACCCAGTCGTAGCCGATTTTCCACAGGAGCGGTCCCAAGACCGATCCCTGTGGAACACCGCACGACATTTGGTGCCGACCGGCACCGTCACGTCCCCGATAGATGACGCATCTATCCTCCAGATAAGCCCCTACTAGCCGGCGGAGGTAGGGAGGCACCCGATGGTATTTCAGGGCCTCCCTAATACAGCTCCAGGGTAGGGTGTTGAAGGCGTTGGAAATGTCTAAAGACACCGCCAACACCACCCCACACCGGGATACCGTATCCTCCGCCAGGGCTCTCACGCGCAAACCGAACTGATTGTCGTCCAGGTTCGGCCCGTCTCCGCACAAGTGGCTGACGAGGCGATCTGCGATTATACGCTCAAAAAGTTTGCCCGCCTCGTCGAGCAGCACTATGGGCCGATACGCGGACGGCGAGTCCGCGGGGCGCCCCTCCTTCCTGAGCAGGACCAACCTCCCCTCCTTCCACACACTGGGAAACTGACCCTGCCCGAAACATGCCGTGAAGAGCCCCCTCAGCTGGGGCTCTAGCTCCTTCAGAGCCAGGACGAGAGCTCGGCCAGGAACTCCGTCGGGTCCGGGCGCTTTATTCTTGGCCCGGAGCCGCGACACGGCCGCTCCCGTCTCTGCTTGCGTCACCTCGGGGACATCGGTGCCCTCCTCTTCTGAAGAGTCTGTGGCTGAGGGTGAGACCATCGCCGGGGGAACATGTCCCGACCGCTCAGGGAAGAGGGTGGATACCACCGCCTCTAGCAGCTGGGGTTGCATACTTTGCACCAGTGGGGGCGCCCAGGGACGCAACTTGCCCCGTACCCAACGGTAGGGGCGCCCACACGGGTCCCGATCTAGGGACCCCAGCAGCTCTTCCCTGGCCCGCGACTTAGAGTCGCCGATGGCCAGCCACAGAGTCTCCTGGGCCGCGCGGTACACCTCATACCGCGCGGCTTCCTCGACGGGTTCCCGTCGACGTCGTCTCCGGTAGCGCGTGTACTGGTGGCGAGCCGCGATGCACTCGACGCGCAACCGCGCAATGTCGTCGCTCCACCAGTACACGTTGCGCCTTGCGGACTGTTGGCGGACGCGGGGCATGGACGCGTCGCAGATCTGCGTCATCGCCCCGCGAAACCGCAGCGCCTCCGCTTCGACGTCGACGGGGCCGTCCGTCGCCGACTCCCAAATCCAGGACTGGACTATGGCAGCTTCCTCGAGTAGTTCCCTGTCGAGGCGCTTAAGCGCCCAGCGCGGGCCGTCGTTAATCGGGGCTCTTGGATGGCGCCCGCTCGCGGTCTGGGCGGAGACGTCGAACCGGATATACCGATGGTCCGACAGCGTCTCCACCTCCACGGCGACACGCCAATCATGGACACGGCTGGCGACAGAGGGGCTAGCGAAAGTAACGTCTACTATCGACCCGCCCCTCTGCCGCACGCACGTGTATACAGAGACCCGATTCAGGACGACCAGACCGGTCGTCACCACCCACTCCGCTAGCACCTCGCCCCGAGGGTCCGTGACCGGAGATCCCCACGCCGATGACTTGGCGTTGAGATCCCCGAGCACTAGAACGGGACGAGGGTGATAGCGGCCTACGATAACATTGCATCACCTCGCTCAACTGCCGTCGTCCTCCCTATTCCTTAGTTTTTTAAGTGAATAGGCTTAATAAACTAGTGCGCTTTACCAATAAAGATTGCATCACTGCTTACCATCAGGCGGGATTGTAGTCAAGCACTAGTTTATAATTATATAAAAAAAAAACAAAATAACCCGCGGGCGAGCGGTAAGTTGACATCTGGCGTCAGCTATTGCGCGGGCGTTCGCAGTACTATGATCTATCGTAAACTGCGTGGCGCGCTCGGTAACTACATTGCAACAATTGAAAAAAATATATAACATGGTGTAAAAATGACTGGAATCGATTCAGTTGCTTATTCTGAACAAACTATATTCAGATTTCGCATTAACAAAAAATACCTAAAGTTGAATTAACGAAAGAAAAATATGTATATAAGTACCTTTCGGTACACGTAGTCAATATGTATAGCACTATAGGCTGTGTTTATTAATATTTCTAAAAATACCACCAGCTGGCGTATAACAAGATATTTCGTCATTTTTGAAGGAAAAATTTATACAATATGTAAAGAAAACCCTGTCCGATCCGTGAAGGTATTGTTAGGTATCGATAACTGATTCTACTAATGCCCACAAAGACAGGTAAAACATAAAAAAAATCCCCCTAAAAAAATAAATATTATTTCGCAAAAAGAGGTAACTTAATACATGTGCGTCAAACAACCCCTTCCGCGGGCGGCGGGGGGCCGGGCACGCGGCACTTGTGACATGGTCGCATCGCTGTTAGCTTATAATAATACCGGTGTTGTCACTTTATATAAATTAACAAATTTCGGGGAAATTGGAATTAATTCCCGGGAAAAAAGGATTAATTCAAAATTCATTACTATTGTTACTATGATGATTATGTAAAATTTTATATTATATTTGGTCAAGTGTTTACCTAACCTTTATTATCCTTATGGGTCGGACAGGGTTTTCTTTACATATTGTATAAACATACAAAAACTAATATATTTTACACAATTATTAGTTAAAAGGCGAATGCACATTATTCTTTCGTCGGTAAGTTTAATCATATAATCCAGGAAGGCTTTAGGCTATTTATAACATCACGCTGCGACCAATAAGAGCGAAGCATAGCTAACTGCACGCGAACGAAGTCGCTGGCGGCCGCTAGTTTATTTATACAATATGTAAAGAAAACTCTGTCCGATCCGTGAAGGTATTGTTAGGTACCTATCGATAACTGATTCTACTAATGCATACAAAGCTGGGCTAAACTAAAAAACATCCCCCTAAACAAATTACGTAATATAATTTCGCAAAAAGAGGCAACTTAAAACATGTACGGTAGGCCATACATGCGCAAGCGAAGAGGGGCAGGGCACGCGGCACGCGGTCGCGTCGCTGACAACACCATTTTGAGCGAATCTCAGAATTATACCGCCAAAAATGGTGTTGTCACTTTTTAAAAATTACCAAATTTTGGGGAAAATGGTATTAATTCGCGGGAAAAAAAGAAAATTCCAACATTCATTAGCATTGTTACTATGATGATTATGTAAAATTTCATATTTTATTTGGTCATGTGTTCACCTAACCTTTATTATCGTTACGGGTCGGACGGGTTTTTTTTAACATATTGTATGTCGTAGAACGTCGATGTCATTTTAATAAAAGTTGCTCATTTGAGTTACATAGTAGTGGGGCAAACGCAGTGACGTTATTTTGAACGTTACGTGGACAGAGTCGTTTTGTAAAGTGGGGACGGTCGAAGGTCACTTCGCTTGAGGCGCACACCACATCTCCGAGGCGAAACTGTCGGTTTGTCTATTGAAATCGTTATTGCCAAGATTGGAGGGTATATTTACACTTCGTGCTTTAATAAAAAACTCACCTACAAAATTCCCTAACTCCACACGAAAATGTTGACGACCCTATCGTTCCGCCGGCGCTGACCGCGTCATATGTATAATGTGTAAAGCAAACCCTGTCCGATCCGTGAAGGTATTGTTACTATTGTTAGGTATCGATAACTGGTTCTGATAATGCCTACAAAGCCGATCTAAACTTAAAAAAAAAAAAAAACTCTTAAAAAATAAATACCTACCATTTCGAGAAAGCGAGGTAACTTAGTACAGGTGCGGTAGGCTACACGGCAGGCATACATGAGTGGGCGAAGGGGAGCAGGGCACGCGGCACATTGTCGCGTCACTCATAATAATACAATGTACTGCCTAGAATGGTGTTGTCACTTTTTTAAAAATACCAAGTTTTGGGGAAGTTGGAATTAATTCGCGGAAAAAAAAAATATTTCAAAATTCATTACTAAGGTGGGTGGACCATGGATGGCCACTCTAACGAGTAAATACTTTTAATTCGTTTATTTATTGGATAAATGAAGGAAACAAATTATTAAGTAATGCTTTGTTTTATTGTCCATCGTATAAAATCTTTTTTTTTACCTGACTTTAAACAACATTTATTAAATTTAAGTTTTGTAAAGCTCTTCCAAATGGCTTTGCACGGAACACGACTCCAAACAAGGCCAATATTATACATCTGTCGTTAAACTTAAAAATAGAGTTGTAACAATAAATATATCCGCTTTTACTAAAACTACATAATAAGCTCTATTATTTAAGCGAAGCATTAAATGCTCAATATATTTTTATCGTCTATAAAAAACTCTACGAACATTACTTGAACACCATTCTATAACTAAAAATCTATTAATATAAATTATTTAAAAATATTAGTAATGAGTATTATATTGGCCTTAAATAACTTGCCATCACGTTTTATTATGAAATTACAATCTTTTTTTTAATCAAAAATGGCCTTCTTATGGGTCTATTTTTTGTAAGGCCAAAATTGATAATTATGACTATAACTTTGTCCTAATAATTATAATAAATAATAGATACTACAAACAACTATAATTATAACAATTTCTCATTATTTCTAGCCATAAAGTTAGTGTTCATTTGTTCAAGATTTGTGAATGTTCCTTGTGGTTCCTTGCCCCATAGCAAGGCCAACCGTCAAATTTTTGATTGGCCTTATAAGGAACCACCGGCTTTCCTAGTAACACTGCCAATATTTTAATGTAAATTGAGGCAAAGCTATGATTTTTTTCTTTAGTACCATAAATATGTACTAATATAAGAATTCACAATAAAAAACATGAAATAATAATAGGCTATTGACTAAAAAATTACGGTTTGTTGTGCGCGCAAATAACAATTGTAACGTCGACGACCGAAGCCTACGAAACGTTGGATCGCACTACCACAATAGCGACACGATGGACATGGTGCCACTTTTGTGGCCTTTAGTTTGCAGGATCTTACTGTGTAGTAGCAGGAATATGTATTTAAATGTCAATAACTACGATTTTTTAATAGTTGGCCTTCAAAGGAGCATGGCCTTCCATGGTCCACCCACCTTATGATGATTATGTAAAATTTCATATTTTATTTGGTCATGCGTAGGTATATCTAACCTCTATTATCCTTTTGGATCGGACGGGTTTTTCTTTACATATCGTATACTTTATTATACACTAAAAACATATATTGATTAAAAATACATTCAAAACAACAAAATAAAGAATGGGCAGCCTTATCGCAAAGAAATAAAAAAAAATGCATGCATTTATAATTATTTTCATCCCACCATCTCGGAAAGAGTATTTTTAATCTTCAATATCTGACTGGAAAAGCCGTTTTTATTCTCTAGAGGATAAAGTAAATTGAATTTAGAACATCGTGTGCACTAAGTTTGTAAATTAAAAAAAACATTAAACCTATTTACTGTTACCTCTATGGTGCCGAATATATCATACAACTTTTTTTTAATTTGTTAAAAACTCAGACTCTGAACCTTCTTGGTGCTTTTTTTTCAATTTTCTTTGTACGCGGTTCTTTACGCGGCATTTTTTCACGTCATTGTAAAACCTTATATTAAAAAAAAGAAACTTGAAAACAAGTGAAAAACTAAAATGAGTGATTCTAGCGACGAGGAAGTTTGTTTGACGCCAACAGAATTGACTGAAACTGTTAATAATGCGCAAACGAGCTTTCTACCTCAACAATCACGCGAGAAGTATTTAAAACAGTACGATATGTTCAACACGTGGCGACTAGCAAAAGGAGCCAAAACTTTCTCAGAAAACGTTTTGCTGGCATATTTTATAGAATTATCCGAGAACAAGAAAGCAAGCACTCTATGGAGTACGTATTCGATGCTAAAAGCAACAATAAAGATGAAAAAAGACATACATATCGATACCTATCCTAAATTAGTAGCATTTTTAAAAAGAGCCTCATCTGGTCATCATCCAAAAAAATCGAAGGTTTTCACAGTATCTGATATTGAAAAGTTTCTTAACAAAGCACCCGATTCCGTATATTTGGCGGCAAAAGTAAGTCAGTTACACATTCAGTATCTACTTAAGTACATATATTAATCTCAATTAAATAGTATACTTAGTAAATGTTGATAGGCATAATTATGCGTTCATATAAATTTTATTCATTTATCTACTACAATACTCTTTACATTGCAGGTTGTTCTTATTATTGGAATAAACGGAGCATGTCAAACTAATGAACTAACACAACTTAATGTCAAAAACATTGAGAAACATTCAGATGACTTACTATTAATTAATTTACCTAATACAAAGACAAAAAGAGACCGCAACTTTGTCATTCGCAAGGAATATGTAACGATTGTTGAGAAATATCAAGCCTTACGGCCGCATAACACTCCAATCAATCGTTTTTTTCTACAGTATCGCAATGGAAAGTGTGTTAGACAGCCTATGGGTACTAATAAAATTGGCAGTACCCCACGAGAAATAGCAACATTTCTTGAACTTCCAGAACCCCTGTTGTACACGGGTCATTGTTTCCGACGAACTTCAGCCACACTTTTGGCTGATTCCGGAGCTGATCTCCTGTCCCTTAAGCGCCACGGAGGCTGGAAGACCAATGCAGTTGTAGAGGGATACATAGAGGATTCCATCCAAAATAAGTCTAAAATATGTGAAGGCATCGTAGGAGCCATTACACTGAAAGAGCCTCAATCGGAAACTTGGACTGGCCCTTCTACATCAAAAATAAGCCGTTATGAAACACCTAACCATCTCCCTCTCTCTCCAACATTCACGCCAAGGGAATCCGATGAATCGGTACAACTATTAAGTATGACAGACAGTTTACCGAAAAACAGTACACAAGTGACTAACACCAATATTACAGTACCAAACAAAAATATTACACTCAATTTAAATAACTGTTGCAACGTTACTTTAAAATTTTCTTAATTATACTTTAGTATTATTTTATTATAATTTAAAGATTATTCTGTAATACTCACCTGTCATAATGTAGTAATTAATACCTAAACTGAAATAAAAGTGTACCTATCTTGTGATTGTAAACATTTTTTTATTGCATTTAGTCATTTCCTCGCTGAGGTGGAATGAAAAGTTACGTGTTGCACTCGAGTGCAAAGATTTTTCACCTCGTGTCCTTTTGATTCCCTCGCTAACGCTCAGGATTCTAATTTTGAATCACTCGCTGCGCTCGTGATTCAATTTTAGAATCCTTCGCTTGCTCGGTCATCAAAATTGAACACGCGGTTAAAAAGCAACTTTGCACTCTTGTATAACAAATAACTATTATAGGTTTATTCATCATCATCATCATGCCCCTACTCGTCCACTGCTGGACATAGGCTTCCTTCATGGCACGCCAACAAGTTCGATCCTGAGCAGTTCTCCGCCAGCCACTACCAGCCACCTTTTTGATGTCGTCGCTCCATCTCGCCCAAGGGCGTCCCACGCTGCCGAGACGCGGTCTCCACTCTAGGACTCGTTTACCCCAACGGTTGTCGGTCCTGCGGCATATGTGACCAGCATATTCTTTACAGTAAAACTCATTTTTCAACAAATTATCTTGCTTTGAAATTATTTTTAACAATTTTCAATTTAATTTCAATATTAAAAGTTATAGCAGTGACGCAATCTAGAAAATGTAATGTAATCAACGCACACCCTCAAATACCCCAATTGGAATATTATGATAAAATCCTATTACACATAGGTACCATAGATGTAGGATTTTTTTGCTACGCAAAAGATACACAATGCGTGTGAGCGAGAGATCCCGATCCAGTTGATTTCAGAGGAGAAAGAAAGAGACAAAAAATAAATTGCAATTGAGACATTGTTTTCACAAGAAAGGGCCCCTAGAGTCAATGAGTGCTTTGCGGCGTGGTGTATTTTGTGATTATTTTAAAAATCCCTTAATAAAAGAACAAAAAAGATTTAAGCTCAGCTATGGTGTCTTGTTCTGTGTGTGAATGTGATGTGACAAAAAGAAATAACCCGAATCAATACACTTTTCACAGGTAAATACGATTTTGCCATCCATCTTATGTTTCCGAAACATATTTTGTCAAATTTATGCAATTATATCAATGAGAAAAAAGTAATTTCAATGTATTACTTATTCCCATTGTTGTATGTAGGTATATTTTGTAATTTTAAATAGGATTTATGAAAATATTGTGTAAAAATTAAAATTGTTTGTTTACGCTAGTGCTTGACAAGGCGGTTACGTCACAAGTATCGATAAAATGTAACTTAGTTTTAAAGACACCGTAACTGGATTACCATACCTACTACATATTTAACCAAATTATATCTAGAAATTACTAAAGGAAGAAAGTACTGGAAGTCACTAGCGCCAGGTTTTTAATTTCTTTTTAATAAATAATAGTAAATAAGATTTTCTTTAGTTTTTATTCTTTCAATATATAATAACAATTATATTGAAAGTGGTCGTAGTTATTTCTAGTAAATTTTGCTTCAGTTCTGCGAATTGACCATTTACTTATAGCAAATTTACCAAATATACTATACTACAATAAATTTACAAGTCATCATCATCGCTTAATTTAAAATTTTATTGCAGCGTACAAAAGATTAATTTGTCACACTAAAATCAAAATAAGTGAAAGTGGCAATTGCTTAGAACTAGAGAAAATAGCAGTTTTATCTACTAACACTATGTCAACAGTAGCTAAAATTAATAATTCTTTAAATTATAATAAAATTTTCAAATAATTGATGCAAGACAGTAACGAAAACGAAGAAACTGATTTCGGCGATGAAATTTTACTGATAGATTATACTGCTTCTCTTTCTCAAATGTCTATGATGATTGTTTCATATATATCGGGGTTTGTGGTAAAAAAAAATCTAACAAGATTAAGTATGACGATTGCGTTCAAAGTTTGATATCGAAATCATCCGATACATTATATAATTATTTGATAATCAAAAAGGATTTTTCAAAAACAAATAAAGTCTATCTTACATACCCATCAAATGACGTAATTAAATTGTGTTGTAGTGCTAAAACTTATTTTAGAGAAAACATGAAGAAAAAAATTATGTCTGAAGTCATTTTTGCGAAAAAAAATAAATAACAAACTGTACAGTACTGTAGTGGATAAACTATTTACAAAACTTATATCTAAATATTCGCAATTTACACGCTTACAAAGAGTTGTAGCCTAGATACAAAGATTTATTTATAATTGTAAAAACAAAACAAACAGATTCTATAATCATCTTTCTTGTGAAGAATTGCAAAATTCATTTAATTTTATTATACATACTGCACAGTTAGAAATGTTCCCAAATGAATACCTTATTTTGAAATCAGGTCATAAATTACCAAAGAAAAGTAAATTAATATCATTGACCCCATTTCTAGATTCCAATGATATCTTGAGAGTAGGTGGTAGACTTGACAATTCACCGTATAGCTATAACACAAAGCATCCTATATTATTATGCAGTAAACATCATTTAACAAAAATCATATTTCATATGCATCACTTGAAACTTTTACATGCTGGACCTCAGCTTTTGTTGTCCAACATTCGCCAAACATTTTGGCCATTGGGAGGAAGGAATCTGTCTAAGTCCACAACAAGAGGTTGTGTAAAATGTTTCAGATTTAAAGCCAGCAATGTTCAGCCCATAATGGGGCAGTTACCTGAATCTAGAACTACATTGGAATTCCCATTTCTACATTGTTCGGTGGACTATGCAGGCCCAGTTATGATTGCTAACCGTAAAGGTCGAGGTTGCCAACTAAATAAATCTTACCTGTCCATTTTTGTCTGCTTAGCTACAAAGGCCGTGCATTTGGAGCTTGTTACAGACCTTACGAAAGAAGGATTCATGGCCGCTCTAAATCGGTTTGTGGCTCGTCGAGGAAAGCCCTTTAAGATCAGATTAGAGAAAGATCTACTAAATATCATCTTCGTAGGCTTCTCCAACTTACGCATTTCACCTATGAAGAAATGCACACTTGTCTGACTCAGGTGGAAGCCATTCTTAATTCACGTCCAATCACCGCCTTAAATTCCGATCCTACAGATTTCACACCTTTAACTCCCGCACACTTTCTAAAAGGACGATCACTAGTGTCTATTCCTCATCCACAGCTGACAGAACGAATAATAAGCCTTGAGAGATACAAAAGGATCGAGTATATTAAACAACATTTCTGGAAACGCTTCTCCAACGAATACGTCACCACTTTGCAGCAAAAGACGAAGTGGCCTTCTGCATCTAGCGAACTCAAATTGGGTTCCTTAGTCCTCATAAAAGATAAGGCGCTACCTCCATTACGTTGGGCCCTGGGTCGCTGCGTGGCCGTTTACCCAGGAGCTCAGGATCAAATCGCTCGAGTCGCCGATATAAGGATCAAGGGAGGAACCATTATTCGAAGGGCGTTTAATAACATTTGTCCCCTTCCAGAATCTGCTTGTTGAATCAGCTGCCTACCTATTTCAACCCGGGGAGTATGTTGGAGATAAACCGTAGCACCGCTGCCCGACCGTACGATAGGGCTTCCAAAATTACGGAAATATCAATTACGTAACTAATTACGCAACTTTTTTCTTCAATTCCGTAATTACGTAATTACGTAATTTTTCCCTAATCGACTATGAATTTTTGTAAATATTGTAGTTACAATTTACAATTATCTTTTACTATCTCAAATTCAAGGGTTTATCAAAATAAACACAATAATTAATAAAAAAAAATATTTATTTAAGAACTTAGCATTGTAATTTTAATCAGTTTAGTCAAATCATTTTTTTCCTCCCTAATATAATCTCTTTTCTTGAAAATATGACCTCATAAATGACAAGGCATTTAAAGTTTTGTCACCCAGGGAACTTCTAAGTTTATTACAAAAATATCCGGCAGATGAAAAGGCTCGCTCAGCTTCAACACTTGTAGGCGTTATTGAAAGCAAATAGTTATACGCTGCAGTCAAAAAAACTTCGCGACCGCCGCCAGCGCTGTCGTAAATGCACATTTCTACCCTAATAATGGAATCGAGATCTGTGTTTACTGTTGAAATTGGTTTATTCACAGTCACTTTGTTTATTTTCTTCTCTAACTGTTGTGCGATTGTCAACTCCTCATCATCATCGTCACTGGTGGCAATTGCGTCCGATGTACTAGGTTTTGGCTGTGAACTTACACATTTTTGTGTAGAATTATATTTCAACCGTTCCAACAGTGCCACAATATACATTCGTATCTCATCCGACGATGGTTTTGTGAAATATTCTGTGGCAGCAGTTTTAAAAAATTCCTCATTGTTATGCAAATATTGCAAAACACCGAATACATTTGTTCGCCTTTCCTTTATTCTTTTTCTAAGAGTTGTGGCTAGTTTTGCACTGAGATCGTTTGACTGAAGATCAAGTTTCTCGAGCATAAATCGAAGCGCAGCGTCGGCCGTCAATAAGTTTGAATCACGGTGACATAATGACAAAACTGTAGTTTTTATTACGTCCAAGCTGTAATGAATTTCGTGAAGGTCTTGGATCTCTTCATCTGTAAATTTTACATTTGATTTCAATTTCAAATGTAATAACGCCTTAAAAACGCATGATTTTAATTTGAGAAATCGGCCTATCATATCTGATAAGCTGTTCCACCTCGTTTTACAGTCTAGTATTAGGTCAACATTTTTACCATATTCTTCTAAAACGTACTTTTGCAACAAGTCGTTTTTCAAAGGAGAGTTTTTAAAAGATTTTATTAGATCTCTTAATTTTTTTATAGTGTCTTTGTATAAAAACTCCGATTCTGGAACTCTGGTCGATTCTAAAATAAACGCATCTTCATCTTCTTCAATTTCTTCTTCTTCTTCAGCGCCAGTATTTGAGACATCCTTCTCCACTTCAGGTTTTGGAGATTTTTGTGTTTTATATAAAACTTCCAGGACTGCTAGTTGTATCCCATGAGCCAAACACAATTGGTGGTGGCCGTCAAAATTTCTACCCATTTTGACCATTACACTTGCTCCATCTGTTGTGAAAGCAATAATGTCGTCTTCCAGATTTAAACCGAATTCACTCAAATGCTGCTGTAATAATTGAGTGCCTACTTCAGCTGGCATTGATCCATGTATCCGTACAAGTCCCAAATTTTTATATTTGGCCATATCAAAGTCTTTATTGTGGATATTTATATTCATATACCTTTTATTTCGGGTAGACGTCCACTCATCAAACGTAATTGTAAATCTTTTATTTTCAGACTTCATAATTTTCAATTGTTTTTTCAATTGGTTTTTTGTGTTATCACTTTGATCTAGAATTATCTTTGTTATAGTCGTAGAAGATTTCGGTATGTCGTAGCCAGAGTTCTTAAAAAGATATCTTAGATCTTCTGAAGTACAAAATGTGCTCAATGTTATCCCATCTAATGCTGCCATTCTCGTCACTCGAACCTCCATATTTGAAAAATAATCAGTGAGTTTAATTTTCTTTTGTGAAGGTTCATTTGTACGTTTTCGTGTTTGAATTAGACCACTACTAGACGTTGATGTACTCGGCCTTTGCGAGTCCTGCACTTGCGGCATCTCTCCGATATGCTTGGCACGCATGTGAGTATGTAAAGCTCCAGTTGCGCCACCTGGAGTTTTCAAAATTTTTTTGCAATGCTTACATTCAACACTCTGTCCATTATCAGCTCTCAAGAAATGTTCCCAGATAGAACTTTGTGTGCGTTTGTTCAAAAACTCCTTGTATACAGTCTTATTTGAAGAAGACCTGAAAAATAAAATAAAAAGAAGTTAGGTTAATAATAACGATATTGGTAAAACCTAGTGGCCAACTCATTATAAAATGTAAACACACTTCTTTTTTTTTAATAAAACGTTACGCCGCACGTTGGTGTTTGTGTTTGTTAGGACCGGAAGAAATTCCTAAATTTCTTCCTGGTCTCTCAAACACAAACACCCGGAACAACTACTTGCAGATTTTACAAATATTTGTTCCGTCCGTGCGGCCTGCGGGGATCGAACCCGCGATACGCTGCGTAGTAGTCGATCGCTCAACCATTACTCAAACCGTGTCGTCAAACCTATTACAAATTTCGTAGCCAAACGATAGAGCATGCTTAGTTCATTAATTCCTGATTTAGAGATGAGCTATATAATTTCAAATTTATGATAAATATCTTAATTTTTTTTTTATTTTATTTTATTATATTTGGGAATTTAGATGTTCTAAAATCAAATCGGAATAAAAATACACTTAAAGAAAATTATGTCTGTATTTATTCCTTTATTACACACCATAATTTAAAAAAAAAAGTTTGTGTAATAAATTATTTTGTATGAACTATGCATGCTCCACGGGGTTTTTACTGATTAAAACTTTGATCTAGGTACTTACATCTTTCAAGAGATAATCCACACATTCAAAGTCACCCACGATAAAGATACAATTAACTGCTCCAAATTGTTAATATTTTCGCGCATTTACCACCAACTTTTAATTAAGTTATCTGATCAAGTGTCAACTGTGTCGAAGGTCCAGCGATGTGAAGTTGTGAACTGAACAACCGAACCGATGAACCGACAATTTAGCAATGAAACTACACTTTCATTTTAGTTAAGAAAGTGAAGTGCATAGTAGTTCCCCGTAGTCGTAGGGACTTTTCGCCAGGGACTCCCCGGATCTACCGACCGCGACTCGCCAAGTTAACATATTTTGAACTCTATTCTGTACATCTTAGATTTTTTTTTTTTTAAGATTTAACAAACGATAAAAATATAAACTGCGGGGAATTTCGCTGTTTGTATAGTTTCGATGTAGATATATCGTATAGTGTTGCTGCATCAAATGATACGTAGTAGATTGATTTTTTTATTGGTTGACTATTTTAACTGAGTTATGATACCAATAATTACGTAAGTACGGAATTGAAATTTTCAGTTACGGAATCGAAAATACTTTAAAATGAGTCCGTAATTACGTAATTGCGTAATTACGTAATGGAAGCCCGGTACGACCACAGGAGGACGACAGCGGCGAGCGGGGACCGGGGGACGAGGGATCGGTTTCGCCGGTGGCCGCCGCCCGCCTGCAGCGACTCACTCGCCAAAAATCCACGGACCAAGCGCGCGTTCTAATAGATGTCCTTTATACTTAATACAAGCACCTATTATACAGTCCCCTATTTTATTTATAACAACGAGAATCCCCAACAGTGTGCCAAAAATTTTACGGACCACAGAATCACTATTCAATAATTTGCAATACCATGTTTTGGATCAAGACCCATTAGATAGCCATAGGTATTTACTTATGAAAGCTATTGTTGAAAGTTGTTTTGATCTTCGCTTAAAACATGAAAGCAAAATGTTAAAATTTGATAGAAAAACATTACGGACACACTTAAACAGAATTGTAATATTTCAAGGTCAATAACCTTGAAATATTTAGGTTTCACAAAGGGTCGTTCGACTACAGATGCAGGTATTGGTCTACTGAAACATATATTTAATGCATGGGAGAGGTCGTAAAATCCTATTGGATTTTTTTGTGAACTCTCCAAACCCTTTCATTGTGTGCACCATGATACACTTTTGCGTAAACTACGCCATTGCGGTGTCCGAAATTCCAGTGTGTAGATATTAATGGTGTGAAATCTTCCGGGCTACCAGTTCAGTTAGGTGTACCGCAAGGCTCAATACTGGGTCCATTCTTGTTTTTAGTATATATTAATGATTTACCATTTTATTTGAAAGGCATCTGTGACGTTGTGCTGTTTGCAGATGATACTTCTCTTATTTGTAAAGTAGACAGGAATAGAAAAAAATTTGGCGAAGATAACAGTGCACTCTCAATAGTAACAGATTGGTTTACGTCAAATAACCTAGTACTAAATACTAAGAAAACGAAATGTGTAAAGTTCGCCTTGCCAAACGTTAGAAATTTGCGACCCTATATTGTTTTAGACAAAGAAGTGAAACTGTGGGCTCGGCAGTTTTTCTGGGAATCACAGTAGATGCCAAACTTCAGTGGGGACCACACATATCAACCCTAGCAGGAAGTCTCAGTTCGGCCGCCTATGCCGTCAGGAAAGCAAGCACTGACGTTGATACAGCTCGTTTAGTCTATTTTAGTTATTTCCACAGCGTTATGACCTACGGTATTCTACTGTGGAGCAAAGCTTCTGACATACAAAATATATTTGTTCTCCAAAAACGTCCTGTCCGAGCAATTTACCAGCTCGGTGTAAGAGTTTCTTTAAGAGATTCCTTTAACGATATTGGCATTCTCACGGATGCTTCGCAATTTGTCTTAGCCAACAACTCATATGTTAGCCAAAATATTCACATGCACACCAAAAACAGTGAGATCCATAATGTTAACACCCGAAATAAGGAAAAACTACGAGCCCCTTTTCACTGACTACAAAAGGTTCATAACTTTTTTGTTGGGCTTTGTATAACTTTTTATAACAAGATACCCTCTGCTTTGCAAGACTTGCCTCACAATGCATTTAAAGCACAAATCAAATCCAAGCTTTGTTCAAAGGCATATTATTCTGTAAATGACTATTGATAAGAATAGCTGGTCGCTCTGATTAACTCGAGACAATGTTTGTGTTCCTTATCCAGAATTAGCTTACTGACACATTATATGAGTTCATATAATTTGCATTTTTACTTATTTACATTTCCATTTTAATGATATTTTATTTTTGTTTTTGCTTTTCTGGTGTTTTGGCGTGGCTAGCTGGCATATGATAAATAAATTCATTTTTGTTGTTTTTTTTCTCTTGTATTACTTTACCTACTTATTATTGTATAAACTAACATGTTTTTTTCAAAATGAACAGACAGCTGTGCTGCTGGGAGTTTTTTCCGCCACTTCTTCCCAGCGAAAGCACTAGGGACTGTCGATGGGTGGGCGTTTTGGGTGACATTCTTATGCAATCATCATCATCAACCTCTTTTTTATCATCCCACTGCTGGGCACAGGTCTCCTCTCATACAGAGAAGGATTGAGCGTAATTACCACGCTTGCTCAATGCGGGTTGGCGATTTCAGACCCAAAGTCCAGGTTCCTCAAGATGTTTTCCTTCACCTTCAGTCATTGGTGTCCAAGATATACTTACAAAGTATATATAACTTTAGAAAAGTTACATTGGTACTTGCCTGACCTGGAATCGAACCCGCGCACTCATACTTGAGAGGCTGGTGTTTTAACCACTAGGCCACCACGACTTCCAACCAAAAAACAAATCAAAAATCTCAATACTTCTCTGTATGAGAGGAGACCTGTGCCCAGCAGTGGGACGATAAATAGGTTGATGATGATGATTTTTGATTTTGGAATAAATAATTAATTAAAAATAAAGTGCTTTTATTCCTGTACTACAATTTCAATCAGTATTGCGCCTGAAATAACTTCTAAATATCTAAAACTAGCGGAAAATGGCTTTTATTATATAAATAATCGATAATGAAATATTTATTGTAAGCCATCCTGGACAACACTAGTTTTCACTCAAACGTTGTCATTTACGCACACATGTGTATATATTTTTTTGACTCAGTATCGAGTCGTATAAGTGTATCTTTTACTTCCTATATCTATGACACATACTGACAGCCTCCGTGGCGTAGCGGTAGCGGACGCGTCCGCTGCGCAAGGTGGCGCGGGTTCAATCCCCGCACAGTGCAGGTATTTGTATGCATGAATATGAATATTTCCACTGGTCTGGTCGTGCCTCGGAAAGCACGTTAAGCCGTTGGTCCCGGTTGCCATACGAACATCTAGTGGCAGCCGTTACGGGTTGTTGGAGCCCTCAAACGTCCAACAATTGGTCTAACTGCAATGCTTCTGTTAGACGGGTAAACGTCGGAGAGGTTTTAAAAAAAAACGTTTTTAATTAAAACACTATATTTAGCACTTGAATACAGACAGGATGACCTGGTACGTCTAAGAGATGTGCTCGCGATAAAGATTGAACGCAGACTGCCTGAATCTGTACTCGTGACGAAAGTGCTGATTAAGCACTTTTGTGACGTAGAGAGCTTTATTGCTAATTTTGAAGTATTTTGGTTATTTATGCATTTTAGGGTGCATTTGGCAATCGTAACACTTCGATGTCGCCTTCGGGTTGTGGAGGTCAGACGGCAGTCGCTTCACGGAAAATGTTGAAGTTTAGCCATGTCAGCAGTTGGACTGGTAAAGCGGACCCCAGACTCCAAAGCTGAAAAAGCTTCGGATGCGACTGGGATTAACGCTGGGATGATGATGAATCATAATACACACACTGAATTTTTAATTTAACATGTATATGCATTGTTATTTATTAAATTAGTTATGCCAATTCTAGGAGAATGGAGACCTTAATATTCTTGGAATAACGTATTTTTTCTTTATTTTGTATTGAATGATTAAATTTGTATGAATACAATATGTAAAGAAAACCCTGTCCGACCCATAAGGATAATAAAGGTTAGGTAAACACATGACCAAATATGATATAGGGCGGGTTGTTTCAAACGGTTGGTTATCGTAACATACGTACGTCAAAAAGTTACGTCCGTTAACGTAACTTTGATGATGTTTAACGTTCGTTAAATGCCGGGGCTACATTAGCAGGCGAAGATTCGTGTCGCGTTGGCGCGCAAAATATCTGTTGTCCTTGTCAGACATACACGATGTTCGTCTCATTGGCGGGCGAAGATTCAGAAATCGGCCTACGGCGAATATTCGTTGTTTAGTTGTGCGGCCGAGACGATGGAGGAAGCAGTGGCTTTGCATTATATGTCAATAAATTATTATTTATTACATGTTTACACAACAAATAAAACAAAAACAATGTAAAAAAATATGCAAAAAGAACGTCAGTCCTACTTCAAAGTCTGGGACTCTGGACGACACTGAAGTGACGTAGGTGTGAGTGTGACTACTCCAGCGAATATTGTCGCGACAAGTCCTTTGAAGCGCGCCATTTTACCGACAGCGCCCCGATGCTACATCGTCTGCGCACGAATACATTGCGTTGCAACGATGTACCCGGCCACATACATCGCCCCAGCAAATTTTATCTAGGCGACTGTCATGTGCTGTAGTTTATCTAACTTTCTTGGTATTATTGTTTATTGTTGTGGGAAATAACTTCGTGCCATTTTATAAATTAAGTCCGTTTATACTAGAAAACTGTGTACCTATAGAAAAGCTATACTTTGACGAAAAATGGATACATTTTATTTTTATTTTATATATTTGGGACAAAAAACAATTATATGTTACAATATTAATAGCCGGCTAAGGTATAATACATAGTAACCAAACATAAACATTGTCGTCCTCCGTGGCGCAGCGGTCAACACGCCTGCTTGCGACGTGGAGGCCCCGGGTTCGAACCCCGGCCAGGTCATGATGGAAAACGATCATTTCCTGATTGGCCTGGGCCTTGGATGTTTATCTATATATGTATCTATTATAAATATAGTATCGTTGAGTTAGTATCCCATAACACAAGTCTCAATCTTACTTTGGGACTAGCTCAATCTGTGTGATTTGTCCGTATATATTTATTTATATAACCCCCACCATACACACCAAAGTAATTACTACACTCACTCGTACTACTACATACACTTAAACATAGTTACTATGTGTAAGGCCTTAATAAGTAGGTATATGTTAAACATTGCAATCTAACAAAACACGTATATTCTATAATGTAAACATATTTTTTTTTAGAGAACGGAAAAAAAATAAAGCATGACGTGTAAAAGTGATCAGTGATCCTACTTGCTTAATAAACGATTTCATTTCATTTCACTAACTTCACAAAAAATGAGAAAGATCGCTTTCAATCTTCGCTTGAAAAATATAAAGATGTGTTGTTCTGTAAAGAAACAGACAACAACAGTAATATAAAAAAAAAAAAAAACAGAACTTGGGCTGCTAAACACCTTTCTTTTTCTTTTTACGGTACTTGTATCATCATCAGATGAACTACCTACTATCGTCAATTAGAGACCAAACTCGCGAATACAAAAGGGAGTTTATGTTGTTTTCATTAATTGACACCACGGCGGACTAAACACAACTTGACATAAGTTACGTTAACCAGTGCTCAGAGCATCGGTTAAAGTAATCGTATTTTTTTGCGTGCGTTGACGTTTACGTATTGTCAAACAACTCATTTTTTGACTTGACGATGGTTAGCACCATTTTTAACTTTTACGCATGCGTTAAGTGAACGTGAAACAACCCGTCAGTTATCGTAATCGTATCTTTTTTTGCGTGCGTTAACGCTTACGTATTGTGAAACAACTCATTTTTTGACTTGACGATGGTTAGCACCATTTTTAACTTTTACGCATGTGAACGTGAAACAACCCGCCCATAAAATTTTACGTAATCATCATAGTAACAATACTAATGAATTTTAAAATAATCTTTTTTCCCGCGGTAATTCCAACTTCCTTTCTATGATTTCTTCCCAAAATTTGGTAATTTTAAAAAAAGTGACAACACCATTTTGACGGTACGCTTACGCGATTCGACCACGCGTCGCGTGCCCTGCCCCCCGTCACCCGCGGAAGGGTGTCCTACCGCACATGTATTAAATTACCTCTTTTTGCAAAATAATATTTATTTTTTTAGGGGGATTTTTTTTAAACTTTAGCTTTGTCGGCATTAGTAGAATCAGTTATCGATTCCTAACAATACCTTCACGGATCGGACAGGGTTTTCTTTACATATTGTTTAAGCAAAACTTCGATTTTTAAAAGTCTGTACAAACAACAGGGTTAGCATGACAATGATTGCTGTCGTTTTAATCATTTTTGGGACAAAAAATTATCTATATTAAAAATGATATAAACCCATTCAGTAGGTAAACGAATCTGAACAAACTATTTTCAGGAAGTGCGTTAATTAATTTACATGTTGTATACCATTGTACCTATACAATATGTAAAGAAAACCCTGTCCGATCCGTGAAGGTATTGTTAGGTATCGATAACTGATTCTAATAATCCCTACAAAGCCGGGCTAACCTTTAAAAAAAATCTCCCTAACAAAATAAACATTATTTCGAAAAAGTGAGGTAACTTAATGTATGTGCGGTAGACAACACGTTAGGCATACATGCGCGGGTGAAGGTGCAGGGCACGCGGCACGTGTCTTATCGCTATTCGCTCATTATAATACTGACTAAAATGGTGTTATCACTTTTTAAAAATTACCAATTTTTGGAGAAGTTGGAATTAATTACCTAGCACAAAAATAAATAAATATTTAATAATTTATTAGTATTGTTACTATGATGGTTATGTAAAATTTCATATTTTATTTGGTCATGTGTTTACCTAACCTTTATTATCCTTTTGGGTCGGACGGGGTTTTCTTTAGATATTGTATACTATACATACACAGTATATACAACGTGTAACAAAAAGGGTATATACATACCAAGTGGACGGCCTCTTGATAAGATAAGAAACGATACGGGAAAGGTTCTCTAACCTTATGTTTACATGGTAGGAAGTTATGAATTATTCCAATACATATGATACCAGAAACCGCAGTTTCAAACTGAAATCAATACAACACTAGCAAAAAGCCAGCTGATGGGGGTCATTGAACAGTTCATCAATAAAAACAAACCTCTTACTACTGGTATTTCTTCAAACAGTGGATAAAGGGTTCCGGATGTTTATTTTTCTTAACATTTTTTTTTTCGGAAAAATAATTTTACGTACAAATAAGTTTTTTCTACAAAAGCTAACTTTATGTTTGTGAACAACAAACCAAGTCATAAAATAGGGCGAGTGCGTGCGCTGGAAATCGAAAAACGTCTAGCGGCTTTAGTCACCTACGTAAAACAATAAAAAAACGCAATTTATTTTATAAATGAGTAAACTTATCTAACAAATCGATAGAACCGAGTTGGTAACTCTCTCTCATCTAAAGCGCATTTCCCGGTTGTATCCGCGGCTTTCGCTTTGGAGCCCGGGATCCGCCTCCAGTCCAACCGGGTTCGGCTGAATACCAGTATTTTACATGGAGCGAGTGCCATCTAACCTCCACAATCCAGTTACTGGGTAATACGATATCCCTTGGTGAGACTGGTTGTCTCACAGATCTACGAATGACAGCCGGGACCAACGGCTTAACTAACGTGTTTTCCGAAGCACGGAGGATACACACACAAACACCCAAAGCTGGAACAACTACTTGTAGGTCATACAAATATTTGTTCCGCGCGAGAATCGAACCCGCGACACGCTGTGCAACAGTCAATCGCTTAACCACTACGTCAATCGTGCAGTCAACTACCTGCAATTCACTCAGTAGCTACTCAATCCTACTTCCTACTAATAAAATGCGAAAGTTTGTAAAAATGTTTGGATGAATGGATGGATGTATCCATACATACATTCTTACAAATTTTCGCATTTAAATACTAGCTGCTCCCTGCGGATTCACCCGCGTAAGTTTCGATCCCCTGGGAATATCGAGATAAAAAGTGTCCTTTATGTTAATCCTGGTTATAAACCATATCTTTGCCAAATTTTATCCAAATCAGTTCAGTAGTTTTTGAGAATCGAGTTGGTAACTACAACACACTAAATAATACCCAATCTATTAACTACATTCCTATAAATTTCCTTACGTAACTAATTCTTTTCATGTCGGTTGCCATTTGCCATACATAGGTAGGTACTTAGTTTATGAAAAATTAATTACTTAGATAAACGTGCGAAAGAGACTACGAAAAAGGATTTCATATCTGTTCAAATGAACCCAAAATATCATTTCTAAACAACTTATGCGTGTCCTAGTACAAAAAAGGTCCCCATGAGTTCCGTAGATAAATTAAATTTTAGTTAGTCTTTGCGTATTTACTTCTGCGACATAAAAGTTTTTGCCGTTTGCAAAAATATTATAGCTTAAAACTCAGCAGTAGATAGATAGAGTACAGTAGTTTTTGAGAATCGAGTTGGTAACTACAATACAACACACTAAATAATACCCAATCTATTAACTACATTCCTATAAATTTCCTTACGTAACTAATTCTTTTCATGTCGGTTGCCATTTGCCATACATAGGTAGGTACTTAGTTTATGAAAAATTAATTACTTAGATAAACGTGCGAAAGAGACTACGAAAAAGGATTTCATATCTGTTCAAATGAACCCAAAATATCATTTCTAAACAACTTATGTGTGTCCTAGTACAAAAAAGGTCCCCATGAGTTCCGTAGATAAATTAAATTTTAGTTAGTCTTTGCGTACTTACTTCTGCGACATAAAAGTTTTTGCCTTTTGCAAAAATATTATAGCTTAAAACTCAGCAGTAGATAGATAGAGTACAGTACAGTCTTAATTTACCTTTTCAAAATAAATAAAAAATACGCAAATGTACTAGGAGTGCAACAGATACGAGGATTGTTATCGCTAAATTAAACAGCGGTTCCGCAATCACAGAACCCTAATTGAATGTCCTAGCTCAAACATGAAATTGAATACGATAAAATATTATCTCTCAGTCGCGTACGCCGACGGCGTGCATTTTGTGAGAGAGATGACAATATTTCCGTTATTTTTATTCACATATATTATTGTTGTGTGAGTGACTTTAGAACGCGCCGAAAGCAATCATGTTGAACATGATAAAATATTGTGTCTCGGTCGCGCGCGCCGTCTGCGTGAATATTTTAAGAGAGAAGACAATGTTTTGTTCCATTTGTCTACTATCTTTGGCGAAATATTTGAAAACGCCAAAAGTGAAATTAAGTACCTAAATAAATAAAGTTCAATTTTTCATAATTCCTATTAGTTCAGTACACTAATAAGAATCGAACTTGGAAGTCGCGTGCGCGCTCTGCGATTTTTGTGTTGTGAACTTGTGACGTGCGTACAATCATGGCGTTAAACAATACTGAATACTTTGAGATGATCATTTATCGATGGTAGGGCAGAAGGTGAGCGTCGACAGCTCCCTTCGGTGGCGTGTTTCCATAGAATGGTACATCGTCTGCACCAAACTGGTTCTTTTCACGCTCCTGGATTAGGGGGTCGCCCGAACACTACCGATCCAGATTTAGAGGAAGCCGTACTCGAACATTTCGAAAATAACCCACGTACTAGTACTCGGCGAGCTGCATTAGCGCTGGGTGCGTCTAACCATATGCAAGTATGGCGAGTGTTGAACAATGACGGTCAGCAGCCATACCACTTCCGTCGCACCCAGGAACTGACACCTGCAGATTTTTTGCCTCGCGTGACCTTCTGCGAGTGGTACTGCGGTCAGGTAGCAGCTTCGCCAGATTTTGGCTCAAGAGTACCTACTGTGGACATATGAAGCGTCATTCACGAGAGCAGGGATAAGCAACATACACAATGACCATGTTTGGTCTCACGCCAACCCGCATGCTTCTACGGAATCGTCGTTTCAACACCAATGGCGACTAAACGTGTGGGCTGGTATCGCGGGAGATATTGTCGTAGGACCAATTTTTTTGCCGCACAGCCTAAACGGTCAAAAATATTTAAATTTTTTAACCAATGAATTGGACGATGCTCTCACAGAAAGCCTATCAATTTTAGGTTACGCTAATCTCGTGATGGGCAACAATTTAATCTTCCAACACGATGGCGCTCCAGCACACTATGCACGTGATGTTCGGGAGCATTTAGATATGCGTTTTCGTCAGTGGATTGGGCGCGGTAGCAGACATGTACCTTGGCCACCGCGATCTCCAGACCTAACTCCATTAGACTTCTTTTTGTGGGGGTATATTAAAAACATATTGTACGCAATGCCGTGTGACACAGCAGAGCAAATGAGAGAGCGAATCGAAGCCGCTTTCAGGACAGTGACACCAGACATGCTACGGAATGTCGAGGTGTCGATACACAAACGAGCGACCTTGTGTGTACAGTCAAGACCAAAAGTCGAGTTGCAATCTCACAAAACTATGGCCAAGCAATACTAGTTGTAGTTACGACCTTCTTCTATAATAAAGTTTGATACACGCTCATACACTTGCTGCCCGCTTATGATTGTTAGGTACTACTTACTAATTTCAACGTCTACAGTAAGTGTTTCAATGGCCTAACGGTTTTCGCCTTGATAGGCGTTCAAGGTGGTTCGAGTTCGAATCTAATAACTTACAAAAATATTTTTTAAATGTTTATTGGTGAGTTATGAATGCTTACAACAAAAATATCTAAAAATACCGATCTGCAACTTAAAGATGATACTTTCTTTTAAGATTTTTTCTATATTAGAGTCATTATAAAAAGATGACGGTAGACTTAAAAGAATCTGAATCACTACTTCACAAAAAATATTCCGCTACCTACAATAACTATTATTAGCTACAATAACTCAAATAATATTACTTAGCTGTTGTTGGTTGGTGAACATATAGTTACCAGTTTGTGTTATTAGTTTTACTTTTTAATCAATATGCAGGCATATGCAGCAATATATCTCAAATATCATATGAAACCGGCTTTTGTGTAAGTTGTTTTTATTATTATTTATGTAAGGTGCAAACCAATCGCTTGTAGCAAGTGCGTAATAAAATTGTTATTGTTTTAGAGAAATACTGTAAGCCGTTGGAGGTCAAGGTCAAGAAGTTGGAGGACGAAGGTAGCTGTCGATACAAGTGAAACGAAACGACAATATTTACCGTTGAATAAACGTTTAAATCATGCGAAGAAGATAGGTTGCATTTGTGGTTTAAAAATAAATTGGCGAGGCTGGTGAAGTGTTATCGAGCTAAACAAAAAAAAAAAAAACTATTTATAACAAAAACAGTGCAGAAGTGTCCTACAGAGTGTTTTAAATATATACCAATAAATATCTTAATAACGGACTCTAAACCATCTCTAAAGTAATTTAGCTAAGTGACAGTAATATGTTCGGTTGGCTTAATGGCTAATAGATGTCGCCTTTTGCAATTTCAATACAAATTACTTTTGGTAAATTATAAAAACAATAATTTCGGAATTCGATAAGAAATAAGTTCGTTTACTTTTGAACTAAGAAAGCGCTTGAAGATTATAATCTCATGCCTTCAAACTCCGAAAAAAGGCATTGCAGGATGGCAGCACTAGTACTATGCTATACACGCAAAAAAAATATAAATGTAATAAGCACTATTATGTGTTCTAAGTATAGATTATTTTATTATTGCAATAATATTCAGGTTAAGCTTCAATCCTCTTTTCTTTAAGAAAATGAATAATTAAGCTATAACCTCTTTAATCATAATATACGTATAATATTATAATTTTCATATCTAACAACCAAAAATGTTTTTTGTATTTTTTACCATAACAATATCATAAGTTTGTCAAGGATTACTTTTATATAAAATATTACAATGCTGCCGTTTCAACGTTTGTTTCATTTGTTAGTATAAGTATATCTATACCGAATAATATATAACTTTATAATATATTGCATTATAATATGCTTATTGTTTTATTTTTATATATTTTTTATTATATTACCCCTATAGTAAACTAAAACATATAATAAAACCCTTATTTGGGATAAATATTCAATAAATTTTCCTATTTGTTTAAATATTATTTGCAAACATTTTAACTTTAAAATACAAATCAATTATCATAATTTTAAATTATATGAAACAACAAAAAGAGTTGCCTATAATAAGGATCGAACCCACAATCGCTCGCTTTTGATAGCACCATTGTTAAGTGCGGCCGCTAACTCAACTTCAAATGAAGTAACGAAATTTTGCATTACTTTAAAGAAAGACGAAGACTGCGATAAAAAAAATAATGCGGTAGTGTGCGTGGCCGGTTTAGCGCAGGCGACAGTAGTCTTTAAGGTGGAAATGGACTTCTACAGCTGATAGTACAGTACCAAGGGCGTCACATCGAACCACATCTCTAAAAAATGTAAGTTAATTAAATTATTATTTTTAATTTTCATATTTATTTTGCTGATTGTTCGGACTATGTTAAGCTATTTTTGAGGCAAAATTTAAGTAGGCATGTAGGTACAAAGTACCGGGCGGGCCACTGTCAGCATCTCATGGACGCGCGCGTCGCAGCCGCGCGTTTCAACAATAGGTAGGCAGATAGGTACTAGGCGATCAGAATTACAGAAGAAATGTTTTGTAATATTAGCAAGTGACTTGGAATGTTGTTGACCCTCCGTAGTGTTGTTACACGTTTGTTAATATTTGAATTAAAGAATCATGCGATACCAAGGATACCAAGAATTTGGTATCAATTCTTCGAGTAATTTATTTTGAGCTGAAACTTTGTGTAGAGTTTCTATACCACCTATAATCTTCAGGGGTTCTTGATGTATATACCCTTTTTGTTACACGCTGTATATGTATATCTGACTGTAGGAATCAAGGTGTCGGGTCGGTCACGCTCTCACGAATTCAATGCTTTCCCCCCATCCAACAAAAATGCTCAAATTCGCTAAAGAAAATTTCACAATTCTTGTTCCTCAGTTCATCTAATGGCATTAATTCAAGATCTGGCAACTTTTTATTTATTTATTTTTCTTTGGCTTCATACGGTTTGTCCATTTAGCCAATGTCACGCGTTGGGATTGTTAGAAAAGCCAATTCGTAATAAATTTTCATTGAAGTCGAAAAAGACGGCCGCGTGAACCGTCTACGAGGGAGCTTTGAGGGAAAGTCATGATGTGGCCACTACGCTGCGATATCTCAATGTTCTTTATGAATTATTTACTGAATGCACTTTTATTTAGTGAACAACACTGTTGTGGCGAATTGAGGGTCAGGCTTCTTCAATTATGTTTTATTGTTTGTTTGGTTTAGACGTTTATTTGGATAAAATTACAATATTTCGAATAACAATATTTTGGGTTGATGGTGTACCGGCTACCACCAGTTTTCTTTTTGAAGATATAATAAATGAAAATTAATTACGGAAACCTACCCGTAGAACAAAATGACCATTCTAGGTCTTCAGCGGCGAACAATCAGCGTTGCCGTTCGCCGCTCTCGCCTCAATTCGGTGTCGTCGAGCCTGCGCCCATTCGTCGACAGATGGCGACACGTGTTGACAACTTTGCGCCAACAGATGGCGTTTACAAACACTATGAATAATTTAAACTCCAATGAAAAATGAGCGTCATCGACACTCAGCTTAACTTTCCCGCCAAAAACTCATCTGGCAACTTTTGCCATAAAGTCTTTTGCGACGATATTATAGTCGGGGGTTGCAAACACTTTTCCACTTTATTTTCTGCTAAATGCATGTTCTGTTCATTTGTAGTACTTGTGTTTTTATCGCTTGTAATTTTTACGTTGTTTTCCTTGCACCATCTCTGCCACCATTGGTAGATTGTGGTTCGCTGAAAATGAACATAGGACTTTATTTTACACCAAAAAATACGAGTAACATTAGAGTCATTTCAACACCTCTTTCCCAAGTTTTAGAAAAAACTGGTGCCTGACCGCAATCCCGCCTGATGGTAAGCATTGAAGCAATCGTTTATGGTAAAGCGCACTAGTTTATTAAGAGCCCACCAGACAAAGTCTTGCCGCCAAGCGATTCGTCGTGTTCCGGCATGATGTCTGGTGAAGCCGTACGGAGGACGGGTCTGAGCAGTTGTGTTGCGATGTGTGGCGGGTACGATGCGCCAAATGTTGTTGTCTCGAGAATTTGGTCGTGGAGAGTCTCCAGATCAATCTGCTTCTAGCGCAGCATCGTTTGGTCGTGTTGGTCTTGGGTTTAACATTGCATCACCTCGCTCAACTGCCGTCATCCTTCCTATTCCTAAGTTTTTTAAGTGAATAGGCTTTTAATAAACTAGTGCGCTTTACACTCAACGATTGCATCACTGCTTACCATCAGGCGGGATTGCAGTCAAGCACCAGATTATAATTATTAAAAAAAAAAAATCACTCAAACAACAGAGTGAATAAGAAGTAAGACGGCAGTTGAGGCTTAATAAACTAGTGCGCTTTACACTCAACGATTGCATCACTGCTTACCATCAGGCGGGATTGCAGTCAAGCACTAGCTTATAAATTAAAAAAAAAAAAAAAAATCACTCAAACAACAGAGTGAATAAGAAGTAAGACGGCAGTTGAGCGAGGTGCAATGTTAAACCCAACAACACGACCAACGATGCTGCGCCAGAGGGAGATCGATCTAAAGACTCTCCACGACGAAACACCCGACACAACAACATCTGGTGCATCGTACCCGGCACCTACTCAGACCCATACTCCGAACGGCTTCACCAGACATCATGCCGGAAAGCTCTTCCAGGCGACATTACAATGGACATAGATTATCCTGGACTTAAATGGGACTGTCGGTGATGCAAATACTTATTCATTTATTTGTGTATAAACGACAGCATATCAAGCTACTACAATCTGTCAGATTTTATTATTAGATTTTCAACTTTATCTCTAAAACATAAAGATATTTCAAGGGCGAGGACACGGCGGTGCACTACCCAAGCCGGGCGGACCTTGACCGTATGCTCCACCGTGTCCTCAGGACGATCCACACAGTGGTGACACCCTGGGGTTTCCTCCCGCCTTATACGGAACAGGAACCTCCCGAAACAGCCGTGTCCGGTGAGGACCTGCGTCAGGCGGAAGGTGACAAAGCCATAGCACCTCTCTAGCCACTCCTCAAAGAGGGGATACTGCCGATATAATCCAAAATTGACAGGTGGCATTTTGCAGCACCAGCCCAAATGTAGCTGCAGTACTCCACACACACGAATGCATACAATACAGTAAAATATATACACAGATACAATACATATTTATAATTAATCTAGCGCTTGACCGCAATCCCGCCTGATGGTAAGCAGTGATGCGATCATTGATGGTAAAGCGCGCTAGTTTATTAAGAGCCTATTCACTCTAGCCTTGAAGACACTCAAAATTGTAATGTGACGGAAACACCGTCGCCGGCAAATTGTTCCAGTCCCTCGAAGTACGCGGTATAAAAGAGGAAGCGAAACGCTTCGTCCGGGTCGGAGTGGTGTCAACAACATAAGGGTGGAAACTCGCCGTACGACGGGTCGTCCGATGGTGGAACGGAGATGGGGGAATTAAATCATGCAATTCCCTCGCACACTCACCAGAATGCAGCCTATAGAAGACCGAAAATATATACATACAAAAAATGATGTTGTATTTATTATTTTTTGTTAAAGTGAAACAGAAACACGTGTCCAGTATAAATTTAAAAAAGATATCATGAAAAACCACAAAGTTATGAGCTTGTTATCCTACTTGTCCCAACAAAAATATGGTCAACGCTCGGTTGGGGCGGGCGAGCGGGGCGTTGACCTCTGGCGTCAGCTGTTGCGCGCGCGCAATTACTATGATCTACCGTAAGCTGCGTGGCGCGCTCGGTAACCGCACTGCAACAATTTCTAAATGTATTTGGGAAAATACAGTATGTTAACTAACACAGGGCGTTCCCGTTAACCCGAAATAGTATAGCATACATACATGCTAAAAAAAATATTTCCATTCGAAAACAAAATGTTTTAAAATTTTTTCCAATAAGAAAATATTCAATAAAAATTTTAAATTGACATGTAAAAGAAACACACTGTACACGCGAACATGAAAGACGGCAACGTCGCAATTTATTTATACATGACGACTACTACTTTGATTTAAAACAGGAGGTTTCAAATTTATTTCCAATTAGAATTTTTTTTATTCGGATTTTTTATGCTTATTTTTCTATGCTGATATTTTTATTTTAATCTATTAATGATATATATTAACGAGTTTAAGGGAACGCCCTCTGTTATTTAACATACTGTATATAACTGGTGTAAAAATTATTAGAATCGATTCAGTTGTATATTCGTATGAAGAAAAAATGACACGTGTACATTTACATAAATGTACAGAGAATACCATAGAGGATTTTTAGATATCGTTGGTATGAGCTAGGATATTATTTTTCTATAGATCAGCCCCACCTCAATAAACGGTAGGGCTGTGTACTCACCGGAACTCTAAATTGAATAGCAATGTCGGTGACTGAAACACCATTCAGTTTCATCGATATTATCTGCTGTTTGATTTCCTCATCGACCCTGTACATAAAGAAATATCACACTTTAATACATAAGGGAGCGTTCAACTATTACCTATCGCAATTGGGGAAGGGGGGGTCGTAAAACGTTACGATGCGTTACAGGGGCGGGAGGGGGTATTTCTTAAAACACGTTACGTAACATTGTTTCTAAAAAAATATTATTTAGTAAATTAAAACTATACCAAGTTACTTAGGATAAACATTAGACTTTAGGATAAAATTTATCACTTCAGTGTCACGTAACGTTTACAGAAGGAGAGGAGTGGGGGGTGGGGGGGTACAGAAAAACCTTACGGTGCGTTACACGGGGGGAAGGGGGGTCAAAAATCTTCAAAATTTGCATTAAGTAATATTGAACGCTCACTAATCAGAAAGAGATGACGAGATTAACTGGCCGCGTATCGCGAGTACGGCGATGTGTCAATTTTAGTTCCTGAGACATTCGAGTGGGGGTGCTTTGAAATTTCACAAAAAGCTTTTGGCATTTCGTGTAATACTTTATTAGTCTATTGTATTTGACCCGTGTGGTAACGGGCGTAGAATAGTACCATCCCATAACCTCCTGTGGGTGTCGTAAGAGGCGACTAAGGGAACGCTCTCCAGGGAAGCGGGTAGCAGCTCTTCTCCTGTGGAATATCAAATTACTGCAATCCCCAACCCACCTGCCAAGTATGGGGATTATGGCAAACCCCCAAGAAATAAAAGCTTGGGGGAGGCCTTTGTCCAGCAGTGGATCTCTATAGGCTGAAGAAGAAGAAAAGTACCTAGGAGTGGGAAGAGTTCCTAGAAATATCTGATAATCTGGGATGGATTTATAGCACAGTAGCGGGACAGTCATCCATCATCTCAGCGTTAATCCCAGTCGCATCCGCAGCTTTTTCAGCTTTGGAATCTGAGGTCCGCTTTACCAGTCTAACTGATGAATTTGGCTAAACTTCGATATTTTCCGTGAAGCGACTGCCGTCTGACCTCCACAACCCAAAGGCGATATCTAAGCATTGCAGTTAGACCAATTGTTAGACTTTTGAGGGCTCCAACAACCCGTAACGACTGCCACTAGATGTTCGTAAGGCAGCCGGGACCAACGGCTTAACGTGCTTTCCGAGGCACGACCAGACAAGTGCAAATATTCATATTCATGCATACAAATACTTGCACTGCGCGGGGATCGAAGCCGCGCCTCCTTGCGCAGCGGCCGCGTTCGCTACCGCTACGCCACGGAGGCTGTACAGTAGCGGGACAGTATAGGATAAAAAACAAATACATACTGAGCAGTTAACTTACGCATGCGGTAAGTATGCGTCCGTAAATAAGAAAAATCAAACTAGTGTAATGATTTTGTAGAAAAAGTAGACATATGATATTCATCGCAAGCGGCAGATGGCGCCAGTGGTAGTATGAACATCCGTAGAAGATAGTCATTTGAATAAAAAAAAAAAAAAAACTTTATCAACTTCAAACTCTTGATGAATGGCCCTTGTGGAATAGATACCACAATTTTTCCAATAACACACGTAGCAAACTATAGAAATTCTTTGCAAATTTCATTTCACAATAATGGCGCATATCGCCAATAAAAAAAGACGGCCGCGTGAACCGTCTATCAGGGAGATTTGAGGCAAAGTCATGATACGGCATGCTGCGATATTTCAATGCTCTTAATGGATTATTTCTGAATGCACTTTTTACTAAATAAATCACGCGCTTTTATTTAGTAAACGACACTATAAATAAATTTAAAAGTCCAATGAAAAATGAGCGTGACATTCATCTTAGCTTTCTCGCCAAAACTCAATATTTTTATCATGAATGTATGTGCATTTTGTAAGGCGAACTGTCAAAAATATTAGTTCCGTGGACGCTCGTTGCTATCAGCGCCAAAATGGCGGAAATCAAATATCTTCGTTATGTCATCAATAGGTAAACAACACTTTCAACACACAACTAACATCTTGGAGAAACCGGAACTTTATGTCTGAATTCGCAAACTCGTATTGAGCAAGCGTGGTGATTACGCTCAATCCTTCTCTGTATGAGAGGAGACCTGTGCCTAGCAGTGGGACGATAAAAGGTTGATGATGATGATGATGATGATGTCATCAATAGAATGAAGTCCAGCGTACTTATTATAGATCAATGGATGAACTGTAATCCGTAATCAAGCTAACAAAGGCGTGGGAGGACAGAGCAGAAAAACTGCAGAAGATTCGCCTACGCCGGTACAGCCACGTCTTACAAAATCCGGCACGTTAAGTGGGTCACAAATGTCTTGCCATGGCGCCTCCGCCGGGCCGGAACAAGCGAGGTAGACCAAAGAAGTGCTGGCTTGACATGTATGCCAACAATCTCACACCACAGGATGCTAAAGATCCGCGAAATGGAGGAGAATCTGCAGGAAAGCGGACCCCGGGCTCTAACGCGCAGGTCGCGATTGCAACCGGGACTGAAGGCTGGGATGATGATGATGATGAGAGGCGTGGGAGGATGCGATATCTCTATGTGTTACACAAACAATACTTACCTATGACTCCGGCCCGCTTTTAATGGTACATACGCTTTCCTTTCCTTGTGTTTAAAGCCTGCTTCGGCTAGTCGTCTTCGAACACACCTGGAAAGGACAGAAGGAAAATAATATGTAGCCACCAAAGACGAACAGTAAGATTTTTTTTATATATATTTTATTTATTTATTTATAAAAACTTTATGCACAAAGAGAAACATTGCACAATGGCGGACTTAATGCCTTAGGCATTTTCTACCAGTCTACCTTAGGGTGATGCAGAGACAAAACATGGTAGGTACAAAGATATAAAAGAGAAGTTGAAAGAGAAACACAAAAAGAAATACACACATCAAAAGTGTCTAGGGATCAACATATATTTTTGCAATAACTTTTCTCCTGATTGATATTAATTAAAATTTTCTTTAAGGATTCATCAAATAAAGTGTTTTCGTTTGTCACAGTAACGACAAACCAAGTCACCTTTGCATTAATAAAGAAATTTGCCATTTTCCTAATAAAGGGATATTTGACATTTGAACCACTAACACAAAAGTTCGAAAAAAAGACTGAAATAACAGTTTTCTCTAAAATTTTGTTGGGTAAGTTAAACAATTAATAATCCGTGTTTCTACCGCGAACACTAACAACACAAGAACATCGGTTTGGCATACTCAAAATGAGTTCATCCAAATCACGCTGTGGAATGGCCGCCCATGTTCGTTGCAACAACAAAAAAGGTCTTCTTGCGACTGGATACCCTCCATATTCGGCAGAGCTCTTCTCTGTAGCATATCCCATGCATGCTCAATCGGGTTCAAGTCTGGCGACTGAGCAGGCCAGGGCAGGACATTGATGTTAGCTGCGGCGAGAGTCTGTCTTACAACTCTTGCGGTGTGCGGTCGTGCAGTATCATGCATTAACTGAAATAAGGGACCGATTTGCACTTGTAGAGGAACGATGACGTCTGATACAATCGTTTCAGCATAAATTTGAGCGTTGAGGTTGCCTCTGATCCAAATCAACTCAGTTCTTCCGCCGATCCAAATACCCGCCCATACCATGGTGGTTCCACCACTATAAGGATGGACTTCCTGGCAGGATTTTAATCGCTGTTGGCGTCCAGGGGTTCTCCAGTGTCGTATACGTCTTGTATCCGGTCTCATACCAAAACGAGACTCATCACAGTTCCTGATTCAAATTATGAAATGCACCAAAAAGGATCCATATAAATTTATAAAATCGAAGAACTGAGTTGATTTGGATCAGAGGCAACCTCAACGCTCAAATTTATGCTGAAACGATTGTATCAGACGTCATCGTTCCTCTACAAGTGCAAATCGGTCCCTTATTTCAGTTAATGCATGATAATGCACGACCGCACACCGCAAGAGTTGTAAGACAGACTCTCGCCGCAGCTAACATCAATGTCCTGCCCTGGCCTGCTCAGTCGCCAGACTTGAACCCGATTGAGCATGCATGGGATATGCTACAGAGAAGAGCTCTGCCGAATATGGAGGGTATCCAGTCGCAAGAAGACCTTTTTTTGTTGTTGCAACGAACATGGGCGGCCATTCCACAGCGTGATTTGGATGAACTCATTTTGAGTATGCCAAACCGATGTTCTTGTGTTGTTAGTGTTCGCGGTAGAAACACGGATTATTAATTGTTTAAGTTACCCAATAAAATTTTAGAGAAAACTGTTATTTCAGTCTTTTTTTCGAACTTTTGTGTTAGTGGTTCAAATGTCAAATATCCCTTTATTAGGAAAATGGCAAATTTCTTTATTAATGCAAAGGTGACTTGGTTTATCGTTACTGTGACAAACGAAAACACTTTATTTGATGAATCCTTAAAGAAAATTTTAATTAATATCAATCAGGAGAAAAGTTATTGCAAAAATATATGTTGATCCCTAGACACTTTTGATGTGTGTATATTATAATAAATACATACATACAAAATATAAACAGTAGAGAGAGATAAAAAAATATAGATAGAGAAAAAAATAAATTACAAGTTCGATGAATCTGCCAATTTCTTGCGTAAGTATTCCCGAGCTTTAATTTTAAATGTGTACCGAGTACCGACTGGTCAACGTCCTGATATTCTGAGGAAGATCATTCCAAAGGAAAACCGCCTGGACAAGAAATGAAGACTTAAGAAAACCAGAGCGGTGTGAAGGACATCGTAGAAGACAATTATTGGAAGAACGAAGATTCCTATTATGCGCAGAGCATAAATATTGAAACTGAGAAGTAAGATAAGAAGGAGAACAGGGTTTCTGTAGGAGTGAAAACAAGGTCGTCAAAGCTCTTAGAGCTCTGCGCTGCCTGACGGGTAGCCATTTCAAGATCGGTCCATCTTGAAATGGCTACCCTACCTACTACTAATTGGTGAGAAGATACATGATCGTACTTACGAAGATTAAATACGAATCGAATGCAGTTATTTAGAAGTCGGTCAAGTTTATTGAGTAGATCTGCATTCAGGTCGTAATAACACACATCACCATAATCAATAATGGGGCATATTAGGGATTGAACAAGCATTGCCTTTATATGTGATGGAAGAACATTTTTTAGCCTATAAAGTGACCGCAACGTCCCGGTGACTTTTTTGCTCACACTTGCAACCTGCTTACGCCAGTCCAGGCAAGTGTCAACATGCAGACCCAGATCCTTGACATCGGAGCTAAACGGAATGACTTTGTCATCATACAAAACCGGTGGCACCACTAAGCCATTCAGCCTACGCTGATTAAAGGTACTCCCAATAATGATGGCCTGATATTTTGTAGGGTTAACCGCTACCCCGAAACGATTAGACCAGTCCCTCACCACTCCCAAATTCCGGTTTATAAACTAGTGTATATAAACTAGTGCTTGACTGCAATCGCACCTGATGGAAAGCAGTGTTGCTAGTAGACTAGTTTATTAAGAGCCTCTTCACTCGTAACCTTGAAGACACTTAAATTGTAGTCCAACGGAAACACCGCCATTGGCAAATTGTTCTAGTCCATCGATATACGCTGTATAAAAGAAGAGGCGAAACGCCTCGTTCGCATCGTTGTGGTGGCAATAACAATGATGTCATGGCAATAATGTGGTGGTAACTCGCCGTATGACGGGTCCTCCGATGATGGAACGGAGATGAGGGAATTAAACCATGGAATTCCCTCGCACACTCCTAAATGCATTCTATAGAACACCGACAGGCTGGCTACTCTACGCCTGTGTCTGCATTTGACTATCGAAGCGACACAAGCGATTACCGAGAACATCTGCAGCGACAACCCAACAAGAATTTTGAGGACTACATCGAGTAACATCAGGGGCCCTAGCCAATGTAACATCGCTTCGTAGCGAAGCGAAAGCGAATACCAAACCAACCAATAACGAAAACGATTGACCACGCGACGCGATAAATCACGTTGTCAATCGTACCCGCCATTGGTTGGTTTAGTATTCGATTTCGCTTCGCTATGAAGCGATGTTACTTTGGCTACAGGCCCAGTAGTATTGTTGTGTGTGTACGACACGTATTTCGTGAATGTAAGGGTAGACTTCGGTTGGGCACGCCACCGTCCGGGTAAGTCCCCTCTTTGAGGAGTGGCTAGAGAGGCGCCACGGCGCCCTCACCATCCGCCTGACGCACGGTCCTCACCGGACACGGTTGTTTCGGGAGGTTCCTGTTCCGTATAAGGCGGAAGGAAACGCCAGGGTGTCACCATAGTGTGGATCGTCCTGAGGACACGGTGGAGCATACGGTGGAGGTCTGTCCGGCTTGGGTAGAGCACCGTCGTGACCTCGTAGCGGCAATCGGCGGCTCTCTCGCCACTAGCCGCCGCAGGAGACGCCCTGGTCAGCTCGCCGCTCGGTAAGGACCAGGCCCGAGTCGACGGCGCTACGTGTTTCACGTGCGCCTCAAAGAGGTGTCAGCACATCGTGACGGGGTCCACGAAGACCGATGTCTCCTGGGTCAGGGTTGCGGGTTGGTCAAACAAGAAACCGTGACCCTGGCCGTCGCACAGTGAAGAAACACGGGTGGGTTATAGTCAGTAAAAGTCTGACACGCCCTTCCGCTCCGCCCAGAGCAGGAGAACTCTTTTGATGATTTCCCATCATAACAAAAAAAGGGGTAGACTTCGGTGCGGCATCAGTTACGTTCTACTTGTCATTGCCTACTACCGACTGCACCCTCGTTGCCAATAAACTTCATAACCCTTAACTTAAACCTTATTTTAATACTCCCAGCCAATAACAGTATAAATAAATATTTATATTACTCAGGTGAAATCCCTAATTCCATAGCCAGGGAAGGTGTATGGACAGTTTGCTCTTGAGTCACACGCTCTATTAAGAGCTGATCTTCCTCCGGAGTAGTTTTCCTCTTCCTCCCTGTCTGTTTGCCATTCTGCATATGACCTTCATTGCACCAGCGACTCCACCACTTACGAACTGTGATTCGCTAAAAAAAATTGTTAATGAATAAGTACAGTAAAAACTGATTTCTACTAAGTTTTCTTCTTCTTCTTCTCAGAATATAGAGGGCCACTGCTGGACAAAGGCCTCCCCCAAGGCTTTCCATGATTACCGGTCTTGTGCTGCCCCCTACGATGCGCTTTCCGGTACATGGCCGCCACTCCAGAACCTTACTGCCCCATCGGCCATCGGTTCTACGAGCAATGTGCCCGGCCCACTGCCACTTAAGGAGATCTCCTGCGAAACTCCGAGCATAGCTCTTTCTATCGCCCTTTGTGTGACTCTGAGCCGTCATATGAGGCCTATTGTGAGCGACCACGTTTCAGTTCCCTATGTCATCACTCGCAACACACACTGGTCAAAGGTACACTTAACCTAACCTAACCATTCCCAAAAATTCTCAAATGTGCAATAGAAGTCAAACTAAACAAAAATGTTTGAATTTGTAGTGTATATTGAATTGTTCTTCTTGTTCAGCCTATAGAGGTCCACTGCTAGACAAAGGCCTCCCACAAAAAGGTCGTTGACGGTGATGGTAGCCGGATCTCTGTCGGAGATTTTTTAGCACCTCTTGCTCCGCCGTAACCGAGTCCGCAACCGTAGACTGGAATAGCAGAGCTGCCGGTGACTAGGGGCCTGGGCTGTGTGTGCACCTCCTTGGGGGTTTGCCATAATCCCCATGCTTGGCAGATGGGTTGCGGATCGCAGTAATTTGATATTCCACAGGAGAAGCGCTGCTGCCCGCTTCCCTGGAGAGCGTTCCCTTAGTCGCTTCTTACGAGGTTCGTCCTATTCTATGCCCGGTTCCACACGGGGCAAATATTAAAACTGAACTATATTGTGTAGGAATTAAATGAATTTTTCCATTATTTCATATTTTTTACATTTTTGGCGAATAAATCGCCAACGCAGAATAGTGAAACTGGTAGTATACACTATGTAATGACAGCCTCCGTGGCGTAGCGGTAGCAGACGCGGCCGCTGCGCAAGGTGGCGCGGGTTCGATCCCCGTACAGTGCAAGTATTTGTATGCATGAATATAAATATTTGCACTGGTCTGGTCGTGCCTCGGAAAGCACGTTATGCCGTTGGTCCCGGTTGCCATACGAACATCTAGTGGCAGTCGTTACGGGTCGTTGGAGCCCTCAAAAGTCCAACAATTGGTCTAACTGCAATGCTTCGATGTCGCCTTCGGGTTGTGGAGGTCGGACGGCAGTCGCTTCACGGAAAACGTCGAAGTTTAGCCATATCAGCAGTTGGACTGGTAAAGCGGACCCCAGACTTCAAAGCTGAAAAGGCTTCGGATGCGACTGGGATTAACGCTGGGATGATGATGATGATGGTAGTATACACTATGTAAAGAAAATCCTGTCCGATCCGTAAAGGTATTGTCAGGTATCGATTACTGATTCCACTAATGCCTACAAAGTCGGGCTGAAGTTAAAGAAACATCCCCCTAAAAAATAAATATTATTTCGCAAAAGGAGGTATATTAATACATGTGCGGTAGGCAATACATGCGCGGGCGAAAGGGAGCAGGGCATGGCACGCTGTCAAAAATGATGTTGTCACTTATTTAAAAAAATCTAAATTTTGGGGAAGTTGGAATTAATTTGCGGAAAAAAAAAGATTATTTCAAAAATCATTACTTTACATTATGATGATTATGTAATATTTCATATTTTATTTGGTCATACGTTTACTTAACCTTTATTATCCTTATGGCACGAACGGAAACCCCGTTCTTTACATATTGTATAAAACGGTAGATTTCATACTCACCGAAGTATCCAACAGGTATGCTATCCGGCTATTAGTAATTCCTTCTTGCTTCAGCGCTATTATGCGTTCTTTTAAATCGTCATGAAGCGCTTTGTGCTTGCTGAAATAAAATACTGGATCAGTTAAGGGTGTTTTCACAGTTTATTCATCGCTTTTTCTTGCTTCGCCTACTATTTTAAACACATTTTCAATTTCTCACTCCAAACTTTCCTTCCGAAACTTGGGTCAAACCTTTTTTTTATATGGGATCTCATCAAATGACATCTCCCGCTCTAGGAGTGGAAGATCGTGTCCAACTTTTACGGACTAAAGCTCACTCTATTCCTTTACTTGCCTGTGGGCCAGGGGCTAGGTTATCTCTTTCGAACAACTCGTGGCTCTGGCAGACTTGGCTCACCCGTCGGCATCACATGCCCAACCCATTAATAAATCTCACACGACTTAGTTCACCGATGACATTTCCAGACTTCCTATTATGTACACATATAATATTTTATCCAACAGCTCACTGCTGCGCTTTTTTTATTTATATTTCAGTGTGTCCCAAATAGTTTTCTTTCCATCATTTTCACATATAGATAGTGCAATCCACGAGGACAACAGAAACATTAATTACCTATGAGTGCACACGCACACTACCATAAATAGACTAATCAGTAGAGAGTGACATGGTCAAAGTGAACCTTCAACCAAAAATTGGTGGGCTGTGTCTTCGTGGACTGTACTATCTGTAGCTTTAGCGCTGTTTACAAGTAAGTGTTCAAAACTTCACTCGCACATACCATTCACTCCCGTGAACCATTCATTCCCGCGTATCATTCAATCTCAAAAACCGTTATTGAATTTGAAAATACAATAATTTACCATGTACCTAGTTGTTACATTTTGTACTTTTCCATTTCTTTCAGGTTTTTTCATTAGTATGTGTTCGAAGCCAGCTTCGTGCAGTCTTTGCCTCACAAGTTCGGAACAAGCTCCCATCTCTTTACCGGGTTCAGGTGGAGTGTCACAGTAATTCGGTTTTGGATTAATTTCGACTGCCTCCGTAGTAGTATATTTACGGTATGTATTACCGTTTCTGCGATAGCGACTCCACCAACGGTCAACAGAAGCTGTCTGAAAACAAGATGTTTTCCTTTTTTTGATGTTTTATTTATTTATATATTATTTATTTTACCAATATTTTATAATATTTACCAATAAAAAATCGAACAAAATTAATTCAACACAAAAACATACAATGGCAGCCTTATCGCTAATGCGATCTCTTCCAGACAACTAAATAATGGAAAGATTCTCCCGAACAACAAATGGGACTGTCGTTGGTGCAAATATTATCAATACAATATACTAAAATATATAAACAAATACATACATATATATAAATAAATACTTAAATACTGAACATAACCGGTAAGCCAATAAATTAGCCAAAAAAGTGTTTGTTGAACAAGATCATAACGACAAGCAGTGTTCCTTCAAAAGTGTCTTGAATTCCTGCAACGACTGCGCACGTTTTATTTCAATTGGCAATGCATTCCACAAACTGAACAGTGAAAGATTTATCAAGGAAAGTTGTGGAATGCATAGGCATTTTGAGCTTTAAATTATCTGATGACCTTAAAGATTTAGGTCCGTATTACAGAACGTCACTCAAGCATTGATCTCTGCTTAAGCATTACTTAAAACTAGTTTCAACCAATCAAAAGGCTTGAAATGAGACTTAAGTAGAGCTTGAGTTTGAGTGACGTTCTGTAATACGCACCTTAGCATATGAGTTGCAAAGAAATTGAAAGCGATTCATGAGATAAAGAGTGGTGAAAGGAGAAAAAGTACATTATATATAAGGGAAAGAATATGAGCCTTCTGACGAAGGCGAATGGGTAACCAGTTGAGCTTCACACGAAATTCGGATACATGGTCATATTTGCGCAGATCGAAAACTAACAACATCAACATCTTCTAACAACTTCAACATCGTTCTGATTTGAGAGGCAATGAAACGAAAAAGCATCAGTAAAAAGAGACAAATACATAAACTCATAAGATTTATCGTGGGAGCAAATGAGATAGAAACTGTGGGTTATGGAGAGATTGTAACACCACAATAAAGGTTAGCGAGGTTTATTTGAACGAACTAGAACGAACTGACTGTTTAGGCAAATGCCTCTGTTTAAATAAAACGATGGATCGATCTAGAACGGTTTCCTGAAAAACAGCCTGGGTCCAGAATGCTCTATGCGATTCGAGAACGTTCCATCGGAGTATAGAATGTTCTAGATGGTTCCACTAAATTCCCGGCAAGTCGTTCATGCCACAGGAACCAACATACAGTTTCGAACAGTAGTTACGTGTCGTCAGTAGCACGAATTCTGACAACAGTCTTACCAAGGGGTTTCGTATTATCCAGTAACTTTGTTGTGGAGGTAAAATAGGCAGTGGCTCCATATAAAATACTGGTGTTGAATATCTCCTCTGATTTTGTTTATCGGTGGTGAACACTGCCGAAAACTTAAAGTAAACGGAACGCGATCGCCGATCACTGAACGGCGCGGCGAACGCTTTCGAACTGGCAAGCTAGCGAGTCATGGCCACGATCTTTTAACTGTCACTAAATTTAATAAGTTTTAAGTATTTAAAGTAACCACCGGGGGAATTAGGCCTAAAAATTAATAAAGTTAGGAAGTCTGCCAGTGAATTGTGTCCGCGTGCGCCTCCTTGTGATCAGGTCTGGTGCTCTACGAACTGCGCATCTGAAGGTTGGAAGTAAGTGGTTTGCTGTTTTTAGCACTTCAATCAGAGGGATATACTCCGAAGGCATCATTCTATCACATATTTACTTATAATTTCTAATATATGGCTACCCTAAATACAGTCCACTTGAATCTTATTTGAAATCTTTCGTAGTAGGCACGTTGCCGCCACAATTGGTATTCAGCTGCATCCAGTTAAACTGGAAACTGACCACAATGTGGTTGGGAAAAAGCAGGCTGATGATGACCACATTACAAACCTTTCTATAGTTACAGTTAATAATCGTACAGACTTACCGACAATCCTGTCTCCTTAGCTATTGCACGCACAGAAAGTCCATTTTTCTTCAAAGCTATTATTTTTTCTTTTATTTTGTCATTGAGCCTGTGTGAACAAAATTTTGGTTTTATGTGTTAAGGACTAAGGACCAACACTTCAAAATATTTTTTTTTTAAATAATTATAAACTAGTGCTTGACCGCAATCCCGCCTGATGGTAAGCATTGATGCAATCGTTGATGGTAAAGCGCGCTAGTTTAGTAAGCCTATTCACTTAAAAACCTTAGTGAATAGAAAGGAAGACGGCAGTTGACCGAGGTGATGCAATGTTAAACCCAACAACACGACCAACGAAGTTGCGCCAGAGGGAGATTGTTCTGGAGACCCTCCACGACCAAACGCCCGACACTACAACATTTGGCACATCGTAACACAACTGCTCAGACCCGTACTCCGTACGGCTCCACCAGACATCATGCCAGAACCCGACGAACCGCATGGCGGCAAGACTTTGTCTGGTGGGTGGTAACTTCTGCCGACAGCCGATGTTATGGCCGACCATCAAATTCACGCAATCATAGCATGTTTATACACTTGCTTGTCAAACGCGAGACTTCATAAAATGAATTAGTGCACCTCATGATCTTTAATCATAACTTTTGCTTACCTGACTCTTTTATTCGAAGCCCCAGTCTGTGTTTTAACACTTTGCTTAACTTTTTTAACAGATGAATATTTCACTGCAGCCAGAGTCTCATCATCACTAGAGGACTCGTTCATAATATCAACGATAACATCAAGTTTCACTTTTTCCTCTTTATCGTCTACGAGAATGATAGAACTACCTTCATTTGCGATCGAAACACTAGTAATGTTGGTGTCTTCATTTACAACTTTTTCATTATTATTTATTTTTTCTTCAGTGGTTACTATTTCACTACACGTTAAAACCTCATTGAAATGTGTTGGTTCTGTAAATGCATCGCCTTTTCTAGCTGTTTTATTGTCAGCTATAGGATCTAATTCTATTTCAGTTTTCATAGGCACATCAATCCAAGGTTCAAACTCTTCAAATAATACCTCTTTTTGTTCTTTGCTGTCAGTCTCAGAGACGAGTGATATTTCGATATCTTTGTTTTCAATGATGGTATCCTCACACTCAATATCAGAAGAGGTGAAAACAGTCTGAACGGTTAGGGGTGATTTTAGGGAACTGTGATTTTGTTTTAATAATTCTATGTCACTATGTTTGAGTTCTACTGTTTCTTTCAGCAGTGCATCGCTGAGTAGCGCTTTGTCTTTGAACATTGCAGCCGCTTTCAGCCGCGCAGTGCACTCCCAACATACACGATGCAGCACGCTGTCCTTTTCGTCGCAAGCCTGACCAATTAAGACTTAATATACATATGTATATATCAGAGACGGTTGTCGATGAAATGTGAGTAGTCAACAGAATTTATTATAAGTGATTTTACTACCAGTTATGGTGTAATTAATGGAAACATATTTTATCGATTGACTTCTAAATGAAATAAGGAAGTTATTTCAATAATTGAAACTGTTTATTCACTTGACATATCAATGCTGTATATTCGAGTTGTATTGGCTTGTTCAATACCATTCATTGCGTCATTTACGTCTTTGAGCACTCATTTTATTAACATATGGAGCAATTGATTGACAGTGTGCTTCAAAATGATCCCTATTGATAGTAAATAGTGTGTTACGCAATTAGGGTGCATTTTGATTCACTGTATTATGATTATTTAGCTTTTAAAGTGTTAGTGTTAAGTGTATAGGGATGTTGCCTGGGTAAAAAAAATTGATTCTATTTAGTCCGTCATTTAGATTATAGAAAAATATTGGATACCGGCGGAGCGGAAGGTCGTGTCAGAGTTTAACTAACCAAAACCCACCCGTGTTTCTTCACTTGCCTATGCGCCAAGGCAACAGGGAATACTGGCCTAATGGGTTAGGCTAGAACCGTACGTATATTTTGTTTTATGAAATCAATAAAAAAATACAAATATAAAAGGCATCAAAGATCAGGAGAGGTGGCTGGTGAAGTCACTGCTCGCTAAAAAGTGTAGCGTGCAGTGACGTCACACGAGTTTTCAACGCAGTGTCGTCTTCATTTTTTGTTTATATGAAAAAAGAAAAAATACGTGTCTAGTATTTTTTAGAAATCTGACTGACGGACTAATTAGTTTTTTTAATCAACTACCCTATTGTGTACTTAGTAAAATAGGACTGTTACTGTGGACTCTGTACTTTCTATCCCAATAAAATCGGATCTCCTATCCTCCTGAAGAGGATGCCTTTCTCGTCTCACCACTCCTACTTCTGATCCTATATACACAATTCTTCTGTGGGTTTGTCACCACCTAACTCCTCCTAAACGGCTGGATTGATTTTGATGATATTTTGTGTTTATATTTCTATAGGTTCCTGGATGAATTCTTAGTAGGTGACAAGTATTTTATATTATAGAGCAGTGTTTCAGTGCATCCCATCATGGCAGATAGTTAAATAGTCTACATTTCTAGAAGAATAGGGATGTTTTCAGGCTATGAAAACCAAAAAAATTAAGACCCCTATTTTTATTTTGTCGAAATTACCAAAAACTACTGAAATATAGCGTATTAAAGTTACGGAGAGGGGCTAATTACATCACGCCGTGGTATATTTTGTCCCACGGCGTGACGTCATGCGACATTTCAAATCAATAACAAAAAATAAAAAATACGTATTCAATATTTTTTAGAAATCTGATGGACATTAAATTATTTTTTAGGACACAACCCAATTACTTACCGATATTCCCGTAATATTTTGGAACATTTCATTCAATTTGAATTCATTCATATCATACATTTTGACGTCTATGGCCAAACATACTCTGCACACCTAAAAAAAAAGTAATGTCATCGATGACTATGCCAAGCTCAAGGAACTTCTACCTAAACTGGAATGTGCACTATTGATCAAAACGAGGTCTGAGGGAGAGAACTTCATAGTAGCCCTTTGTCCTTGTTGTGTAGGGTGACTATTATAATGGAATTAATAAGAAATGTACGTAAAATATTTTTTTTTACTTAAACAGTATGTTAAATAAGAGAGGGCGTTCCCTTAAACTCGTTAATATATATCATTAATAGATTAAAATAAAAATATCAGCATAGAAAAATAAGCATAAAAAAATCCGAATAAAAAAAAATTCTAATTGGAAATAAATTTGAAACCTCCTGTTTTAAATCAAAATAGTAGTCGTCATGTATAAATAAATTGCGACGTTGCCGTCTTTCATGTTTGCGTGTACAGTGTGTTTCTTTTACATGTCAATTTAAAATTTTTATTGAATATTTTCTTATTGGAAAAAATTTTAAAACATTTTGTTTTCCAATGGAAATATTTTTTTTAGCATGTATGTATGCTATACTATTTCGGGTTAACGGGAACGCCCTCTGTTAGTTAACATACTGTATTACCTGATTTTTTTATGAATGATATTTTAGGTATGGATGCGAACTTTTTAATTTTATTATTCTAAAAATGGATGAATAAATTGATAATTTACGGACGACAGCAGGTTAATCTACCCGAAACTATCAAATATTCCTAATCAATCTTAAACCTTAACAATTTAGAAATAAAGTTGAAAATCTAATAAGAAAATCTGACAGATTGTAGTAGCTTGATATGCTGTCGTCTGTAAAACTATCTACAAGAAAGCAGAATTTAATGTCATTGTAAATACCTAATAAAAGCCACTCACTTATTATGTACACGATGACTAAGTGCACATTTAATAATTATTCCGATATTTATGGTCACCCTACTTAAAAACCAAAACACTTGTATATGATTTACCGCAAAAAAACTTACTTAAAGAATGATATTTCGCATCCAGGGTATGACAGACTATTGCAGCCATGGTACTAATAAAAAAATAGTAATGGTACCCTTTTTCACCATCTTTTTCTAATCGAAATTGTTGGTTATAAACAAATTTACGAAAAATAAATAGGGGTAACACTTAGAAAGAGACAAAGGGCTACTGGGACGCTCTCTCCCTCGCACCGTGTTCTCTTCAAATTCAGTTTTATTTCCGATCGACCTTATTGCTCTTGCAATAGAGTCTTCTTTTAAATAAGAGAGTTATGCAAGTTCACATTCCAGTTTAGGTAGAATTTTTAGGCCAAGCTTTATACAGCTTATAATAGGGGTAACAGTTAACACTTAGAAAGAGACAAAGGGCAACTGGGAAGCTCTCTCCCTCGCACCGTGTTCTCTTCAAATTCGGTTTTATTTCCGATCGACCTTATTGCTCTTGCAAGAGAGTCTTCTTTTAAATAAGAGAGTTATGCAAGTTCACATTCCAGTTTAGGTAAAATTTTCTTGGCCATGCTTTATACAGCTTATATGTATCAACTAAAAACATTTTTTTTAAACGTTTTTGATTCATGATAAAGGCGCGGATTCCCTTGTTCACAAAGTAAAATTAATTTAAGTTCAGTGTATCTTTTTCTTTCTAAAGAAAAGGACAGAAGATAAAATACTAGATTAGTCCTTTCAAATTAAGATACTCTATAGACAGTTTAGACGCAATCAAGAACTGTCATTGGCGATATCCGCCATTATTGTGAAATAATTTTTTAAAGAATTTCTATAATTTGTTACATGTGTTATTGGCAAAATTGTGGTATCTAACCACAGAGGCCATTGAAGAGTTGAAGTAGTATTCACTCTAAAGAAAAGAATGACGCAATAAAAATATGGCTACTAAAAATACGTCAACTTACTTCAAGCGCCAATTAATTCGACAGGTATAAACTAACATTTTCCTTTTGTCCTTTTCTTCATAATGAAATAAAAGGAAAACGAACTTAAATAACTTAAATCATACAGGGTGTATCTGACATCGTAACGCAAACTTTGCGAAAAGGCTACACCGCATGCTACTAATAAAATTATGATGGTCATTTATGTCGCTAATGAACGGTTACAGAATACACACTGTTAAAAAAAAGTATCCGCTTGGCTTTTGAACGTTGCAAGCGCGCCGCCGTGCGGTTTTGTAGGTATGACGTTGATCCCTGATGTGACTCTATTAAATAGACAAGATAGTTTTTCGAGTTTTGTTTTCATGGTGCTTTTTTATGTAATTATCGAATTATTTAATTTTTACTTTAAAATATTATTGGGTTATAAAAGTATAGCAATTGTGAATGGTCTGAAGTGAAAAAAAAACTACATTTATTTTTTTTAAATCATGAAAAAGCCGACGAAATATTCCACCACTGGGGGGTTCAGAATCATGTACTGGATCCATGGTACTCGTTTGTGCGTCGATGTCAGATACACCCTTTATATGTACAACATTATTTCTAGTTTATGGGAAACCCGAAACACTTGTCCAGTATTTTAAGTAAAGAATCTATGTACAAAATTTAAAAAATATATGATAAACTAAAAAGTTACGAGCTTGTTATCCTACTTGGTTGTCCCAACAAAAATATGGTCAACGCTCCGCTCGGGCGAGCTGTTGCGCGTACAATGATCTACCGTAACCTGCGTGGCGCGCTCGGTAACCACACTGCAACAATTTTTAAACGTATTTGGGTAAAAATATAATATGGTGTAAAAATTATTGGAATCGATTCAGTTGTTTATATGGAACAATTGAACAAACTATATTCAGGTTTCGTATACCTAAAAACTAACTTTGTATAATAATTTATAATTCTCAATGGCTTTTTTTTGTCGCTAGCGCTACGTCATTTCTTTCTTCATATTTTATCAACATACATAAATGAGGCATCATTTTAAAGCTTTTCTAGACCGCTGCACCAGAAAAATATGGAAATTACTCACAATTCAGTGGGTTTTCGAAAATGTACGATTTAAAAACAAAAATATTTTTTAATCTACGAATACTTCGCACGGTTCACTTAGTTTATTTCCTGAATAAGGGAATCTGCGCCACTTTTTATTTATTTATTTTTTTAATAATTATAAACTAGTGCTTGACTGCAATCCCGCCTGATGGTAAGCAGTGATGTAATCGTTGATGTTAAAGCGCACTAGTTTATTAAGCCTATTCACTTAAAAAACTAAGGAATAGGAAGGATGACGGCAGTTGAGCGAGGTGATGCAATGTTAAACCCAAGACCAACACGACCAAACGAAGCTGCGCTAGAGGGAAATTGATCTGGAGACTCTCCACGACCAAACTCCCGACGCAACAACATTTGGCGCATCGTACCCGCCACACATCGCAACACAACTGCTCAGACCCGTCCTCCGTAGGGCTTCACCAGACGTCATGCTATTTAACTAACTTACCCTCAATTCAGCTTGGTTTATAGGAGCGATCTGAAAAAAGGTTTTATATGATTTTATTTTCTAAACTTAACTTGTGTGAACTCACAAAAAAAAAAGAAAAGGAATCTGAAAGTATGATAAAGAAATCAAAATCAAAAGTTTAGTTATTACATTAAAAGAAAAATTTTGAGATATAAATGCAAGCATCAGCGGTATACAATATGTAAAGAAAACCCTGTCCGATCCGTGAAGGTATTGTTAGGTATCGATAACTGATTCTACTAATGCCTACAAATCCCCCTAATAAAATAAATATTATTTCTCAAAAAGAGCTAACTTAATACATGTGCGGTAGGCAATACATGCGCCGGCGAAGGGGGGCATGGCACGCGTCACGTGGTCGCATCGCTCATAATAATACCGTCAAAAACGGTGTTGTCACTTTTTTAAAAATTACCACTTTTTGACCCGTCCTCCGTACGGCTTCACCAGACATCATGCCGGAACACGGCAAATCGCTTGGCGGCAAGACTTTGTCTGATGGGTGGTAGGTTCTGCCGGCAGCCGATGTTAGGGCCTACCACCGTATCCGGATAAAACTATCCTATACATTAATCCTGATTATTATATTATCCCTGTGCTAAATTTCATCCAAACCCGTCCAGAAGTTTTTGCGTGAAAGAGCGAACAACATAAATTCATACAGACTTTCACATTTATTAGTAACTAGCTGTTGCCCACGACTCCGTCTGCGTGGACTTTGTTTACAGCGCGCGGTGATTCCCGTAAATAAAAAAAGAACTCAGTTGATATAAAATAAGCGCCTGGTAAAATAATGGGAGCAATATATACGTCCGCGTTAGCTCCCGTTTGCGCAAAATTTTTTGTTACTGCTCTTCTCCTATTAGTTATAGCGGGATGTTATATAGCCTATCTCCTTTCTCAGGTTTTAGACTATCTGTGTAGCAAATTACATTACAATCGGTTCAGTAGTTTTGGCGTGAAAGTCGGACAGACAGACAGACAGAGATACTTCGCATTTATAATATTAGTATGGATAGGATATTGCAAGTACACTCACCAGAGTGGGGACAATTCCACTTTTGACTCTCCGTTGATTGGGCCGTGTGTAGTCAAAGTCTTCAGGTAGAAAATGATCCGAGCATACGACAAGCCACTTGCTCATTCTGCATTCAGCTTTAGCTAAGACTCTTAACCAGACAGAACAAAGACGTGGGTCCTTAGGTAACCTAAAATCAATTTATAGTAAATACTAGCTTTCCGCTCGCGGCTTCACCCGCGTGGAGTTCGGTTATATCGCGCTTTTTAGATTTCCCTCAGGAACATTAAATTTTTCCGCGATAAAAGGTAGCCTATGTCCTTTCTCAGGGTCTAAAGATTGTCTGTGCCAAATTTCATCAAAATCGGTTGAGAGGTTTAAGCGGGAAAGCGTAACAGACAGACAGAGTTACTTTCGCATTTATAATATTAGTATGGATTAACTTTTTATTTTCTGGTCGTGCCTCAGAAAGCACGTTAAGCCGTTGGTCCCGTTTGCCATACGAACATCTAGTGGCAGTCGTTACGGGTTGTTGGAGTCCCCAAAAGTCTAACAATTGGTCTAACTGCAATGCTTAAAAAAAGTCAAAATTTTTGGATGATAGACACCGTACATTTTGTCAGTGTCTACTGCATGGTTTATTTAAAAGTCCTCGTTTGTACTTTCTTAGTAATCAGGGGAGTTCATTCATGTTCTGCGAGATTTACAGGAAGGGGGCAGCTGCCCCCCAAGGTCAGTACGCCCATGTACCCTGCTGATGTCATCTGAGGTGCATTAAAATATCTTTAAGGCTTTTGTGGTTCTGAAGATTGAATACTTAATAGTTAATGTAGACGCTAGCACATCGAGCTACTAACAACTGTCCAAGTTAAATAGATTTATGGTTGCAAGTTGATTGGCAAACTTTGATATTTTTGTTTAGGTTAATACTATAATATCTCTCATGGCACATAATAGTCACTGTTGAGATTGGCCATCATTGACAAAATACTGTCAGGAGCATTATTGGGGTACAGACAGCACTTAAAGCTAAGTACTACAATCTGTGAGATTTCATTATTAGATTTTCAACTTTATCAAAGTTCTAGGCATTAAGGCTCAAGGTTCATCATCATCCCAGCGTTAATCCCAGTCGCATCCGAAGCCTTTTCAGCTTTGGAGTCTGGGGTCCGCTTTACCAGTCCAACTGCTGATATGGCTAAACTTCGACATTTTCCGTGAAGGGACTGCCGTCTGACCTCCACAACCCGAAGGCAACATCGAAGCATTGCAGTTAGACCAATTGTTGGACTTTTGAGGGCTCCAACAACCCGTAACGACTGCCACTAGATGTTCGTATGGCAACCGGGACCAACGCACTATGGGAAAGCCCCATACAAGGCCGTCTCAAAACCGTTTCACGTGAAAGTCGTGGTTATGGAGTAGAACTAATTAATTAATTTAGTCTTATAAATAAGCTTTCTTTTCTATATTTTTTTAATTATTTTTTGCTAACCATAATGTATATAAAAAGGCATCAAAGCTAACTCATGTTCAATGATGTGATTTTGGCACAATACATTACTACAATTCAACGAGACATTACTCGAAAGTTTTTCTTATAAATGTATAAGTATTATACATTTTTGAAATGCTTATAATCTCCTCATAACGTTTCTTAAATAATATTATATATAATAAATAAATAAATTAAAATTAACCAATGTAGTTTAAGATGGTATAATTTTCAGGTTACTTTTTTTTAACGAGACTTACCCGTTTACCGCTGTTTGCCGCTGTCGAGATATTTGTTGTATTACGATCTTTATACATTAGTTTACACAAGGAGAAAAAAAAAAGTTGCGCATACTTGCGCCTTTTCTGACACGGTACCAAAACATATCGCGAGATAATTTTTTTCCAATATCTTTTTACTGCTCACATAATCATCTGTTATCTATTAAGGTCAAATTGATAAAATGGTCATTATTATTTATAGTTATTTGTGGTTTTGATATAGTTTTGACCACCATATTTGATAAAATATGGTCACTATATCAATTAGGGTCAAATTAAAAACAGGTTGGTTATGGGAAGAGTGCAAATATTAGTTTCTTATCTTTTTGCACATAGCACTAATTCATTGGCCTATAAAAGAAAGGCGAACCCTGAAACATCCACAGTTGTTCATCAGAAATTCAGTTGCCTTAAAAAAGCAGTTAATACCTATTTTCAAATATTTACAGAAGTTATCTGATTTGAAAATAATGGGTGAATTTGTTTGTAGTAAACGAGAGTTGTGCAATTTGTTGATAAATGGGAATAATATAGAAAACTACTTGCAAGAAAATTTCAATTTGTCACCAGAGGATATGAATACTGTGGTCTCCTACATTCAAAGAAACTTGGTATCTAAATGTAACGAACGCTGGAGAAATGCATCCCGGAAAAGAGAACGCTTTGAAAGTAATAACGTCGACTGGTTAAATGGTGAATTTCGTGTTCCACTGGAGTGTCGAGTCACAGTTAATGACCCTAATACGTCTGGAAGCAGTGCAGGTGGCAGACCATCGAAACCATACGAAGCATCTTCAGAAAAAACAAAGAAACGAAAAAACATGCAATTAATACAAGAGTACGGACTGGACTGTGTGCTCAATGCATATACTCAGGAGTTGCGGTCTATGGGTGAGACGGAGGAGGCCACAATTGTTAATATTATACGAACTGCGTCAAAAAATGATAAGAAAAAGTTTCTTAAATTCATAACTGAGAACCCTGAAGATGTTATACCTTTTACAAAGGAAGAAGCACTGCGGATATTTATTGACTTAGACCTTAACAAAGAACAGTATGGGAAACTTCGTATTTGTTTGGCGGACAAAAATTGCTCAGTGTTTCCTTCTTATCCAACTTTAGCCGAAGCGAAGAAGATGTGTTACCCACCAGATTCGAGCATAACCATTACTAACATAAGTGCAAAAGTCAATCTGCAAGACTTATTGGATCATACTGTGGCACGTATATTACTAATTGGTTCAGTTTACAAAATCGGTTTAAGACAGTTGAAACTATTCTGCAAATGGGGTTGTGACGGGTCATCAGGGCAAAGTGAATATAAGCAAGTTTTGCCCGAAGAAAGCGATTTCACATCAGATGCGAACCTTTTTATTGCTTCACTTGTACCCATTAAACTCATAGATGAGACAACTAATATTGTTATTTGGAAAAATGAAACTTGCTCATCCGTAAGATATTGCAGACCTATATTGATAGAATTTGCCAAAGAAACTCCTGAAAAAAACCGCTTCTGTTGTGGCTGATATCAAAAATCAAATTGAAAACCTGTCTCCTTCCATGATAAATAAGAATGGTGAAGTAATTGAAATTACTCATAACCTATTTTTAACCATGATTGATGGTAAAGTAGCACAAGTTTTAACTTAAACTCCTTCGAGCGCTTCTTGTACAATTTGTGGTGCTACTCCTCGGCAAATGAATAACTTAGAGGCAGTTAGGACACGAGATGTGAATGAAAGTTCATTTCAATATGGACTGTCAACACTACACACTTGGATTAGAAGTATGGAGATGATTTTACACATTTCCTATAACTTGTCTTTCCAAAAGTGGTCAGCCACTACACCAGAAAATAAAAAAAACAAAGACGAAAAGAAAAAACTGGTACAAAAGCGGTTTAGGGAGGAAATGGGACTGCATATCGATAAACCTCGACAAGGCACTGGAAATAGTAATGACGGCAACACAGCTCGGAGATTTTTTCAGAATTACTCTTGCTCTGCAGACATTACAGGTGTAGACGTAGAACTTATAAAACGAATGTACATTATACTACAAACTATGTCATCTGGAATGGCTATTGATTCAAAAAGTTCGGTGAATACGCATATAGTACCGCCCAACTGTACGTAAATAATTATAATTGGTATTATATGCCTTCCTCCGTACATAAAATACTTATTCACGGAGAAAAATCATTGAGTACTATGCTATATTACCTATCGGACAATTGTCCGAAGACGCTCAAGAATCCCGCAACAAGGATTACAAAAAGTTTAGACTTCATCATTCTAGAAAATGTTCAAGAGCGGCTACCAATACAGACGTGTTCCATAACTTATTGTACACTTCTGATCCATATATATCAAGTTTGAGAAATACCTCAGAAACAATATCGAAAGAACTTTTCGATGAAGCCAAGTCCCTTCTTGCTGTCAACGAAAATCTGTAGGAGATTGTTGAATTTTGTACATTATTTTTTTTCTCGTTAGACACTGTTTATACAATGATATTTAATTCTATTTTATGTAAGTAAATTTAAAAAAAAGTATATTTTCTTATAAATGCATGTATTTTTTTTATTTTTTAAATAAATTAATAAACATAATTTTCAAAATTATTATTTTTTTCTTTTAAACCTTATACATTCACGTATATGTATGCAAAATTACAGATCATTTAGTTTTGAAATAACTGAGATACGGAGTTTTGAGACGAAACATACGCGATTTTCCCATAGTGCAACGGCTTAACGTGCTTTCCGAGGCACGACCAGACCAGTGCAAATATTCATATTCATGCATACAAATACTTGCACTGTGCGGGGATCGAACCCACGCCACCTTGCGCAGCGGCCGCGTCCGCTACCGCTACGCCACGGAGGCTGTCATTAAGGCTCAAGGTTGATTGGGAATTTTTGGGTTTCAGGTAGGTTGACCTGCTTTCGTCCGTACATCTGGAATGTTCAGACACTCAGGCCATAATCACTATGGATTTCATAAGGGGCGGCAACCTTGCTTCCCGGATCCCCGCCCTGGGACCTCGAGACTCGATTCCTCGCGTCGCTATATACTTTACATGACTAAAATCGAAAGCAGAAGGAGCGGCTGCTTCCAGAAGTGGTCCGACGGCAGCGTTCGGAGCTACGCCAGGTCCTGGTGACGGAGTGGAATATTCGACTTGCGCAACCCAGTGCAGGGTACGCCGCGATCGTGGCGGTAAGACCTATCATAGGGGAGTGGAATGGCCGAAGACATGGCGCCCTCACCTTCCGGACAACCCAGATCCCTTCTGGGGAGCACGGATGATGGCATACCGCCATCACTTACACATCACGATGGCTGCCCTAAGGATACGGCGCGGCATACGCTGGAGGAGTGTCCGGCATGGGACGAGCCGCGCCGTGCTCTAGTAACGGCGCTAGGCGGGAGCGCTCTCGCTACCAGCCGTTTTCAAAGCCATGGTCGGAAGCGAGAGCGCATGGGACGGGGTCGTTCTCCTTCTGCGAATCAGTAATGCAAGCAAAGGAGACGGCCGAGAGAGAGAGAGAGGCACAGAGTTCTCTCCCTTCCCGGCGACGGCGCGGGGGTCGCCATTACAGCACCGAGGCCGACCTACTGCCTCCATGATAATGGCCGACGGGCGAAGAGCCCGGGGAGTCTAACGTCCGTCATATGGCCGAGTTGAGGTTGTGACGCGTTCGCACAAGCCACTCGAGATGAGGAGAGTAACCGCTGAAGGCTGCTCGCGCGAGAAGAGACCCGTCGAACTCGCGACGCGGTACCCCGGAAAGGCAAATGACGAACACTTAGGTGGTTTTTTAGCCGGTAAGAGTCGGGCACACCGCTCCGCGTCCCCGAGCGGAGGATTTTTCATGAGGAATGTTCTATGTTATTGGTTTGGTTTCCGCACTCAGTCCCTCCAGCGGACCATTGTACGTGGACCATGGCAGCCTTTGGCGGTTATTCCAGCCAGCCCACCTCCCTCCAGAAGCACATCAGGTCTCCTAGCTTGTTGAGAACATCTGTGTAAGATCTTGGTGCTCCTATGGTTTCGTTTCTAATTTGGGTAACGCCTGTACACTCGAAGAGTACATGCGCAACTGTCTCGTCAGCCTCTATGCAGGCTCTGCACAGAGGGTTGTCCGTTATGCCTATTATGTGAAGATGCTTATTCAGCGAGCAGTGGCCCGTAATGACCCCCCTCATTAATCGTAGGTTTTGGTAGCCTGGATAGGCGCAGCAGCCTTTTGGTTAGCTTGTCATTCAGGGATGGCATAGCCTCCTTGGACTGCCTGCAGCCCGGTGACGAGGACCACCAAATCTCCGCTTGTTCGTAGGTATGCCTTTGTAGCCATCTGCGTATTTGAATAAAGGGGATAGGCACAATGGGCTCCGGTCCGCTGACCAACGCGCTGGATGCCCTTCTAGCCAGCTCGTCAGCTACGTCATTACCCAGTGAACCGCTGTGACCCTTTATCCACTGTAGTGTCACAGTGTTGCGGTCTGGTACGGTTATCCGTTCCAATGCGTCGTGGCACTCAAGTATTAGACTTGATGTGATGCATCCCTGCTTTAGGGATTGGAGGACGGAAGCACTGTCAGTTTGTATGCGAACACGCGTGTCCGCAACTCTTCTGGCTTTTATGGCTAGTGCTGCCAGAGTTATGCCACACACCTGCTTGATAGACCGTGTTGAGCATCCCTAGCGGTCTGGATATATTTATGTTGAGGTCTTGTGAGAACACTCCGACGCCCGTTCCTTGATCGGTTTTTGATCCGTCGGTGTATACTCTCAACTCCTCCGGACCTGAGTAGTTGCACTGCTCTTCTTCAAGTGCTATCTGATAGTGCTTTTGAAAGCAGTACTGTTTTGGTAACCTGTCATTTTGTGCTTGTATCATTGGTTGCCTCTAGATTGCATCTAGCATTAGGCGTGTATGTTTGACCCCGGAGTCTTTGCTCAGGGTTCCTGATAGGTAGAGTCAGAAGGCAGCCAATGTCGCTTCCTCCCTCACAACAAGGTGAAGAGGGGTAGTCCTAACATCGCCTGCAGGGCGGCTGTAGGCGTGGTTTTCATGCAACTGGTGATTGCCACACACGCCAATCGTTGTAGTTTCTCGAAGTTTCATGAGGATTTTTACACCTTAGAAAAAAAAAAAAAGCGCCCATAGTCACCATTATCCTCCGAAACTACAATATCAGTAGTCTGTATCTGCAAAATTCGCCAGAAATATAAGCAAATACACAGTGTTTGTTCTTGTCTCCAAAATGGTTGAACCGATTTTAATGAAATATTGTATGTACATTTGTTAGGAATGAGAATAGGTTTTTATCTATTTTTTATGTTACTACTACTTAAGCGGGTGAAATCACTGGGTGCATCTAGTATAACTATAATTCCAACAAAATTAAGTTCAGGTTAGTGTTTCAAAAAAACTGTTTTATTTTCTAATGTGAAAATTAACCTTGAAAAAAAATCTTTTTTTGGACCATGTTTTTTCTCAAGAGCATGAAATCTGAAACTGTTGTGGCATTTACCGTTAAATAATTAATACTGAGTACATAATAGAGACTTAGGTTTATTCTTGAAAGTATGGTACTTTTCTGATAAAATAGTACCAAAATTTCATAATAACATTGGCAACATTCATTGATATTAACATCAATGCAAGGGAAGTCTCCAAATCATATATGTATTGTGTTGTGTATAGGTAAATTGAAGATGACGATGCAGAATAAATTGAAAAAAAAAACAAGAAATATTGAGTTCTAATTTGTGATTAATTGTTGGAAGTAGTGAATTATGAATAAATAATATATTAATATAATATACAAATTACAAATTTAATTTCTACTTGATCTAAAACATAAGCTAGAAAAAAAACAATGAAGCTAAGCTTTTTTTCATCTAGTTCAGGTTACAAAAATTTTATAACTTTGTAACATCTTGGTTTTCTCCTGTTGGGAAATACCTAACTTATCTACAAATATCAGGTGATAATCTATCTGCAAATCCTTATTTCATTTTGGCAATGGGTATTTTTTCAGTACTTTATAGACAAGCTCCAGATTTGAAACCTTTTAATGGGATGTCTGACTATAATACGGTTACCACCATCATATAATATTTTGCTTTAAGTCTTCAAAATTAACTAAATAATTAGTGCTAGACCCTTGGATATAAACTTAGTTACATACATTCATTACTATTATTATTATTCTATTATATTATTATATATTATTATTATTCACATACAAATTGAGTTTTGACGGTACAGCTAAGATGAGTGTCACATTCATTTTTCATTGGACTTTTAAAATTATTTATAATATTGTTTAATAATAAAAAATGTGTGATTTATGTAGTAAATATCGCAGCATAGTGGCCTCATCTTGACTTTTACTCAAACCTCCCTTGTAGACGGTTCACGTGGCCGTCTTTTTCGACATAAATAATTCATTATGTGACATTGGCTAGTGCATTTGCACTAACCGTGTGAAGCTAAGAAAGAAAGATACAAATGAAATTTTAATGGAGACAAATTAGACAAGGGACATCAGCTCGTCAATCAAATGTTGTAGCAGTCTTAATAATATCACAATAATATTGGAATTGCTGTTTAGAGTTTTAATGGTTTGCTCTAGGTTCAGGTACTTACTTATGAAATGTGATGCCATTGTTGTTATTGGCTTTCTTCAAGTCATCATTAATGCAATTCTGAACACGCACCGCATATTTGTTTTGATAAAATTGTATATTTAACACATATGCATAAGACTTCTAGTTTTCGCATACCTTACGTGAAAAGTATACAGATAATAAAAGGTACCTATTTACTATATACGTGGGACAGGAGGAATGAAAATAAAAGGTTTCATTATAGTAATTATTAAATCAATATTAAGTTTGTAAAACTGCTGCCAACGTCAACGTCAATCATACATCAAAAAAAAAATATAAACAGAGACCAGAAGGTGCGTTCCGAATTGCGGTGTACTCGATTTTAGCGTATTTAAGCGTGCCTACATAAATATTATAGTTTACATAATAGAAAAAAAAAACAGGTATATTTTATTTTATTCATTCCATTTTTTAAAAATCGAACTGATAGTTTTAAACTATGATAAACAAACTTTGAACTTAGTAACGTTTAGGTTCAGCTAATACGGTTTTTTTTTACAAATATCATTTTACCATTATTGTACGGATTTTAAATCTATTGCATAAATTTTGTCGCGGGCTATGAGCGCGGTGACGGTTTATACCATCGACCGTATAGTTACTGAAGACTGAATCAAGAAATTCCGTTACAATAAAAAAACCTAATACCCCCACGTCCCCCACTGCTACCGGCACTGCGCGGCGCCGTGTTGAAAGCAGTGTGTGGCGTATTGTGTCACAACACTAGTTACTATTAAAACCCTCAACACTATACTCCTAAGTGCATTGTCTTAAGTTTACGTCCTTTCAGTTCGGCAGCCTTCGGCAAGGTGTTTGTGTGAGTACAACTAGATGTTTGCGTGTAGACTAGCTGCCAACTGCCCATTACTTTTCTGTTCGATTCTTTCTTTTAGACACGATTCTAGGTGAGACAGCGTCCTTTTTGGAAGCGTCTAGGAGTGGGTTCGATCCCGTGACTAGTTGAACCTTAACGTGTACATGTTTATGGTACGACTGTACGAAGCCCGCACGAATCTGGATTTGCTGCTCCTAAATCCATTAAATACGTAAGCAGCTGTTTGTGAAGAAGTATATAGGTGTAGGTATCTATCATAGTGTGCCTGCAGCACATTTCCTTTTTTAGTATGATGAGATCACAAGACTCACGTTACTCAATTACAGATAGGTAAATTTATAAGTCAGTCGACCAAACACCTCAGTACAGATTGCATGTGTCTCAAATATAAATCATTATGCGTTTATGGAGTTTCATTGAAGGACCCTTGGAACACAACTTACCTACACTATTTTAAGAGGACACAACAATAGGTAGTAATAATTCTTGTCGTCCTCCGTGGCGCACACCACCTACGTGGATAACGTGGAGGACGGTGTTCGATCCCCGGCCAGGTCATGGAAACGATCTTTTGCTGATTGGCCTGAGTCTTGAATGTTTATCTATATATGCATCTGTTATAAATATAGTATCGTTGAGTTTGTATCGCATAACACAAGTCTCGAACTTACTTTGGGGCTAGTTCAATCTGTGTGATTTGTCCGTATATGTTTATATTTAATAATAAGTAATTATGAATGCATGAGTTGATAAAAATTCTATGCAATAGCTTTCACCCATTGATAAAATATTAAACAGATACGATATATTCTAACAAACTGACCAAAAAAAAATGTGGCGAACACAGCAGCAGCACACATGCATATTTTTATTCGGCATACATTGGTACAGTGTGAGTGAGATGGGGCGCAATCTAAAGCATAGAGAAAAAAAAGATGGCTAGTGTTTGTCGTTTGCGCTGTTAGTGTTTGTCGTTTGTTTTTACGAGTGTATCGAGAGTGACTAAAGCGAGATACAGGACTTACTTCCTTTTGTACGCTTCATTTTTAGTGCGCTAGTGACATATCTACCTTAGTTTAATATTTTATCAATGCTTTCACCAGCATAGCAAGATACTACAATGTGTCTGATTTCTTTTTTATATTTTCAACTTAATGTGAAAAATAGTAAGGCTCAAAATTGATTGGGAATTTTCGACAGTTAGTATGTTGACCTGCTCTCGTCTGTACACTACATAGATATGAAGAAAAAAATAATAGATTTTCATAAAAATACTACAAAATTAATTTTATAAAAGTACATATGTACATAATTAATTATTTGAAAAGTTTTATTTATAGTTGAGCCAAATTCGATAAAGAATAGAGGTAAACAAACCGTTGCTAGGCAACGAGTAGTTTACGCCTAAAAGACAGATGTTAACAACCTTTTCTACATAGATGATTTTCATAAAAGTAATAATCCTACTTCCTACTAATCTAAACAGTTTATTTATGTTTACATATTTATGATTTGCATAGAACGCTTAACCTATTTGAATGAAATATGACATACATGTAAGTTAATTTCCTAATAGGTTACATTTTTTGATACATATATATTATTATTAGTCAATTTTTGAAAATATTACAATGCATGTGTTATGTAGTTGATTTTAAAGTAATTAAAATACGCAAAATTGTATTGAAAAATATCTCAACTTTATTCATTGGTTGAATTCCACAAAATGTGTTTACTATCTGGATTTCATCCATCTTTCTTTTTTTGTAGGGCTGTCACGTAAAATTAATGTCGACTTTTTAATGGTTTTTCGAAATACCAAGTTATTATGCATGTTATATTAGTGATTCTATTGAAATATGCTTCAATAGGAATTGTTAATAAATAGTTAGCATGTAAAAGTCGATAATCATGTAAATAACAGGAGATTTGTAAAACGTGAGTTGTGATAACCCTAATCGTTTGTTTACCTCTATTCTTTTTGGAGCTTGGCGGGAATATAGTGAGATAACCCTTTTTTTAAAGTAGCTATGACAGTGGATATGACGTTTGATCGACGACTTTGGCATAATGAGATATTGACAGATTGACTTGACAGTTGACGGTTCTATTTTTCATTGATGTTCAGTTCAGTCGAGTTGGTTGTGTTTCGGTGCTTGTAGTAATTGTTTTTATTTTGCGACCAACTATTACAGACCTTGATTGATTGCTTCTCTGTGGACCCCAGCTTTGTTATATGGTTTCTGATTCGCCAGTGGTTTGGATTCCGTCGTATTCGTATATAGTCTTTTCAACAAAAACAAGTTCAGTTTCAAGTATGTTTCCTTTTTGTTTTGTTCAAATATTATTTCTTTGCGATGCTTTCTTATCCTGTTTAATAATGTAATATTTTTAACCCAAATTATTCCAGTTTATTAACAATGACGTGCATACAGTGCAGCTCCGTAGTAAATGAGAATGAACAGTATTATGTTGCTGATGATATGGATTCCCAAATAATTTCAGTCATCGAGCAGTCTCTTGGCCATCAAGTAAATACATTTTATTTACTTCTATAGTGTGATGTGATATCTTTTACCTATAATCAATATGTAACCTTTTATTTCCGTTTTAGGTTGATGAAAAGGGAGTAATATGCTCACAATGCTTTGACATTCTAATACACAGAATGTCATCAGTTAATGCTTTGGCAGATGATAGCAATGTTTGTGTCATGTGCATGAAATCTCTGTTTGAAAGGCGTTCTGTCTCGATTCCAGAGGGTGTGGAAACAGAATATATTGCTAAAACAATTGCTCCGAGAGAGGTAAGCACCTACTTGGTTCTTGGTTTCCTTCATATTCATATAACGCAGGTATTAAAAAAATGAAGAAAATACAACAGCATTGCACAATGAAAAGGTACAGGAGAGTTATCCAAATAGCTACCTTTAATACTAGATTCATTATTATATATATATATTTATTTTGTTTTAGATACCCAAAGGTGGTTTATTATGTTTAGGTTGTTGGCTATATACTAGGCGTACAATTAAAGAACTAGGAATCATATCATCTGCTGTTGATACTAATGCCTGTGTATGGTGCCAACGGTCTCTTGGTAAAGTACGTAGCCATTCCATACCCGAAGGACCTGAACGGATCACAATAGTGGCCGCAATTCATCCAAGAGAGGTAATATTAACAAGTTAACAACTTACAAGTTTAGAATTTAATAATTGTTTGAAAATTCAATAAATGAAGTTTTCTGTTGTTTTTATTCAGATTCCCCCAGAGGGCCTAGTTTGCTATGCTTGTTGGGTAGCAGCACGTAGAAATGTGGAGCGTGCTAGAAGGATTGGCAGTAAACACCATACTCCAGGCCGACAAAAAAGACACCAAAACTCTTTATGTACATGGTGTAGAAAGTCTCTACGCAAAAGGCCAAGACATGTGGCTACAGGTCAAGTGAGAGATGAAGTTACAGCAGGAATTTACCCTATTGAGGTGATCATTTTTTATTTATCAAATCATATACTAGTAATGTCTAATTCTTTACAATCTGGCTTACTCGAAGCCGGGTCCGCCCATAGCATACCCGGCTTCAAGCAAGTCAGATTTTTAGAGTCAAATGATCCTGCTTTATAGGTAGTTAAATAAATAAATTTAACAATGCATGCATGCAATTAAATCGTTTCTACTTTAAGTAGTCTCCTTTAAAACTAATTTTTGAGGATCTTCTGTGAAACAGTTTATAACATCTTCAATGTTCTCTTAAATTAATAAATCTCTTGGCCAGATTCCTAAATGAGAATGAGTTAAAATTTTATTTGGTGCGTTGTTTGTGTGTAAATAATCTGTATATAATATAAACTAGTTTATTTGTTTTCTCATGTGTCCCTGTAAATTAGATTTTTTTGTCTTTCTAACCCATGTGTTTGTCCATGCTGCTATACTAACACCTACCACGAAGGGAAAAGTTCGACGGCCTGCCTTTATTTGCTACCGTCATCACGTGACACTGGCAGAATAGCCGAAACCGGCTTAGTTTTTTTTTTATTTGTAATTCACAAAACTGGTGTACAATCATGCATACAAAAAAATAATCATAACATATTACATCTGATTGACACCTACTAGATGTGAATCTAACATGCACAGGCAAAATAAACCACTAAGAGCCTGTCCAGAAAGCGCGATTTACGCGCGAGTCCACTCGCGCGTTTTGATTTGTATTGCGTCCAGATGCGGCGAAATCACGCGCGTATGTGATGAGACGGATTTGGTCAGTTATAAAAGTGGACTCTGATACTGCGGTTGTGTTGTGGTTTGCATACCGTCGATGGAAACGTCGTAAACGAAGAGAAAGTCGACGATTTACCGTGCATCCCATTCTACGTGACAGAATGACCTACAAGTTTTTTTTTCTCCTCGCAATCACCAGCTTCACAAAAAATTTATATTTCATCCCAGTTCCTACGCGTAATAGTTCTATTAGAATAATCTAACGATTCCATATCCCATATAGCTACCCTTTTCTCTATTTCGTCAATAAAAAGTTCCGTATCAAAGTTTTCACGCTCCATTTTTATAAACGAATACGTCCACTCGCCACGGACACGCGCGTAGTACTGGACGCTGCAACGGCGCCGGAGTATCTCGACTCGCGCGGCGCTCGCGCGTAATGCGCGCGAGTCGAGAGTCCCGCTCATTGCAAGCGTTTTACGCGCGAGTGCGGTAACGCGCGAGAGCATCTGGACGGAATGTATGCAGCTCTAGTAACTCGAGAACGCGCGAGTCCCTACGCGCGAGTGGACTCGCGCGTAAATCGCGCTTTCTGGACAGGCTCTTGGGTGCTATTAATAAAAACTTACAAATTAATAAAAAAATGAGAACAAAAACAAAACAAAATCTCAAAAACAAAACTAAAACTAATCGTAACATTAAATTTTTGAGTTTAGCTTTCATTGAGGCTATAGAACCAGCAAAGACATCCACATACCACCAATAGAGTTGGCAAAAGAAAGCATGCGGCTTATGGGAGAAGAGTTGCCTACATTAGTTCGACTGTGAGGCAGGGCGGATGTTCTTCTGTTAATTAAGCGGCTACCGCTACGAGGGACGCTGATTTTCACTTCTAATATTTTGGCAGAATCTACTAAACCATTGAGCAATTTAAACAACAACATAAAATCTAAATATTTCCTACGTGATTTAAAGATGTTATTTTATAATGTCTCAATCTGGAGTCGTACGAGCTCAGACTACGACATCTGTTATCAGAGTAACATAAATGAAACAGAAACCTTTTCTGGACTCGTTCGATTCTATCTGAATGTACCCGATAAAACGGGTTCCATACCGTACTGCAATATTCGAGAATACTGCGAATAACGCTATTATAAATGGAAATAGTCAGGGTAGGTTCTCTAAAAATTTTCATTTCCCTGACGATGAAACCTGACAATTTAGATGCTTTATTAATAATTTCATCGTAATGACTCCTAAAATTTAAACTACTGTCTACCAAAATACCAAGGTCTCTAATTGTATTAACTTCTTGGAGTGGGCTGTTATTAATCGTGTATGAAACTTGACGTGTTTTCTTTTTCCGACTAAACTTAATGAAATAACACTTATTTTGATTCAAAAGCATATTATTTTCTACACACCAATTGAATACGTTATTTAAATCTTTCTGAAGCTGCAAAGTAACAGAATCACTACATATAGATCGATATAATTTCAAATCATCGGCAAAAAGTTTATATTCAGAGCCAATAAAACTTCCTAAATCATTTACAAAAACTAAGAAAAACAAAGGCCCCAAATGTGACCCTTGAGGTACCCCTGATGGTATACAACACAGTTTGGATTTAAAACTTTTAAGATACACCAGTTGTGAGCGATTTCTTAAGTACGACTCACACCAGCGCAGCAATGACCCATGTATGCCCATGCCTTCTAATTTAGTTATAAGTAAGTTGTAATCTACTAGATCGAAAGCCTTTTTGAAGTCGGTATATATCGCATGAACTTCATTACCTTCGTCTAACGCTGATGATATGTAAGAAACATACTCAACCAGATTGGTCTGTGTCGATTTTTTAGGACGAAATCCGTGTTGGTTATCATCGAGCATATTCTGAAAACATTTTTTTCTGAACAAGTGACTCAACTACTTTACCACACGTTGAAAGTATTGACACTGGTCTGTAATTTGAAACGTCGTCAACACTACCAGATTTAAAAATTGGCGTTATGTGCGCTATTTTCCACTGATCAGGAAAATAGCCCCGTGATAAAGAGCAGTTGAAAATTGTAGTCAGAGGATCAGCCAGGTTTGCTGCACACTTTCTAAGAAAAAGAGGAGGGATCGAATCAGGCCCTGGACCCTTATCACATTCAAGGGAAGACAAGGTATCAAAAACTTCTTTTACCTCAATTTTCTCGGGGTTATGAGCCGAGACAGAGTGCAGTGTTATTCGCGTTAGAAGGAAACACAAAAGTTAAGATATTAACAGATATAATTATATAGATTACAAACATATCACGGGAGAGCCGGGGAATAATTGACATACTATTTTTCCTTTTGTCAACCACTTGACACGTTTAGCTTCCCATTTCAAATATATAAAAACATACTTATTACAGCCAGACTTTGTATATGAAACCTCAATACGCCTCCTCAAATACAAAGTCTTTTATTAACATTAAATAAAATCAAAATTAGAAACACACAGAACTTAATTAATCAAACAAACATATATCAACACATCATATAAGAAATCTTAACAAGGTTTAAGACCTATAGCATCAATACATTTATAATGCTTAATACAAGGTAGCGGTTTTGTCATTACATCCGCTATCATATCTGTAGTGGGTACATGTCCCAAACTTATGCCTGAATTATCTTTTAGGACACCCCGAATAAAATGATGCTTGATGTCAATATGTTTGCTCCTAGCATGGAACACTGGGTCCTGTGCAAGGAAAATCGCAGATCTACTATCGGCATTAAGGGATATAGAAGCATACCTTTCGAGGCCCAATTCCTGCAGCAGACTTTGAAGATACAATCCTTCCTTTATAGCTTCTGCAAGACTTACGTACTCTGACTCACAACTGGATGTTGCAACAGTACGTCGTTTGCGTGACATCCATGAAATACCAGCTGCGCCTAGAATAAAAATATATCCCGAAAATGACCGTCTATCTATTTGACAACCTCCCCAATCTGCATCACAATATCCCTTCACGCATTTACCAGTTTTTGTATACACCAGTCCATAATTCATAGTTCCTTTTAAGTAACGTAAAATACGTTTGGCCGCTATCCAGTGTTCTTTCTCTGGATTCTTAGAAAATTGCGCCAATTTGTTTACAGGATGTACTATATCTGGTCTTGTTGCTACACTCAAGTACATTAAAGAACCAATCAATTCCCGATATGGCCACTTTTTCTCCTCTTCATTGGATTGTATACATCGCGCCCTATTATTTCCGCTACTGGTCTCCATCGGCGTTTTTGTGGTATTCGAGTCCAACATATTATATTTTTCAAGCAATTCTTTTACATAATTTTCTTGTGACAACGTTATTTTGTTGACAGTCCGTCGGATGTCAATCCCTAAAAAGTATTTTGCTTGACCATAATCTTTTAACTCGAACTCTTTTCTCAGTTCATTTTTAAAACGAGCTATACGATCTCCTTTTTCAGACGCCACTAGGATATCGTCCGTGAAGACTAAAACAAGTAAATGTTCTTTTCCTTGGTTTCTGAAATATAAACAGGGTTCATTTAAACTTTGCGTTAATCCCATTTCCTTTAACTTCTTGTCAAGTCTAATATTCCATTGTCGACCCGCTTGCTTCAATCCGTATAAGGATTTTTTTAGCAAACATGCGTCGCCGCCAGCGTTCAAGCTTTTAAGCATTTCTTCAGCTCTTTTAACTACACAAGGAGTCTCCCCTTCTGTGTATTTCAGCTTCATTAAAGATTCTTTCAGCAATTTAGGTATCCGCATATAAATTTTTTCGTCTAGATATCCATTTAAGTAGGCTGTATTGATGTCCAGCTGATGAACCTCCAGATTCATTTCTACAGCCAGAGCCATCAGTAGTCTAACGCTATCGAGTCTTGCCACGGGCGCAAACGTTTTATCATAGTCAACACCGAATCTTTGACTAAATCCTTGAGCTACAAGTCTTGCCTTTTTCTTTGTTGACTTATCCACGTTTGTCTTGGTTGTCAAGACGTATCGACATCCTACAATATTTTTGCCTAGTGGCCTTTTGACGACCTCCCAGGTTCCTTTCTGTAGCAGACTCCTTATTTCTGATAAAATAGCTTCTTTCCAAGCTAATCGTTCTTCCCCTTGAAGGGCCTCTTCCAGCGATATTTCAGCAGAACCGGCAAAATCAATACAGTCGCTAAAATTTTCTCCTTCAGCTTCAGTTTCTTTTGACTGTTCTGGTTCTTCTTGCATTGGCTCTATTTCCACACTATTATCCGGATGCTCCATTTCCACCGATTGATAAACTTTTCTGGGACGACCTACTCGGCCTGTACGTAGCACTCTGGGTCTTCCAGGACCTCTAGTCATTACTACTCCTCTTGACTGAGCACAAGGCGCTCTCAAAAAATGTTCTGGTTCCGGTTCCGGATCTGGTTCCAGTGCCGGTTCTAGTTCCGGTTCTATTATGCGTTCCGGTTCCATCAACCTTTCCGGTTCCATAAACCTTTCCGGTTCCATAGTCCTCTCCGATTCCCGGTGAAAACTGATATCGATGAACTTCTTCTCATTGTCATCCGTATTTTCAGTATCATTGATGGAGGATCCCCTGCCATTATGAAGCATTTTATTTCCAATTTCTTCAGTTTCGTAGAATTTTATATCTCTAGATATCACGAATTTCCTCTGTTCTGGTATCCACACCCTAAAACCTTTGGATGTTCTGGGGTACCCTACAAATATTCCTGATATTCCACGGGCAGCGAACTTATCCTTGTTTGAGTCCTTATTCAGTATAGATACTTTGGCACCAAACTTGCGTAGATAGTGTATCTTTACTGATTTGTTGAACCATTTTTCATAAGGTATCTCTCCACCTAAACTTCTAGTAGGACAACGATTCCTTATATAGCATGCTGTGTCAACAGCTTCAGCCCAAAAACTCATAGGTAGATCACACTCCAATAGCATACATCTAGCCATCTCAACTAGAGTTCGGTTCATCCTTTCAGCAATTCCATTTTGCTGTGGAGTCCGAGCTACAGTTAATCTCCTCGTGATACCTTCTCTTCGAAGAAAATCTTCAAAATCAGCATTACAGTACTCACCGCCATTATCGGATTGAAAGTATTTGATTTTCGATCCTGTAATGTTTTCAGCATAACTCTTGTATAGTTTAAATGCTTCAAGAGCTTTATTTTTAGATTTCAGGATATAAATTTCGCACCAACGAGTACTATCATCTATAAAAGTTATGAAATACTTACCACCGGTCCATGATTCACATCTCATTGGACCTACGATATCCGAATAAACAATCCGCAATTTCTCATTGCAGGGTCCATTCGATTCACTAAACGGTAAAGCAGTCATTTTACCTCTAGCACACACTTGACAGTCACGCATCAAACTAAAGTCGTTTGGGCTCACATGCTCGCCCACCTTTTCTAAAAGTTTGACAACATCTTTTCCATTCAGATGCCCCAAACGTTTATGCCAAGTCAGCACATTTAAATTACGATCAGTTACAGCATTAGCAGCTTCATGTTCTTCTACGCAATATAAATTACCGCGACGGTATGCTGTTAACCTGACTTTGTGATTTTTATCAAGAATCCACGCAAAATCACGAGTAAATTTAACATCGTAACCATTGTCAGTAATTTTGGCTACTGAAATCAAATTTGTTCTTAAATCCGGAACATAAAGAGTATCCTTAAACTCTACTGTACCTACGGAATTATCACCTAATGCCGACAGTCTAACTACACCCTTACCTCGGACCTCAGCGCCCATGTTAGTAGCTAATTTTAGTTTACCTCTCGTTTCTTCTAGGTTACCATCAAACTTTTGTACATCCTTGCATAAGTGGGACGTGCACCCAGAATCCAGTACCCATTGCTGGTTTAGACTATCAGCAATGTTATTGCTAAGATCTGAAACATTTAAAGAAGTTAGTTCCTCATCGACATCAACATTATAACCGAAATGTTGTGGTTTTGATCGACATTCTGAAGCTTTATGTCCAGGACGATGACATCTATAACAGTTTATTGAAACTCTTCTTTCAATTCCAGATTCCTGCTTCGATTGTTTCCACGCATGTTTTGTAGCAGGCATATTAGAACCATACTTCCCTACATTTGATCCGTTACTTGTACTGGGTTTAACAAGGTTTTTATTCTTTTGGGTGTACATGGCGCTGTCATGCATTTGGTTAGCATTTCTTGATTCGTATTCCTCCATTATTTTAACTTTTAGAATATCGGGCTTCGGTAAATCGTCTCTTGTTTCAATAGCACAACGAAAACTTGAGAAACTTGCTGGCAAACTATATAACAAGATAATTGACAATAAATCCTCATTTATTTTTACGTCCATATCCTCCAGTTTGTCAACCGCATCGAAAAATGTGCCCATCTCATCACGAATGTCTCCCGATTCGCTCATCTTGTGCAATAATAGCCTTTTTAATAGTGTCGCCTTCTTGGCAGGTCCACGCGAGGCGTAAATTGACTCTAGTTTCAACCATACCTCTCTAGACGTGGTGCAACCTCTTATATTTCTCAATTCAGATGCGTTTATTGCTAGTATAATATCTGCCTTGGCCCTAGCGTCCTCGGCCTCCCATTTTAAACTCTCAATATCGCCAGTTGGCTGAGCTTCCTTACCACAAACATATTTCCACCCGTCATTCTTTATCAAAATAGCTTGGGCTTGAATCTTCCAGCTGTCATAATTCTCTTTGCTTAGTGGTTCAATACGGGTTTGTGAAAACATTATTTATTCGTACTTACTTTTAGTAACGTCGTACGTGAAGTCAAAATTCAGTTCCCTTCTTTACTGGGCCCATAACCATTCTCGGGGTTATGAGCCGAGACAGAGTGCAGTGTTATTCGCGTTAGAAGGAAACACAAAAGTTAAGATATTAACAGATATAATTATATAGATTACAAACATATCACGGGAGAGCCGGGGAATAATTGACATACTATTTTTCCTTTTGTCAACCACTTGACACGTTTAGCTTCCCATTTCAAATATATAAAAACATACTTATTACAGCCAGACTTTGTATATGAAACCTCAATAAATTTTGCAGTGACTAAAAGTATTATTGTTTGAAGAAATGCGGTCAACTGACGTTGAAGAGCGTGTTTTACTATTTCGTAAATAGATGGACTGAAAATGATCCGAAAACAGATCACAAATTTCCTGACCTCCGCAGCCAAATTCGTCGTCCTTAAGAGTCATTTTATTAGGGATATGATTGTCACCTACCCGTTTATTTTTTAAATATTTCCATACATATTTCGGATTGACGCGCAGATGTTCAGTTATGTTCTTTTTAAAATTCGAATAGCAGTCTCGAATCATATTACTGCAACGCGTTCTTAGGCATTCGAAAGTAATTTTATCTCTAAAGTTACCATATTTTTTTATATAGTTTATGATATTTAGCCTTTTCCTTAATTACTTTTAGTAATGCTCGGGAATACCAGACAGGATAGCGTTCATCTCGTGGTTTTGTAATAGGAGTATGCTGGTTTATAATTGGCATGAGAATGTCGTAGAACTTCTGCAACATTTCGGTAACATCAGTTGCAGAATTCAGCTCATCTGGCCAAGGAATTTTTGCAAGTTCAACGTTGACCGCGTCGTAGTTACAGAGATAAAAGTTTAAATATGGGACTTTATTTTGCACTAGAGGATTGGCATGATTAGTTCTAATCAAGATTTCCAATGCTGGATGATGAGGATCAATGGGTACAAACGGATATAAGGCCTGTGATACTAACACTGTATTTTTGCTACTACTAAGAACTAGATCTAAAATTCGATTTGAAGCGTTAACTATGGAGTTGCACTGGTGAAGATCATTAAATGCTAGCATGTCGATAAACGTGTTTTCCTGACTAGTATTTGATCCTTTAGGGATCAGAAGACCTGAATCCGCATTATACTCCCAAGCTATACTACCCATATTAAAATCACCGATAAGTAAGTTGATGGAATTGATTTTGCTCTTTTTATTAATTACTTCTGTAAAGTTTCGAAACAATTCATCGACGTAATCTTGTTTAATTGGGGGAGGGATATAAACCGAGCAAATGTTAATGTTTAGACCACCCTCACATTTGATAGTAATCCACAATTCCTCACAATGGGACTCCCAATTCAATTTTCGTGAAACCTCGTACCTGTTTAGAGTTGCAACAAACACACCCCCACCATCCCTTTTAGTAGTCGAGGTTACCGTAGATGACCTATCGCGCCTAAATACTCTATATCGGTTATCCAAAATTTCGTGGTCAAACACTGTATTGTTAAGCCAACTTTCAGTACCAATTATTATATCATAATTTACATTCAAAGCAGCGGTGTAAAATGCCTCTGTTTTGGTACGCAAACCTCTTACATTTTGATAATAAATTTTAAAATTGAATTTTAAATTTTAACAAACCAATATGCGTGCCTAAGATGATAAATATAATGTTACATACAGTTATAAAGCTTCCAAACATTCAAAGTTTCTTACTAACAGAGATTTAGGGCGGGTTGTTTCACGTTCACTTAACGCATGCGTAAAAGTTAAAAATGGTGCTAACCATCGTCAAGTCAAAAAATGAGTTGTTTCACAATACGTAAACGTTAACGCACGCAAAAAAAGATACGATTACGATAACTGACGGGTTGTTTCACGTTCACTTAACGCATGCGTAAAAGTTAAAAATGGTGCTAACCATCGTCAAGTCAAAAAATGAGTTGTTTCACAATACGTAAACGTCAACGCACGCAAAAAAATACGATTACTTTAACCGATGCTCTGAGCACTGGTTAACGTAACTTATGTTGTGTTTAGTCCGCCGTGGTGTCAATTAGTGAAAACAACATAAACTCCCTTTTGTATTCGCGAGTTTGGTCTCTAATTGACGATAGTAGGTAGTTCATCTGATGATGATACAAGTACCGTAAAAAGAAAAAGAAAGGTGTTTAGCAGCCCAAGTTCTGTTTTTTTTTTTATATTACTGTTGTTGTCTGTTTCTTTACAGAACAACACATCTTTATATTTTTCAAGCGAAGATTGAAAGCGATCTTTCTCATTTTTTGTGAAGTTAGTGAAATGAAATGAAATCGTTTATTAAGCAAGTAGGATCACTGATCACTTTTACACGTCATGTTTTATTTTTTTTCCGTTCTCTAAAAAAAATATGTTTACATTATAGAATATACGTGTTTTGTTAGATTGCAATGTTTAACATATACCTACTTATTAAGGCCTTAAACATAGTAACTATGTTTAAGTGTATGTAGTAGTACAAGTGAGTGTAGTAATTTACTTACTTTGGTGTGTATGGTGGGGGTTATATAAATAATAAATAAATATATACGGACAAATCACACAGATTGAGCTAGTCCCAAAGTAAGATTGAGACTTGTGTTATGGGATACTAACTCAACGATACTATATTTATAATAGATACATATATAGATAAACATCCAAGGCCCAGGCCAATCAGGAAATGATCGTTTTCCATCATGACCTGGCCGGGGTTCGAACCCGGGGCCTCCACGTCGCAAGCAGGCGTGTTGACCGCTGCGCCACGGAGGACGACAATGTTTATGTTTGGTTACTATGTATTATACCTTAGCCGGCTATTAATATTGTAACATATAATTGGGTTGTATCCTAAAAAATAAATTAATGTCCGTCAGATAGGTTTATAAAAAATATTGAACACGTATTTTTTATTTTTTCTTTCATTCAAATACTTAGGAAGATATATTGATTTGAAATGTCGCATGACGTCATGCCGTGCTACAAAAAATACCACGGCGTGGCGTAATTAGCCCCCACTCTGTAACTTTAATATGCTATATCTCAGTAGTTTTTGGTATTTTCGACAAAATAAAAAATACGGGTCTTAATTTTTTTTATTATCTATAAGACGGACTAATTATTTCTTTGCTTTTCATACCTTGGATACGACCCTATTGTTTTTTGTCCCAAATATATAAAATAAAAATAAAATGTATCCATTTTTCGTCAAAGTATAGCTTTTCTATAGGTACACAGTTTTCTAGTATAAACGGACTTAATTTATAAAATGGCACGAAGTTATTTCCCACAACAATAAACAATAATACCAAGAAAGTAAGATAAACTACAGCACATGACAGTCGCCTAGATAAAATTTGCTGGGGCGATGTATGTGGCCGGGCCCGCCGGGTACATCGTTGCAACGCAATGTATTCGTGCGCAGACGATGTAGCATCGGGGCGCTGTCGGTAAAGTGGCGCGCTTCAAAGGACTTGTCGCGACAATATTCGCTGGAGTAGTCACACGGCTACGTCACTTCAGTGTCGTCCAGACTTTGAAGTAGGACTGACGTTCTTTTTGCATATTTTTTACATTGTTTTTGTTTTATTTGTTGTGTAAACATGTAATAAATAATAATTTATTGACATATAATGCAAAGCCACTGCTTCCTCCATCGTCTCGGCCGCACAACTAAACAACGAATATTCGCCGTAGGCCGATTTCTGAATCTTCGCCCGCCAATGAGAAGAACATCGTGTATGTCTGACAAGGACAACAGATATTTTGCGCGCCAACGCTACACGAATCTTCGCCTGCTAATGTAGCCCCGGCATTTAACGAACGTTAAACATCATCAAAGTTACGTTAACGGACGTAACTTTTTGACGTACGTATGTTACGATAACCAACCGTTTGAAACAACCCGCCCTAAAGTTGTTACATCTTTTCTTACAAATACGCGACCATTCGGAATCCATACAAAGTTATATTTCTTTTCCTTAGCAGCGATTCTCGTCGCTGTATGAAGCTTGAAGTTAGCCATGGTCAGGTTTTCTGTTACAAAAATCGGCTGCTTTTCTCCACCAATGCCAATATGGGTGCTATTCAACTTCTCCAACTCATTCTTCTTGTTAAAATTTCTGACTGCTGCAAGTAAATTATCACGAACCCGAGGGCTAACTAGCTTGACGACTATGGTACGTGGTCGATTTGTTTATGTATTCAGTTTAGCAACTTTATGAAATGACTGTATTTCAGCATCATGAAGTTCATTTCCCACGACTCTGCTTAACTGTTTTACGATCGTCATGAGGTTTTCAGTCTTGTGCTCAGGAACACATTGTATTTCAATATTGCTTTCACGAGCCAACTGATCCATTTGCTGGAATTTGGTATCTAATTCCCTTACTTGAGCACACAACAAGACGTTTTTATTGAGAAGTTCAGCGTTACAGTCGTTCTTTTTAGCATTTAATTTAACTTGATCATCAAAAGCATCAGAAAGGAAATAAACAGTCTTCTTATACTCCTCCAGGTCTTCATACATTGAAGAAAATCTCAGGGTAAGATCACTTAAATTCCTTTGGACCGTAGCTAAACTGTTTAGTTAGTTGCCAAACAAGGAAAAAAAAAACATCTTCCGTGATATTGATACTGAATGAATATTTTTAATTACCTACGTTTTATATAGCTTCTTCAAAATTATATGTTAAATTAATAAAATAAATGCTAATCGCTCGCCACCCCATACCGAAGTTTACCGATTATAGCCGAGCGCAAGCTATAGAACTAAGGCTCGACCGAGATCTCGGTCTCGGTCTTTGCGTTCTCGGCTACAAGGTGCTACAATAATCTATATATATATATATAAAACAAAGTCGTGTTTGTTACAACGCTTATAACTCGAGATCTGCTGAACCAATTTTTATGGTTATTGATTCGTTGGATTTGTCTCCGCCCCGAATAGCAGAATACATCTTAAAAACAATGAAAACTCGATATGTTTAATGAATACATATTCATTTCAATATATGCTGATTTGTTTAGTACATGTCAAACATTTGTTGTCTAATCCTGTCAAATACCACAGAGCATGTAATCACTGTGTGCGTTCAGAAATTTATTTTTGTAAAATGTCTCGAAAGTTCAGGTATAGTTATATTTGTTTGTTTTAGACATTAATTTGTGTAAATTATTATTTATTTAATTTTTAATTTCCGAAAATAATACTGATTTATTCTACAGGTTAACAAAAGTGTAAATGTGTTTTTATAGGTTATCTATAGTGGTTATATACTCTTTGTCTATGTCTCGAAAGTTCAGGCAATGTTTATTGTTTACTGTTAATTATTTGGTGGTTTTATGTAGTTTTATGCGAGTGCACATTCAGTATTACTATTAATAACAATGCCGCGTCCTAGAAGATCTAATCTTTCTCAGCGGAGCCGTAATGCAATTAGGCAACGCGAGTCAATTATCAAGAGTTACAATTAGCCCAATTTCTTGTTGAGAAGTTACAATTTCTCGGCGATAATTAGCCCAGAACCGAAACAAATTTCTCGGTTGAATTTGTAGCCGAGAACGCAAAGACCGAGACCGAGCTGCTCGGTCTCGGTCTCGTCGTGCACGTGCTGTATTTGTAATTGTTAACGTTGATAACGTTTTTTTATCGCTATTAATCGAAACTTGTATCTGGTTGAAGAATTTGTTGTAAAAACACAGATTACCCAATGGTAAAAGTACTTTTGTTTGTTTATCGATTAATTACTAATAACATTATTATAACACAAGTATTAATAAATAGAAACGAGAAAGACTGAAACACAATTTTAATAAAGTTTTACAAATATTTTATCAGTCAATATCATCGATATTAAGACACGCACGAGGGTTCCAGCATGACGGTGCCTCACGATATTTTTGGCGACCTGTACGTGAGTACATTATCATTATTGTCCAATTATTATCATTATCATTATTGTTCGGCGAGCAGTGGATTGGTAGGGGCCAACTGTGGCCAGCGCGCATTTGACACCACTTGATTTTTATTTGTGTGCATGTCCGTGCTAATCTCGTGCGACGAAATATGGAACATCTCCGCCACAGCCATTGTGCTCATCCAATGAAATGATACATTCGGAGAGTCAGACGACCTTCCTACTTAAAAAAAGTTCTTTTTTCGAGCTGCCTAAGTATCATTGTTTCTTTCGAGAGTCGATAAACGTGGACAAGCTACCTTATACCTACAAGCATGAGGTCAACTGCGGTCAGGACCTGTGCCTGTGTTGCCATGAAATTACCTATTTATTTTATTTAAGTTATTTATTTTTTAGGGGGTATTTTTTTTTTAAGTTTAGCCAGGTTTTGCAGGCATTAGTAGAATCAGTTATCGATACCTAACAATACCTTCTTCACGGGTAATTAAAAAATAATAGAAATAAAAAAAAAATTAATTAATAAAAAAATAATTATTAAAATTAATTAAAATTAAAAATTAATTATTAATTTTAAAAAAATAATAAATTATTATTAATTAATTATTATTTTTTATTATTATTATTTTATTGATATAAATAATAATTATTAATTTTTAATTTATTAAACTCTTTTTGCGTTCAGTTAGATACTCGTACTTAAGGAGTAAACTCCAGTCATGCGTCGGAGCTGACCCACACACTTTTTTTTTTTAAGTAGAGATAAGTGGTAATGACAATACGACAATAAATGAAACATCGTGTACCTTAACACATTCTCAGTCTACCCATAAAAAAACCATATAAATATGTCCATTAGTTTAGTCACAGGAAATTATTTTTCATTTTTCACATTTTCTGCATGATTGTACGTGTTGATAAGGAAACTGCGGGGCGCTTACTGGTTAATGACCGCCGCATCTTGCGGTACTCAACTTTAATAATAATGGCGCGAAAATACCACGTCGATACAGGATGGCGCTGTCGCCGATCGGAGGTTTGCAATTTTATGCGATTTAGTTTGTTTGAAAATTGTTTTTTTTTTTTGGTGCAAGGTTTTTTTCTACGGTTTATGATTATTCCTATCAACCAGCATTGTTTGTGTTTTCATTTATTGTCGTATTGTCAGCACCGCTCTGTATTTTATTAGTAATTATTTCAGGGGTTCATAATCTTTTGCAGGATTTCACGTTCAATATGACGCCTATGGTAATGTATGTGGTATATTCTATCCAGTGAAATTATTAGTTAATTATTGCAGCTAAGCTCACCTATCCATTTACTATTTCACATATTGAACTAAACCTGACCCTTTACATAGTTTTGTCTTGTATTGTTTTAGATACCAGAAGATGCACTTCTTTGTTCAAGCTGTTGGAAACGTGCACAGGAAAGTGCAGGAGCGGAGCAAGAAGTTGTTCATGTAAGTATGGGTGATGTAAGTTCTATGGTTTACATAGTAAGGGGTATTTTTACTATAAAATGGATACCATGAACATATGGTCATCCAAAAGCTGTAATTTTGTTAGAATAGAATACTCTTTATTATGTACACCATATGGATTACAAAAACATAAATATAAAGATTTTACAAAGTGTGACACAATGGGCGGTCTTATCACTAAGAGCGATCTTTTACAGACAACCTTTGGATGGAATAGTAAGGGGAAGGAGAAAGAAATAATGTAGGTAGTCTACAGTGTTCTATTTACATAGATTATATAAGAAACATGCACGTTAAATGTATCATACTAGTCTAATAAATATATACATCTAATTAATAAAAATCATACAAAAGCAAATAAAAAATAAAATTAATGACATGTTTAAAGAGAGAGGAAATGCTTTTTTACCATGGTTTTAAAAGTGGACAGAGTTTAAGCACGCCTTACAGACACGGGCAAGTCATTCCATAGCCGAACTGCTTGTACAGTAATGGATTTGTGGAATGTCTAATATCAGGGTTTCCGATGACCTCAAATATCTATTATGTGTGTCATGAAGGAACTGGAATCGTTCTTTAAGATAAGTGGGGGTTTTAGGATTAAACAATGTTGTGATCTTGTATCTGGTTGATTTTAATTTAATTTTTTGATGCCACTATAATCTGAAATATAATATTCGGTCTATGCAGTAATTTTCTACAATTGGGTTGTATCCTAAAAAATAATTTAATTTTTTCTTTCATTCAAATGCTTAGGAAGATATATTGATTTGAAATGTCGTAAGACGTCACGCCTTGGTATAAAATATACCACGGCGTGACGTAGCTAACCCCCCCTCTGTAACTTTAATACGCTATATCTCAGTAGTTTTTGGTAATTTCGAGAAAATAAAAACAACGGGTCTTAATTTTTTTTATTATCTATTAGACGGATTTATTATTTTTTTTGATTTTCATACCTTCGATACATCCCTATTAAGAATGTTAACTAGTTTTGATTATCAGCACTTCATATTCCGACGAAATAAACGAATCAGGTTCATTTTTGTAGGCATCGGCACTACCTAGCTTGGGTACATTTCTTTTGTTTCAGGGTGAAGAAGCTGGTATTTGTGATGACGTGGACGATGCTGAAGATGATTCAAATACACTGGTGGAATCAAATGTGAGCCAAATATAATATGTATTCTTATTTATACCGTTTACAGGACTGATGAGAGGGCATTTTAGACTTTTAGCTTGAAATAACCTTTTATTGTGGCCTCGTTTGAAGCCTATATTATTGAACATTTGAACATTAATATGTCGTAAACGGTACACTACGGGGTTTGGTCTATTAAGAAGATACAATGTAGGTCCTATTACACTACCGTGCGGCCTGCTTGAATTTTTTCAAGTTCCGTATTTGCTTCACCTTGACTAACGAAAAAGTGTCTGTGCATAATCCACCACGCGGACCAGTGCATCGAATGTTCAGTTCTGAGACATGTCGGTTCCCTCACGTTGTTTTCCATCACCGTTTTAAGAGCAGTCGTGCAGAAATAATTTACACAAAGTTAGCTGAATGGCGTGCAATGGGAGAGGCCTATGTCCAGCTGTGGACTGCTATATGCTGATGATGATGATGAAAGATTACGTAATACAGGGTATTTTTTTAGGTCTGCCGGGTCTGCTTGGCTATGGACGTCAAAATGTACGATTTGAAGGACACAGAATTAAGAGGAATGTTTCTTGATATTACTGGGATACTGGTAAATCATATTGTCTTTAGATTTTACAAACTTTTGGCTACTTTTGGATTTTGTAAACCTTTACTTACATATAATATTTAATAATGCATGGTTCAAAACGTACCAAAAAAATCGGTTGTCTGTAAAGTCGGTTCACCGACGACAGTTGAACTTGACAACGTCTTAAGAAAATACTGATGGAATGGTTGCATTTTTCAAACCTTTAACGCCGCAATTATCGTTGCTATATACACTTGACACCACATCCACTTTTCACTGCACTTCATACTTGACGAAAACATGTAAATGTATGAAAATGAAAATTGAAAATATTTTATTCAACAACTAAGTTAGTACAACAAAATTGAGGCTGATATAATATTGCATTGATATACAATTATAGCAGCTGTCCACGCGGGCGCATCGCTCACTCAAGTAGGAGAGAGACAGATTTCGAAAGCTGCGGAACACGTAGGCCGATTGTGCCTCTTTGTCTCTCGTTCGCGCAAAAGAGCGCGCGCTCTCTTTTGCGCTTCAAGCCTTAAGTAGGACGGTGTAACGCCGCATGACTCATGGAGCGACTACCTATCTGTGCTCAACAAATCAGTTACTAGTATTGTAGTGTATTGACTAAACTGTGGGTTGTCTCATGCGCCGCGTCACGAGTCAGTCGAGTTCCGGCAGCCGAGCGAAGCGGTTGGGTGGTCTGATTGTATGCGTGGTGTGGTGTTGGTGAGCCGTAAAATACTCCAATAGGCAGGACAATACATGTGGCGACGAGGACAAAACAAAAGTGAGTACGCAAAAAAAATATAATAAAAAAAAAAAGAAGAAGAAAGGAAATTATGATGATTAAAATAATGAAGTAAACAAGATACGTCATTCTGAACAAATATTTTATCATAAACCGGTTGTTTCAAACGTTAAATAATAGCAATAATACAGCTGCATTTCAACAAAGAATAGAGAATATTAAAAAAAAAAAAAAAAAAAAAAAATAGCAGCTTTCAATTAGTTACGCAATATATTATGGATTATAACAATAACTTTCTACTTATTTCAAGTGTAGGTATGCTACAATCATTGCTTTGATAGTAAAAAATAAACCAGTAGGAAATGATATTTTAGAATAATGTTTGACTACCCACCTTAATTCAATATTATACTTTTGTTGCTTAAGTATAGAATATATGTACGATTAACTATTTAGTTGTAAGGTGGTTACAAGGAACATTTTGCTTTTAAGTTGCCTATCCAGATAAATAGTAGGAGTTAAACCACTAACCATTTAATCGGTAGTTGCATATGCATTATATTATGATCTATTGAGAGCATATCTCCATATTATCAAGGAGAATAATTATTTAATGGTATAAATGAAGTGTTTATTTTCTTTATATTTGTTGTCTATGTTCTATTTATCTCTTTCTATTGTCTTTAGCTTGTGTAATTAGTACAAGCCGTTTACGCAAGTAAATAAATCTAATCCTACGCAGAACTTAATATCTACTTCATTAAATCAATGCAAAACTGTGTGCGTAACTAATGAATTAATGACACGTGTTTATTGACGACACGGTTGGTGCAGTGGCGGAGCGATCGACAGATGCGCTGCGTGTCGCGGGCTAGATCCCCGCACGGAAAATTTGTATGGCCTACAGATAGTTGTTCCGGGTCTGGCTGTTGGTGCATGTGAGTTTAAATGATTGTAAACGCACCCACGATACAGGAGGAATTCCTAGTGTGGGTCAACGTAAAACTACCTAAAGCAGTTACAACTGAACTGATCATTAAATTTATTAATTTATTAATGAAAAATTAAAAGCAATAGCACCTAATATGGTTGTTGTGTATAAAAATAATATATACAAAGCAGATTAAAATCTGATCATTAAATTGATAGTAATGGAAAAATCAAAAAGAAATAGCACCTAATAAAGTTGTTGTGTATAAATATAATATATACAAAGCAGATTAATATCTGATCATTAAATTGATAGTTATGGAAAAACTGAAATAAAATTGCACCTATTAAGGTTGTTGTGTATAAATATAATATATACAAAGCAGATTAAAATCTGATCATTAAATTGATAGTAATGGGAAAAATAAAAAGAAATAGCATCTTATAAGTTTGTTGTGTATAACTATAATATACGTATGCAAAGCAGATTAAAATCTGATCATTAAATTGATATTGATGGAAAAAAAAAGGAAATAGCACCTAATACGGTTGTGAGTGAACATAATACATATTATGTACAAAGCAGATTAAAATCTGATCATTAAATTGATATTAATGGAAAAAAATAAAAAGAAATAGCAGCTAATAAGGTTGTGAGTGAACATAATACATTTATGTACAAAGCAGATTAAAAACTGATCATTAAATTGATAATCATGGAAAAAAAAAAGAAATAGCACGTAATAACGTGAGTGAACATAATATAAACAAAGCAGATTAAAAGCTGATCATTGAATTGATATTCTTACGGACTAGGGGTAATAAAATACCGGTTATGGGTTGCGAAGTTTATTGACAACGAAGGTACAGTCTATAGTAGGCAATGACAAGTAGAATGTAGCTATGTGGCACCGAAGTCTTCCCTTATTTCCACGAAGTCCGTATCGTACCCACACAACAACACTTCAGATGTTACTTGGTGCAATTCTCAAAGTGCTCGTTGGGTTGGCGTTGTAAATCGCTTCTTAACTGTTGCTTGTTTCGGTCGATAGACAAATAAAGACTGACTGCGCGCTGGCGTCACGGCGCCTTATTTAGGTCAGCTGATCGAACAGTTCAGATCTGTCTAGACGTAATAATAACAGTGCATAATTTCGGGTACGTTCAGCAGGTCCCTACGGGTACTTTACCAGAGATGAGTTTCTAGTAATTTCTCTGTAGACCGCGACACTTCGTTGACAACATTGACGAAACCTGTACCATTCGATAGGTCATCCTAGGTCTATCAATGCGTTTTATATCATAACTACAATTCCTAGGTCTCGAGTTATAAGGCTTAAAAGTTACGTACTGCATGTCACGCAATATTAAACCTTATGCCGACGACATAAGGTGCATTCGTAATAATATCATGAATTTAGTAATAATGTTGACCAGCTTCGAGTGCAAATAGTTTGATATTAGTGTGTTACATTAAATTGACACATTGGTTGATATAAACAACTAAGTATTAAAATATAGCGGATAAAAGTAATCCGATCATTCAATTGATATGGGCCAGAAATGTGTTCCATTAAAACACAATAGCAGATAATATTAATTATCTGAAACATTAAATTGATTATTCCAGGGCGTCCCAAAGACGTCACTCCTTTCATTGAAAAAGTTTTGAGCAATGGTGAATCTACCTCTGCGGGCATACGATAGAAGCGATATTTGTTCATATATTTGGAAGCGTCCAATATTAATAAAAATGTGAATAAAAGGGCCCCTCCTTCCTACATTTCAGCGGCTTAGATTTGCAGGAATTGTTATACATCATTCCTGAAGTCAATATCGAACCAAGTGAAGTCGTGGACTGAAGCGTTTGAAGTAGCAATATCTAAACTAGACTCTATTTTGCACCGTAACAGAGTAAAATCTACGAGCGACAATCGACATACAGTTCGGATGTTCAAACAAGAACCGAATAAAAAATTAGAAAAATCCTGGTGAGATTCGGACTACTTAATTTCACCCGTATCACAACATTACAGCTACTCATTTCATTGTTATTAAATAATCAATAAATAATTAATCCAATATAAACATAGGTATGTAAAAATAAAAAAAATAAAAAAATTGAGTTCGAACTGATATTGCAGAATATTGGCGGCCAGAACAATAGCAATGTTTTAAATTATTGAAGGAAATTATAATTAAAATACCTAGCTCAGGATATTATGCTGTAAATGATCGTACGATTGCCATAGCAGATACAAGCCCAGTAGGCCGATCCCAGGGTACTACATATTATGATATTGCATATTATGTTCACAAAACTCTGACTGATTTTGAACGCCAGAGAGACATAAAAAGAGGCTTTAGCCCTTATATGGCCAGTAGAGTAGGTACTTTCATATTCCTCTACGGTAAAAAATTTGAACTAATAACGGACCACAAACCATTGGAAGTTATATTTGATATTAAGTCCAAACCATGTGCTAAGATAGAGAGTTGGGTTATGCGCCTTCAATCGTACGACTATAAAGTAGTTTATCAATCTGGGAAAACCGATATCGCAGATTCATTGTCTAGACTCAGTAAAGCTGCAGAAAAATCTCTAACACAATTGAAAGACAATCATATTTGTCAAATCGTGAATGACATCGCGGTCGACTTGATGGACCCACTTCCAAGTAGAGACCGCTTATTTGATGTAGTCGGCTATTACAGCAGATATAAGAAGTAAAGATTTGTCGCAAAATTACCTCTACAGAAATTGTAGTAAAACTTATAGAAATATTCAGTCGAATAAGTAACCCAATTTCAACAACTGCAGATAACGGAATACATCAGTCAGGTTTTTAAATCACTTTTTTACAGAAAGAAATATAAGTATTTTCAATACAGCGTCGATCCCACCAAATATAACCCGTATATATTTATATTTTATTTATTTAAATGTCAGCCGATTTCAATAACCTCCATACTCTGCAAGATTATGGAACGTGTCTTGAACTTGCGCCTCTTGGCTTACCTGAAAGGTTACGAACTCCTCAGTGACCGACGGGTGTCACCGCAATCGGTCAACTAGAGACCTACTAGTGTATGCCACTCACTTGTGGAGCGAGACCCTCGAGAAAAATGGGGAAGCCATGCCGGTCTCCCTTAATGTCTCCAAGGCCTTCGTATGGCACGCCTTTTGAGTAAGCTTCCAGCGTACAACATATCCGCTGACCTGACTGGCTGGGTACAAGACTTTCTGACTGAACGGTCTCTCCGAGTTGTTGTCGACGGATGCTCATTTGAGCCTATGTCTTCTAATGCCGGTGTTCCCGAGGGATCTGTTCTCTGCAACTCTGTCCCTGCTGCATATTAACGTTCTGCTGATGCCCAGTATCTATGGGTATGCAGATGACAGCACAGTTGTGGAGAGATACCTGCCGGAAGCCCGGGCTAGTAAGGAATCAATCCGGTCCGAAAGAGAGGTTATGGTAGAGCGTACGAATGCTGTACTAAAGGCAGTCTCCGAATGGGGCAAAGCCAATCTTGTTGCATCCAATGCCACCAAAACAGAGGCGTGTCTTTGCACTGCCAAAAGAAGTCCGTTCACCTTGGCTTCTACTTTTAGGAATGTATCCTTGGAGTGCACCGACCGCCATCAGCTTTTGGGAGCTTAGATTTCCTCGAACCTAAATTTTGGACGGTTCAGTGGGTCCAAGGCCAAGGTGGCTGCCAAGAAACTTTGCATTATCGCAAAGGTCTGGCGGTACTTCACAACAGGGCAGCTTCTAATGTTGTACAAAGCACAGGTTCCCTCATATGTGGAGTACTGCAGCCACATTTGGGCTGGTGCCGCCAAATGTCACCTGGTTACTTTGGATTCAAGAGGCGTGCGAAGAGGCTGATTGACGACCCAGATTTAACTAGGAACGGTCAGCGTAGAGTAGCCAGCCTTTCGGTGTTCTATAGGATGCATTTTGGTAAGTGTGCAAGGGATTTGTATGATTTAGCTGCCCCATCTCCGTTCCACCATCGGGCGATCCGTCGTGCGGCGAATTTCCGCCCTTACGTTGTTGATGCCGCAACGATCTGGACGAGCCGTTTCGCTTCCTCTTTTGTGCCGCGTGAATCGAGGTACTGGAGCGGTTTGCCGGCGGCGCTGTTTCCGTCTGACTGCAGTCTGGGTGTCTTCTGGGCTGGAGTGAGTGGGCTCTTAATGAACTTTGCCGCGCGCTTTGCCATCGGCGATTGCATCGCTGCTTGCCACCGGGCGGGGTTGCGGTCGGGCACTGGTTTGTAATTAACATACATTATATACAAAAAAAAAAAAAATAACATAAATAGAGAAAACAAATTAAGCTTGGACTACAATCCAAAAACACACACAACTGTGTAAAATAAGAAAGATGGAGATATCACAGTTCGCCGTGATGAGACTGGACAAATTCGCAAAAGAAATGTAGGTAGGTAGTACATTTGGAAAAGATTCAAGGAGAATGGAGCGTGTACCAGAAACCAACGACGAAGAAATGAATGCTGACACCTGAACTTACTTCAACTTGATAATGGTAAGTTTGAACTTACCTATTGACACTTTAAATTATATTTGATTAATTTAGAAAACAAACAAATATTAATCATGCTCGATGAAAAGCCCATTACATATAAATTCGTCTTATAATTTAGATTTGTTAATAAATTTATATTTAAAAAAAAAATAAAACAAAAAAGGGATGTAGTGTATTGACTAAACTGTGGGTTGTCTCATGCGCCGCGTCACGAGTCAGTCGAGTTCCGGCAGCCGAGCGAAGCGGTTGGGTGGTCTGATTGTATGCGTGGTGTGGTGTTGGTGAGCCGTAAAATACTCCAATAGGCAGGACAATACAAGTATCATTGATACCTCAACTGCGTCATCATATAACTTGTTAATAATATTTAGCATTATCTTCCTTCTCCATACCAGGTTCCCGAAAATAACCATTCTATACTTGAGCGCCTGTGTTGGGAGTGCGTTGGAAGACTGAAAACGGCTGCGGCGTTCAGAAACAAAGCACTGGTCAGCGATACCTTGTTGCAGGGATTAGCAAGTACTGGCGAACAAGTGAGTAACAATAGTACTGAAGTTTTTGTGGAAGAGACACTAGCGCACTAAAGGGCTGGTGCAGTGGGAGCACAAATAGGTAGTGTTTTTTTAATGGCATCCATGCACGATTCGACAAACTAATTTGATTTATATCCATTCATCCATTGAGTGTCCGAAACTTGGCAAAGCTGAAATCTGTCTGATTAAATTGGCTGCGAATTACGATTTAAAGATTTTGACTTTCAATATCCGTAGTATAATAGCGTAAGTTTAATACCCTTTGTATCGCATTAAGGCGGCTTAATATCGTATTTGGCATTATAGCTTTTACAGAATGCTGGTTATCATATGGCTCTCTAATTGTGCAAATTGAAGGTTACACCTCATACTACACAGTCTCCATTATCTCAGCGTTAATCCCAGTCGCATCCGTAGCTTTTCAGCTTTTGGAGTCTGGGGTCCGCTTTACCAGTCTAACTGCTGATATGGCTAAACTTCGACATTTTCCGTAAAGCGACTGCCGTCTGACCTCCACAACCCGAAGGGGACATCGAAGTATTGCAATTAGACCAATTGTTGGACTTTTGAGGGCTCCAACAACCCGTAACGACTGCCATTAGATGTTCTTATGGCAACCGGGACCAACGGCTTAACGTGCTTTCCGAGGCACGACCAGACCAGTGCAAATATTCATATACAATATGTAAAGAAAACCCTGTCCGACCCATAAGGATAATAAAGGTTAGGTAAACACTTGACCAAATATAATATAAAATTTTACATAATCATCACAGTAACAATAATAATGAATTTTGAAATAATCTTTTTTTTCCCGGGTATTAATTCCAATTTCCCCGAAATTTAGTAATTTTTAAAAAACTGACAACACCATTTGTGACGGAGCGAATAGCGATGCGACCACGTGCCGCATGCCCCGCCCCCTTTCAGCCGCGCATGTATGCGCGGGTGAAGGGGGGCGGGGCTATCGGGTTGCCTACCGCACATGCATTAAGTTACCTCGCTTTTTCGAAATAATATTTATTTTTTTTTTGGGGATTTTTTTTTTAAGTTTAGCCCGGCTTTGTAGGCATTATTAGAATCAGTTAACGATACCTAACAATACCTTCACGGATCGGACAGGGTTTTCTTTACATATTGTATACTAGCTTTCCGCCCGCGGCTTCGCCCGCGTGGAGTTCGGTTATATCGCGCTTTTTAGATTTCCCTCGGGAACATCAAACTTTTCCGGGATAAAAGGTAGCCTATGTTCTTTCTCAGGGTCTAAAGATTGTCTGTGCCAAATTTCATCAAAATCGGTTGAGAGGTTTAAGCGGGAAAGCGTAACAGACAGACAGACAGACAGACAGACAGACAGATAGACAGACAGACAGACAGAGTTACTTTCGCATTTATAATATTAGTATGGATGCATACAAATATTTACACTGTGCGGGGATCGAACCCGCGCCTCCTTGCGTAACGGCCGCGTTCGCTACCGCTACGCAATGGAAGCTATCCTCATACTACACAGTAAATACTCTAAACCAAAGCGGAGGAGTTGTGACGTATGTTAGGGATTGCTAGAACCCGACAGTTTCAGAACCCCGCTTCGAGACGCCGAATGTGTAATTGAACTTTCCAATAACATTTCTGTAATTGCCATCTATCGATCCCCACATCATGCAAATCTGATAGCTTTATTTCCTCTCTAGATCAAGGACTTTCCAACAATTATAGCCTGCGCAGACGAGGGATTTTTGTTACAACTGTATCGAGTAACGCAAACGAGGGTTTAAAAGTACCTCGTACAAAACGTCCCCCAAATTACCGAGGACATACAGGGAGCAGACCGGACAAAAGTACGGGGGAGTCAACGAATAAAATAGAACTTGTGTGACTCGGCGAAGCAACGCACATGGACTTTAGTCCGCGTTGTGTGCTCGTTTGTGATGTTCAGACACTTAGTCGTAATCGAGTGAAGACAATAAGTCGCTCTAAATAGATCAAAAAACATTTGATTACGTTTGTACATGAACTACAAACTTCATTTTGGAGAGTGTGCGCAGAAATTGCATGATTTAATTCCCCATCTCCGTTGCATTACCGGACGATCCGTCGTACGGCGAGTATCCACCCTTTCGTCATTGACACCACTACGATCTGGACAAAGCGTTTCGCCTCGTCTTTTATACAGGGTATATCAAGGGACTGAACTATTTCGCAGCGGCGGTGTTTCCGTCTGACTACAATTTACCTAAGTGTTTTCAGGGCTGGAGTGAATAGGCTTAATAATTTTTGTTTCATATTGTAAATATAAACTAGTGCTTCACAGCAATCCCGCCTGTCGCTGTTAAAGCGCTTTACCATCAACGATTGCATCACTCCTTACCATCAGGCGGGATTGCGGTGAAGCAAGTAAGTCCGCGATTTTCTCATAAGATGACCTTTCATTTTAAATATGTTTTTGTTTTACATTTCAGATACGAATAAATGACATAACTATGATTAAAGAAAATAAAGAATACCTCAGATCAGCCGGAACTTTGAGCGCTGTGGGAGCATTTCATCATGTAGACATTTATCCTAAAAATGTTAGCGTACCTCACATATTAGAAAACCATGACACGAACATAGTTGAACATACAGTTGGAAAGGATTCCCACGAAATAAAAAAAGAAAATATCATTGACGAAGATAGTAATCAAATTGTGATTAAAGAAGAGCCAATGATTGAAATTCCTATCAAAACTGAGACAGAATATGATCACTTAAGTCCTAACACTGGAGAAGACAGTCGGATTGTTTTTACAGAAACAAATCCTCTTGTTAGTAATGATATAAGTTTAAGAGAAAACATAATTTATTTACCGGACAGTAGTCCTCTACCAGGCTGTTCTCATGCTGATCCAAAGTATCCGGTTGTTGGATCCCTTCAAAATACACTAAATAATTGTGATGATAAAATAAGAAGAAATGCAATAGAAATCAACAAGAACGACTTGAATGCAGAAATAGTTTCCAAAAGAGCGAAAGTGCTTATATGTGATAAATAAAAAAATATTAATGTGAATATAGGTTTTTTTTTATTAGTTACTAGCTTTCCGCCCGCGGCTTCGCCCGCGTGGAGTTCGGTTATATCGCGTTTTTTAGATTTCCCTCGGGAACATCAATTTTTTCCGGGATAAAATGTAGCCATGTTCTTTCTCAGGGTCTAAAGATTATCTGTGCCAAATTTCATCAAAATCGGTTGAGAGGTTTAAGCGGGAAAGCGTAACAGACAGACAGACAGACAGACCGACAGACAGACAGACAGAGTTACTTTCGCATTTATAATATTAGTATGGATAAACTAGTGCTTGACTGCAATCCTGCCTGATGGTAAGCAGTGATGCAATCGTTGATGATAAAACGCACTAGCTTATTAAGCCTATTCACTTAAAAAAAAACTGAGTGAATAGGAAGGAAGACGGCAGTTGAGCGAGGTGATGCAATTGTTGGGTTAACCCAACAACACGACCAACGATGCTGCGCCAGAGGATGATCTGGAGACCCTCCACGACCAAACTCCCGGCACAACAACAATAGGCACATCGTACCCGGTACACATCGCAACACAACTGCTCAGACCCGTCCTCCGTACGCGTATAAAGGTAAAAAGATTTAAATTAAAAATAAGGTGACCAAGACTTAAATAAATACTCTTACGGGTGAGGAATGTCAGGGCACGCCACAATAGCGGCGGTAAGTCCCCTCTTTGAGGAGTGGCTAGAGAGGCGCCACGCCGCCCTCACCTTCCGCCTGACGCAGGTCCTCACCGGACACGGCTGTTTCGGGAGGTTCCTGTTGCGTATAAGGTGGGAGCCGTAGCGTTGGAAGGCTACCCACAAGGTTCTATCCGTCTCGCTCGCTCATGGCAAATATGTCGTTTATCCATCTCTCTCATCATTTTGCCGTAAAATTAAGAACGTACCAAGAGCTTGTGCGAATAAAACACATTTGAACTGAGGAAAGGGGGTTTTTAATTTTTTACTCATTTTTTAAAAGTGTGAATCTAATAAGTACGTCACCATTTTACAATCCTGATTAAATGAGCGAACTTTTCATGCCACTTGCCAAGGCACTTTAGTACATTTATTTCAAAGTCGCCAAATTTTGAATTTTTTATTCTTTATAGAAATTCGATTCTCACTTGATTACCAGAATTTATCACAGAATAGGTATGGTGACTAAAAAAAAGTAATTAGTCCGTCTTTTAGATTAGCCAAAAATATTGGACACGTATTTTTTCTTTTCTCCCAGAAAAAAATAACAACGAAGATACGGCACGTCAAAATTTTGTGTGACGTCACTTCTGGGTACAAATTTTACTCAAACGTGACGCCATAAGCTCCCACTCATGAACTTTAATGCGTTATATCTCATTCAATTCTTATTAATTTGTTAAAACATAAAATACGTGTCCATTATTTTATACTTATCCAAAAGACGGACTAATTAGAATCACTATTGTTTAACCCTGTCATCATGCCTATTCAAAGGATTAGTGGCTGTGACGTTTGCATAAGATTTACCCATAGCGGGATGGAGTTTGGAAACTTCGATATATAAGTCAAAGTTTTGAACCATATAAACTTTAATCTTTTTTGTCTTGCAAGCTCGGGGCAAGCCTTGCTAGAGGCGAAGTGGGAACCAGCACAAAGACAAGATGATGCATATTCTATCTCTATTTGACATGAATCACCAGAGTGACCATCATCCCACTTATAACATCTTGACTTAGATCTACATCGAATTTTAGTATGACCAAACCAGCAGCAATAACAGCATTGTAAAATAGGGTACATATGCATATGGGTATAGGAGCGGAGGAGGAGTTACCGGACCGCAGACTCCAAAGCTGAAAAGACTTCGGATGCGACTGGGATTGACGCTGGGATGATAATGAAATGCATATGGGTATAGGGCACAGGCTTAAAGCATTAAGCATTAAGAGTTTGCAGCGGTATCTACAACTGCCACATGAGAACAACGCGTCAAATTGACGTCATACGAATTCTACATCTCGCAAGCAGAGTTTACCGTGCGTTGGCAAGTGCCTGCCAGACATAACACCCGTCTGGTCGGAGTATCCTCCCTTTTCTATGGACGATGAGTGAACTTTACTCCCTGTTCATCATGCCGCCACAAGTGCCCGCCAGACATAACACCCGTCTGGTCGGAGGATCCTCCCTTTTCTACGGAGGATGAGTGAACTTTACTGCCTGTTCATCATGCCGCCACAAGTGCCCGCCAGACATAACACCCGTCTGGTCGGAGGATCCTCCCTTTTCTACGGAGGATGAGTGAACTTTACTCCCTGTTCATCATGCCGCCACAAGTGCCCGCCAGACATAACACCCGTCTGGTCGGAGGATCCTCCCTTTTCTACGGAGGATGAGTGAACTTTACTGCCTGTTCATCATGCCGCCACAAGTGCCCGCCAGACATAACACCCGTCTGGTCGGAGGATCCTCCCTTTTCTACGGAGGATGAGTGAACTTTACTCCCTGTTCATCATGCCGCCACAAGTGCCCGCCAGACATAACACCCGTCTGGTCGGAGGATCCTCCCTTTTCGATGGAGGATGAGTGAACTTTACTCCCTGTTCCTCATTTCTCCACAAATTTGTCCATGAAAAGTAAAAACAACAGTCAGGGTTGGTTTCCATACAGATACGCTATTAATAAATGATTTGTAGTTTAATCTCCTAATATTGATGGTCTCGCCTACACCAAAGGTAAGGCAAACATTGGAAATAATTTCCTCAGGTGACCAATCTGATGGTACACTACGAACAAGCCCCATTCTGGTAACACTGGATGTTGGTATAAATATGTATCTGACGACACGGTTGGTAAATAGCTGAGCGGTCGACTGCTGCGCTGCGTATCGCGGATTCGATTCCCGTACGGAACAAATATGAAGTATTTGTATGGCCTACAGGTAGTTGTTCCCAGTCTAAAAAGAATTGTTAAACGAGGAACCATATTTTATTTTCTTTCCAAAATTGTTCATCGTTGTAAATTTTACAACTTTTATTGGAAATTCAGGCCCGGTGTACGCCACAAACAAACAAACATTTTTGTTTGCAATATTTAGTTGGCCCTGAACTTGATAATACCATTCATGGTTTTTTTTTTTTACATATTATAAACCAGCGCTTGACCGCAATCCTGCCTGATGGTAAGCAGTGACGCAATCGTTGATGGTAAAGCGCACTAGTTTATTAAGAGTCTATTCACTCTAGCCTTGAAGACACTCAAATTGTAGTCCGACGGAAACACCGCCGCTGGCAAATTGTTCCAGTCCCTCGATGTACGCGGTATAAAGGAGGAGGCGAAAAGCTTCGTCCGGATCGTAGTGGTGTTAACAACGTAAGGGTGGAAACCAGCCGTACGACGGGTCGTCCGCTGGTGGAACGGAGATGGGGGATTAAATCATGCAATTCCCTCGCACACTCCCCGAAATGCATCCTATAGAACACCGAAAGGCTGGCTACTCTACGCCTGTGCTCTAGGCTTTGGAGACCAACTCGAGTTAGATCAGGGTCACCAATCAGCCTCTTTGCACGTCTCTCCACTGAATCCAAAGTGGCCAGTTGACACTTGGCAGCACCAGCCCAAATGTGGCTGCAGTACTCCACACACGAACGGACCTGTGCTTTGTATAACATTAGAAGCTGCCCAGGTGTGAAGTACTGCCGGACCTTTGCGATAACGCCAAGCTTCCTGGCAGCCACCCTAGCCTTGGACTCAATGAACCGCCCAAAGTTAAGGTCCGAGGAAATCTCAACTCCCAAAAGCTGAAGGCGGTCGGAACACTCCAAGGACACATTCCGAAAAGTAGGAGCTAAGGTGAACGGGCTCCTTTTGGCGGTGAAAAGACACGCCTGTGTTTTGGCGGCATTGAATGCTACAAGATTGGCATTGCCCCATTCGGAGACTCCCTGCAGTGCAACACTCGTTCGCTCAACCATGGCCTCTCTTTCGGACCGGATTGATTCCCTACTAGCCTGAGCATCCGGCAGGTATCTCTCTACAACTGTGCTGTCATCTGCATACCCATAGATACCGAGCATCAGCAGATCGTTAATATGCAGCAGGAACAGAGTTGCAGAGAGAACAGACCCCTGAGGAACACCGGCATTAGTTGACATGGGCTCAGAAGAGCATCCGTCGACAACAACTCGGAGGGACCGTTCAGTCAGGAAGTCTTTTACCCAGCCAGTCAGGCTAGGGAAATGCCGTACGCTGGAAGCTTACTGAAAAGGCCAGCGTGCCATACCCGGTCGAAGGCCTTCGAGACATCAAGGGAGACAGCAATCGCTTCCCCATTCTTCTCGAGGGCCTCGCCCCACAAGTGAGTGGCATACACTAGTAGGTCTAAAAAAAAGGAAAAAAGGTAATAAAAAAAAGGTAATATTAAAAATTACGTTATCACCATCAAACAAAGAACATCTGGTTCAATTCCGCGTCTAGAAATGAGACATTCTATTTTTTATAAATGCTTCCTCACAAATTCCGTCAGGTGAAGCGTGAAAGACACAATGGGTCTCATCAATGAAAAGACGATATTTTTGGATAGTTATGTTCTCTTGAATGACGAGTTGCTCAATAGCCTTTACCTCATTTTCTATGCCGGATGTTATTGACGCTACATAGTATAAGGAATATCCATCTCGAGTCTAGTCGAGCCAAGTGTCACCTGGCCACTTTGGATTTAGTGGAGAGACGTGCAAAGAGGCTGATTGGTGACCCTGATCTAACTCGAGTTGGTCTCCAAAGCCTCTTAGAGCACAGGCGTAGAGTGGCCAGCCTTTCGGTATTCTATAGGATGCATTTCGGGGAGTGTGCGAGGGAATTGCATGATTTAATTCCCCCAGAGAACTATCCCTGTGTTATCACACATTACTATTATAGGATGTCCTATAATAGCTGCAACACCAGACACTGCATTATATTGATTTTTATATGAGCGTTTGCTCCAGCGTCTCATCGGTATCATCGGGATGTCATGGGTGTCACCTCGAGCAGCAGCTGTTTACTCCTGAGCTGTGACAATCATACTTTCTTTAGCGGCATTTTTCCACATGTCAACTACTTTATCATGACTTTTATTATAGGTAAGTGAATAATGACAACAGATATGTCCATCGAACCAACTTCTTCATTTAGATTTGTTAGGCCTTTTCCTGAAATGATGGCTCCTGATCATGGCGCCTTCGTTGTAATTTAGTTCATTTGTTTGTGTTCCGTCAAGACTACTCTTTGAATTTGGAATCGCACATATTACACTGAGAGAAGAATTTTGACAGAAATCCTATTTTATTTTCTTTTAATGTAAGAATATTTAATGTACGGACGATAGCAGGTCAAGCTAGCAGAAACTGTCAAATATTCCCAATCAACCTTGAGCTTTAAGCTTCTAATAATTAGGGATAAAGTTGAAAATCTGACAGATTGTGGTAGCTTGATGTGCTGTCGACTGTACATCCAAAGCCACCGTTATAGTTGGCGTTCTCATTAATTGGATTCTGTAAAGAAAAATATTGAATCGTCAAAGTTGTTTTCAATTAGTTTGATTATTCCTATCCATAACATAAAAATATTCAAGTTACATATTATTTATACAGGTCGGTGTCGCTGGCTCGATCACTGCGTGGTGACTGGCTCAGCGAGACGCTCGATAGTTGGTGTGTCTATTCTGTATGATGTTTACTGGTCTGATCACTTTCCATTGTATAATGTAAAACTTAAATCTGATTTTACCTAAAACCAAGAGAGTTATCTCGCCTTTTAATAGAACATGTTGGGGCACTAGAAATAATGATCAAATTGAAACTTATCAGAATTGTTGTAATTCAAAGTTTAAACTTTTAGATTTCCCTTCAGAATTTATACATTGTGCCGATGGAAGGTGTGATGATGGGGCCCACAAGCTAATAATTAGTGAATTATATCAAAGAATAATAAATATTTTGACTAAGGCGGCAGAGTACAGCAGTAATAGGTGTGCATCTTACTGTAGAAAACATAAACAGGTAATAGGTTGGAACCGTTCCGTCGCGGGTGCATATAGGAAGGCTCGACTTTGTTTTCAAGCCTGGGTACATCATGGTAAACCTGGTATGGGGCCTGTCTTCAAAGACATGCGCGAATCTATGAAAATATTTTAATCGAGATTGAAATATTGTCAAAAAAATGTAGATCAGATGAAAATGAGTAGGTCTAGGTAACATAGCTGAGCATCATGCAAACAAGAACTTTAGGGATTTCTGGAAATGTACAAAATACTTGAATCCAGTGTCGAGCCTTCCTGTGAGTATGGTGATGCACTTGAGCCCCAGGACATTGCCTGTGCCTTCCAGCGACATTTCAAGGCCGGTGCAAAATACTTGAATCCAGTGTCGAGCCTTCCTGTGAGTATGGTGATGCACTTGAGCACAGGCAATGTCCTGGGACATTGCCTGTGCCTTCCAGCGACATTTCAAGGCCGAGTCACTGCTCGGATCGGCGTCGCGGGTGCTGGATGCGTGTGCGTTCGCGCAGCGGAATGTTGTTGAATTTAAAGATTTTAAATATGCAGATATTTAGTGTAAGACGTCGTGTAATTGTGTATGGTAAAAAAAATTTGTGCATGCAGCCATTGTGGAGAAATTCACCAAAAACTAGAGATGTACCGACTACCACTTTGGCCGACTAGCCGACTAGCCGACTAGTCGGCAGTAAAGAGGCCGAATAGTCGGCCGACTAGTCGGCTAGTCGGCCTCTTTACAGTCGTAGTAAAGAGATTTTGCTATGTTTTATTATAAAAATATGACATTTTGTTTTGCGTTGTGTCCGGTTAATCATATAAGTTCCTATGTTTCTTTTTTATTTTTCTTTAAACAGTTCGTGTTTAAAATATTGAATGTTTATTTTTTAATCTGTTGGTAATTATAAACACCTACTTTTTTATTTGATTAACAATTAATAAATGTTTATTTACCTTAGGAAGATATTCTTTTGTTTGTTAATTAAAACCAATTTTAAGATAATAATTTTGTTTTGTTGGTGTTATAGATATTAGGTCCTTACATATCAAATTGGCATTTTGTATTATAACGCACTGTGCTTTCTCTAGCGACACCACTGCCATACACATCATTAATTTTTCGACCCGTTTCTGCAGCACTGGTGCCACGGCGGAACCTATGGCGGAACTCATATTCGTAAATAATGCGAAACTTTAAATTTTCCATTTTGTAAACTCAAAGACGCAGAGAAAAAACCAAAAGAAAAAGAAACCAAAAGAAATACGGTTTTTGAGACACAAATTAATGAGTAAATAGCTGTTTATATTTGATTTTGTAATTCTAAACCAATTACCAAAGAAGAGATATTTGAGAGCAAAGTGGCCAGTGCCTACGACAAAACGCCAATTTCATATGTAAGGACCTAAGTTAGTAAGTTAGAAGTCCGGATTAAACAATGGGATACTTTTCATCCCGGAATAATTTGATATTCCCCAGATTTTCAAAAAGCGCGATATAACCGAAGTCCACGCGGGTGAAGCCGCGTGCGGAAAGCTAGTAATGATTAGTTAAGGTTTTATTTCATTTCAGTTCCCCTGATACAGTACATATTAATGAGAAATACATACAAAGTAAAAAGCCGACTAGTCGGCGTTTTTTGCCGACTAGTCGCCGACTACTCGCCGACTACAAAAGCGGCCGAATAGTCGGCTTAACCGACTAGTCGGCCACTAGTCGGTACATCTCTACCAAAAACTGATTCCGCTGGGCGAACGTTGTCCTGGCGGAACTTTTTTTAATCCATTGACTTTAGAAAAAAGAAATGTGTCCAAAAATTAGTGTGTATTTGTGTATGTAAGAATAAAATTTGTGCATGCATAGACTTCGGAGATATTCAAGTTTCCGCTGCGCGAACGTTTGGCCATTAGCTAGTTTTCATATAAAGCGCTTACATAGAGAGCTGTAGATTTTTACATACGTTGTTTTGAATTTGTGCATATTTGTGTACAAAACAGATTTAGAAAAAATCGTAGGGCTAAAAAGATAAAAATATAAACGTAAAACACTCTTTTTAGGTCATAGTTCTTAAAGTATGCACTTTGGGGTCTAGATTTTCACGTTTATACAAACCTTGTAAGTGTCTGCAACATATTGCCAAATATCAATGATGTTCCTTTAGTAATTAAAGAGATATAGGACAATTTATCATGACAAAATCACTGTTTACAAAGCAGTCAAATATCACGACATTCTAAAGGAATTGCATGTTAAAATGTATGCCAATAATTAGTGTATTCATTCAACTGTTCACATGCAAAATTTCATCTCCTTAAATTCAGTAATTAAAGAAAAACAATTAAAATACTGACGAAGCATCGAAAACCTACATAACCCGACCAAGTTCGGATAGCTATAAAAAAGCGGCCGTACCATATATCTTAAGAACGTTCTTAACCTTCCAATATAGTATTTATTAATATGGCACAGTTGCGTACACAAGCGTTAGGAAAAAATAAAACAATTGCATTTCTTGAATGAAAAATATTTTTTTTATAATAACGCCACTATCTACGACAAAAATAAATCTTCAATTAACAAGTACTTCTCTATTTAAATATCCGTGTACAAAATATTTTTAATTACATATAATGCTTAATTATGTAATTATAATAACGTTAACATACGCATGCAACGGCAGCAATAGACTTAAATGTGTTTTAACTAAAATAGGTTTAATAAACTATTATGAATATAAGGGTAAGTATAATATTTCGAACTTCAACAAAAATTAAAATCGATCACATAACTGGACTATTCAGTTGTTAACATTAAAAAAGTGCTTATAAACTAAAACATTTGTATAAAAAAGGTATTTTCAAGAAATATTTTTAAATGAGTAGCAAATACAGTAAATAACCTCAACATTTCTAAGTATACCTAATATTTTCTAGTTCCAATAATAAAATTATAGATTAACAATCACAGATCAATAAAGTAGACTATTCAGTTGTTTAGGTTTGAGAGTCTGCCTAATATAAAAATAAATCAACATTTAAAAACAGTAGTATTTACTTGTGGTAATTATTTAATTTCCCTGAGGGGTCTATAGTAAGAATCCGGATCCGTGAAATTTCAATAGAAATTAGCTGTATGAATTTTATTTGCCTAAATTAATATATTTAGATTATATCTCAAGTCTCAAGCGCATACTTAAATAAAGTAGTTCTACGTAAATAGTACCTACTTTGTCATAATCAAATACATTTACAAAAGTAGGTGTACAAAAATAAATGACCTTTATATTATTAAGAAACAATTGTGTTATCACCTATACCAATTCAATACCGGTATTATACTGTAAATTTTGGGATGTTACCTAAATATATTGCACGGCCGCTTTTTTATAGCTATCCGAACTTGGTCGGGTTATGTAGGTTTTCGATGCTTCGTCAGTATTTTAATTGTTTTTCTTTAATTACTGAATTTAATGAGATGAAATTTTGCATGTGAATAGTTGAATGAATACACTAATTATTGGCATACATTTTACCATGCAATTCCTTTAGAATGTCGTGATATTTGACTGCTTTGTAAACAGTGATTTTGTCATGGTAAATTGTCCTATATCTCTTTAATTACTAAAGAAACATCATTGATATTTGGCAATATGTTGCAGACACTTACAACGTTTGTATAAACGTGAAAATCTAGACCCCAAAGTGCATACTTTAAGAACTATGACCTAAAAAGCGTGTTTTACGTTTATATTTTTATCTTTTTAGCCCTACGATTTTTTCTAAATCTGTTTTGTACACAAATATGCACAAATTCAAAATAACGTATGTAAAAATCTACAGCTCTCTATGTAAGCGCTTTATATGAAAACTAGCTAATGGCCAAACGTTCGCGCAGCGGAAACTTGAATTTCTCCGAAGTCTATGCATGCACAAATTTTATTCATACATACACAATTACACACAAATACACACTAATTTTTGGACACATTTCTTTTTTCTAAAGTCAATGGATTAAAAAAAGTTCCGCCAGGACAACGTTCGCCCAGCGGAATCAGTTTTTGGTGAATTTCTCCACAATGGCTGCATGCACAAATTTTTTTTTTACCATACACAATTACACGACGTCATACACTAAATATCTGCATATTTAAAATCTTTAAATTCAACAACATTCCGCTGCGCGAACGCACACGCTGGATGCTGGGGCATGTCCTGGGGATGTTGCTTTAAATTCTCTGCCAAGAATGTGGCTGCAGTTATTAAGAAGATGGTTCGAGGTAAGTCTCCAGGACATGATGGGCTGAGCATCGAGCATCTGAGGTACGCTGGTGTACATCTGCCAAGAGTTCTTGCTTTGTTCTTCAACCTATGTATGAGTCATAGTTACTTGCCTGACGATTTAATGTATGCTGTAGTTGTTCCTGTTATTAAGAATAAGACTGGTGATTCTGCCGATATTGCTAATTATAGACCCATCTCGTTGGCAACAGTCATAGGTAAGGTATTGGACTGTTTGCTTGATCAACAGTTGTGTGAGCACCTAAATCTGAATGACGCACAATTTGGCTTTAGGCCGGGTCTGTCGACTGAGAGTGCCATCCTCTGCCTTAAGCAGACTGTTCAGTACTACACATCTAGGAATACACCTGTGTACGCATGTTTTTTAGACCTGTCAAAAGCTTTTGACATGGTATGTTATGGTAAGCTATGGCGCAAGTTGCGACACGAGACGCCATTGTCACATGATGTCATATCATTGTTTGAGTACTGGTACAGTCATCAGCAGAATTGTGTCAGATGGGCCGGATCTTATTCGGATGTATGGTGAGATGTCCAACAGTGAACCAGTGGTACACATTGAGCCACCCTTCTTTCTTTGTACACGTTACGTTTTCGAACCGTGCTTGTACACAAATATATTCAGTTTTTACTGCCCCGCCTGCTGGTCAGTCGGGAACTAGCTAGCGTCAAAAACGTCCGTCTGGCGGATCGCAATACGATTTTCGGCGACAAAACGCAATAAAACGTAAGTATTACCTTTTCGTATTACTTCTGTTATGTGTATTTATATTATGTGACATTTATTATACCTAATATAGCGTTTATTTGGCTATCGTATACAACTGAAATTATTACAGTAACTCTTTTCATTTGTTTTTAACATCACCTTAAACGTTGAATGTTGGGTGTAGTACACAGTGAACCACGAACATAATTGGAACAGAGAGCCGGTTGATTTTATACTGTTGTTGTTTCAGAATAGGGTGAATCAAAGCAGTACCTGGGAAAATTGGAGGCCACAGAAAAGAACACATGTTGCAAGCCATGTTGCTAGTAAAAAATGGATGTTTCATATTTGATTTTTTTTTTTTTTTTTGTCAAAAACGTTTAATTGATTAAGTACTTAGTAACATTTACAAGGCGTTTTATTGCTTCACCTTTAGTTTTGTAGCATAAATAGTCATAATTTACTGTAAAATAAATAGGAAGCTTTACTGTGTACATATTGGTTCGCTGTTGACCTGGCCCTGGTTCAGAGTGTCCCACGTAGTGGACTCAGTGAGCCATTGGTCATCTTTTAAAAAAACTTAAATATATTCTATCTTATTAAGTTTTGTTCTAAAACTAATATGCAAAATTATAACCAGATATATGGGCAGTCTACTAGTAAAAAAAATCTTCATTATCTTTAGAAACAGCTGATCTATGAATGTGCAACTTTTTCATGGTTCACTGTTGGACACCTCACAGGTTGGAGTAAAACGACAGTGGTTGTAATTAAAACGACTTGGAAAATTATTAATAGTGAAACGGGAAGGTCCAGTGATAGAAATACTGACTATAGCCTGTCTATTAATGACAACATAATTAAATCAGACTCGCAAGTCTCTGAGGCATTTGAAAATTTCTTTTCGGATATTCCTGTTTCAACTACTAAATCCCTAAACTCATCACCTTCTGTTGCCGAGTCTTTGCCTAAAGAAAACGTTAATGTTTGTGATTCGGCATTTCATTTTGAACATGTTATCAGTAGAGATATAATTAAAATCTTTCACACTCTAAATGTAAAAAAGACTGCTGACCTATGGGGTCATTCGGTGAAAGTTGCTAAGTCTATTATTGATATTGTGGCACCCACTCTAGCTGTTATCTTTAATGCTTGTATTGATTGTGGAGAGTTTCCTGATCTCATGAAAAATAGTAAAATAATACCTTTGTTTAAATCAGGTAGTACATCAGACTCCACAAACTATAGACCTATTTCTGTACAACCTACCTTTAGTAAAATTTTTGAGAAATTAATTTTAAACCACATGCTAAATTTTTTTAACCTTTTGAACGCCCATCTATATAATACGCGATGTGTCCTCCTGCGCCACACTACAAATGTATAACGTATCTATAGTAAAACGTAGGGATGGGATTAGTGTCCTATCGACAAATAATATTATACATTTAAAATAATTTTTATTCACCAATTTACGAAGCTAAATAAAAACTGTAATCGTAATTTCATATTTTATTTTATTTCATAAAAAAAACAGTATGAAAACCTGGATATATTCCCCACAATAAAGAAAAGAATTTTAAATTTATTAGACGTGTGTTCTACAAGGCACATCCCTATTTGTCTCCAAATGTAATCCTTCTACTTCATATCAAGTAGTTGGCGCTCGAGGCACGTCAAAATCCTTTCTGTTCTAGGGATGTCTAGATTTCTATGGTATACATTTTATATTCACTGTGGTCGAGTTACACGTGCATAAACTCAACCGATTCCTGCATAATTTATTTCGTTTACTTACAACAAATACAATTAATAGAAGCTAAATACGTGGTTTTCTACGTTTTAAAAAATAAAATAAAATGGAGGGTAAGTGTCTGTTTTACACAGATGTTACAGACCTTTTTTTTAATGGTGTCGCAAAATACTCGCAATTATTTTTCTGGTTTGTAGAAACTAATAGAAAACTGAAGAAAATTCCTGAAACGGAAGTTGACGACTTAACGGAATGTCAAGACGACGAACTATTTCAAAATTCTGATTCAGACTTGAACAACTCGCAATAATTCGTCATATTCACAGTCACAATTTTTTTTATAAGGACACGTGCGCCAACTCAAGATGTAAACATTGCACTACACTAAAATGCACAAGGTCACTATGACCTTGAAACCCGTCCGCTTATGACGTCACAGATTTCCTTCTATACATGTCGGTGGCGTGTACAGACCGACAACTAACTAACTTTGTAGGGATGGGGTTTTACAAACGGGGTTTCACTATCGACAATGATTAGAAAACCTATTAATTCTTGATTAAGGTAAATAAAACCTAGTTTAAAGTGTACAATATTTATAAAATATTCTATATTTACGTCATTTTCTTGCAATAATAGTATTTATGATCATTTCGACGAGATGAAATATAGCGAGGTCTTCGTCGTGTCCCATCACTGGCTTACTTGATATCAAGTAATTGGCGCTGGGGGCATTAAAATATTTTCTGGCGTTTTTGTGTCTATTGATAATTAAACAAATAAGAACTTATTATGCGTGAAAAAGTTAAAAATATGGTTGATAACAGGGCAAATTTCCATAAAAACAAAATAAAAGGTCTTGTAAAAGTCGTAAATTTATTTTATACTGTGATTACTTCTAATCAAGTAGTGGCGCTGAGGGCACGAAAATCTCGAACTTGTATAGAAGTGATTGGCGTTCAAAAGGTTAATAAACATAAATTATTACATAGCAAACAGTTCGGTTTTACAAGGGGTCGTTCAACTACTGATGTCGAACTTCTAGGACATATCTATAATGCATGGGAGGATAAATGCGATGCCTTGGGCATCTTTTGTGATTTGTCTAAGGCATTCGATTGCGTTCTTCACGATACGTTAATCAGGAAACTCCGCCACTACGCTCTCCGGAATTCTGCACTGGATTTTATTACATCTTACTTGAGTGGTAGGATTCAAAGCGTTGACGTTAATGGAACAAGATCTTCCGGATCTTTAGTAACAATGGGAGTCCCACAGGGGTCAACTCTTGGTCCTTTTTTGTTTCTTATTTACATCAATGACCTGCCGTACCTAATAAAGGATAACCACGATATAGTGTTGTTTGCAGATGACACTTCACTTTTATTTAAACTGAAACGTCAGCAGCAGGTTACTGATGATGTAAATAGCGCGATCTCCAAAGTAGTCCATTGGTTTAAAGTTAATAATTTACTCTTAAACGAGAAAAAAACCAAACGCATTAAGTTTACTCTACCTCACGTTAGGCAGGTGGAAACTAAAGTGTTGATAAAGGGCGAAGAATTGAAATCTGAAGACAGCACAGTATTCTTGGGTATAACTCTGGATGCTAAGCTTCAATGGGGTCCACATATAGAAAAATTGTCAAAAAAACTAAGTTCTGCTGCATATGCAGTTAGAACAATTCGTAATTTGACTGATGTTGAGACGGCCCGTTTAGTGTACTTGGCTATTTCCATAGCGTAATGTCGTACGGCATTCTGTTGTAGGGAAATGCTGCCGATATTCAAACAATATTTGTTTTGATATATATAATAAATTAAGTCTGAGACACTCTCTCAGAGAAAAATTTAAAGAGATTAATGTACTGACCGTGCCGTCTCAATATATTTATGAAAATCTTTTGTATGCTCATAAAAATATAAAATTGTTTAAAAAATACAGTGATGTCCATAATATAAATACTAGAAACAGGCACAAATTTATTGTACCTACAATAAGGCTCAAGAAAATAGGTGGCTCTTTCAGATGCCAATGTATACATTTTTACAATGGACTTCCAGAGGTGGTTCAAGATCTGAGCCTGAATAAATTCAAATCCTTCATTAAACGTAAGTTGTGTCAGAAAGCATTTTATAGTGTGAAGGATTATATTGAGGATGAAAAGGCTTGGGCTTGAGCTGCTTCCGATTTCTACACACTGATTGTTATTTGATTTTTCCTCTTGTAGTTTTAATATGTAATTGTTTATGTTATTAATTCAAAGCCTGTATTACACACTATGTAGCTAAGCATATTGTACGTTACGGAATTGTATCGCTGACAGAGGTGTTCGGCACTTGTACAGCTACACAGGAGCTAAACTTAGTATTCGGGAACACTGTTGGAGCTGCTGAACCTTGGACAAAACTATCTTAGCATTGTGTAGATTCACTTTCTTAGTATTGTATAATTGCATGGCAAACGTGTGAGCACAATGTACGAATGTGCTGTATGGCATTTATGCTGTAAGGCAAATACTTCTATGTCATGCTCATTCAAATGTCTCGCTGGTGGTGGCTTGTGTTTTGGGTCATTAGGTTCCTTTCAATATGGTTGAACTGAATGATGCTGATCCATACGTCATGTTCGTGAACGGACGCCGTCGGAGGGGACTGGTCATCTCTTAGCTGCCACGGCGTATTTTAATTCCTGAATTGATTTTTGTGTGTTTTCCATAATGGACGCTCTCGGCGTACAGTTTATTTCTGCATCGTTCTCACACGGTTGATTTCAACATGAATGATGTAATCAAATATTTGTAACAATAGCTTGAAAATTTAAAAGAGTGTCCATGGAGTTTCTTGCCCGTTCTTCTCTATAGGTACTTACTCTTTGGAATAGGCGACTAGCTTCATCTTATTGACTGACCGACCTTCTGACAATTCAAAAGTGCCTGTAACTGGTTTATTTGAAATAAATGCTTTGGGTTTTGGGTTTGTATGAACAACATCAGTTACGCGGATGACATGGTGCTGCTAAGTCCATCGCTCTCTGCACTGCGTTAACTTTTGAGCGTTTGTGAATCCTACGCGGCGGCCCATGGACTTAGATATAATCCGAGGAAGAGTGTATACATGGTCATTAAAGCGGGGGCTAAAAGCTACTCAACTGTGCCTCCGGTCACCCTTTGTGGGTCACTGTTGACCAAGGTGGATCAGTTCAAATATCTGGGTCACTGGGTCACTGAGGATTTGGCGGATTGAGCGGGAGCGTAGGGCGTTGTCGGTCCGCTGTAACATGTTGGCTCGCAGATTTGCGCGTTGTTCTACGCAGGTGAAGGTAACCCTATTTAAGGCGTACTGCCAGACCTTCTACACGTGTAGCCTGTGGACCAACTTCACTCAGCGGGCGTACAACGCTCTGCGTGTCCAGTACAACAACGCGTTTAGGATTCTGTTGGGGCTACCACGGTTTTGTAGCGCGTCATCGATGTTTGCCGAGGCTAGAACCGTGGATTTCCACGGTATCATAAGAAAACGGAGTGCGTCGCTTCTGCGCCGTACCCGTGGCAGTTCGAATGGGCTCCTGAGGGTGTTGACCGAGCGGTGGGACTCGCCTTTTTCAAAGAGGTGGCTGCAGTTGCATGCTAGCCCCTGCGATTATTATTTAATGTGATTTTAGTTTTTAATTATTATCTAATTGTTATTTAAATTTTGATGTGATTATTTTTGTTTTCTGATTTTTATTTTTACTTTTGATTTCGTGATTATTGATTATTTTTATATATTTTTGACATTTTGATGATTATTAATTTTTTGAATGTTATTTATTTCTATTTATCTCATTTTGTGTAATGTATGGACGTGTGTCTGAAATAAAATGATTATTATATTATAATAAAATACTTTGAAACTTGCAAACTCATTTGCAAAAAAACGAACACATAAGCAATGAACCATTTCAAATGCTGTTTTTGATAATTAATTATAAGTATACCTTGTCTATATAGTCGTGAAAATGAATATTTCTGGTACTAAAAATTTAAAAAATAGGGCAACACTAAATTTTAGTACATCGAATGTTATCAGCAGTCATCGATTTGTTTTGTGACTTGTTATTTATTGAAATTTGTATTAATTTTAAATTCTATTAAGACAAAACATTGAAGAAATGTGTTAAATATGAGACAGACAAACCGGAGTGAGCACCTAGAGCGGCCAATGCGGGTTGTGCATGAGGAATTAGAAGTTCCGTTATGTTTCGATGTCCAGTCAGTGAGCCGTTTTCAATGAAGACAAGAAGAAAAAATATTTGTATGATCCATTGAATTTATACCTGCCCAAAACATAAAAGAGCCCCCACCATAAGTTGCGATTTCTTCGAAACATGCCTCTGCAAAGCGTTCTCCTTGTCGTCTTAGCACTTGCCGACGTCGATCTTCACCGAACAGAGATATCCTAGCTTCATCAGAGAACAAAACCCTATTCCAATCTTCTTGAGTCTATGATTCACAATTTCTAGCGAACCTAAGCCTATGGACTCTGTGCTCACGGAGTAATTTAGGGCCGCGGGCCGGGCGGTGACTGCGTATATTGACAACGAGATGCGTCCTCCTGACCGTCCATAAACTAATATGCAAATTTCTTACTTCTTGGAGGTTGTTCTTAAGATCCACATACGAAGATTTACGATTTCTCAATGCGCAACTCACAAGAAAACTATCATCCCGTGGTTGTGTACATGGTTTTCTTCCAGAACCAGGCCTTCTCTTAACGGGACCTGTCTCCTGATATCGCTGCCAGGTCCTTTGGACCGTCGACCGATTAACATTTAGCCTCCTAGCCACAAAGCATTGGCTGCAACCCTCTTCAAGCAGCGCGATCATTTTGGTAGCTTTTACCATTTTATCTACCATTTTTGATACAACCAAACAGCAATAAAGATTTGATTTTACAGTCAAGGACATTGATATAATATTAAACAGATATGATATGCTCTAACAAATTAACCAAAATAAATGTGCCGATCGGAGCAGCAGCACACACATGCAATTTTTTTATTCTGCGTACATTTCACACGTTAGCAAAGTGTGAGTGAGATGGGGCGCAATCTAAAGCATAGAGAAGAAAAAGATGGCTAGTGTTTGTCGTTTGCGCTTAAATAGAATCGACGAAAACTAAAGCGACTTGCTGGACATACCTCCTTTTGTACGATTCATTTTCAATGCGCTAGTGACGTATCTACCTTAGTTTAATATTATATTATTACGGGCTAGGGGTACTAAAATGCCGGTTAAGGGTTACGAAGTTTATTGGCAACGAAGGTACAGTCGATTGTAGGCAATGACAAGTAGAACGTAGCTGATGTCGTACCGAAGTCTTCTCTTATGTCCACGAAGTCCGTGTTGTAAACACACAATAACGCTACAGATGTTTCTTCACGTAGTACTTACAGTTCTCGTTATAATTGTCGCAGTAGGTCTTCTTTAAGATTGCTTCTTAACTGTCGCTGTTTTCGTATCGCTAGTCGAGTGTAGACTGACTCCGCGTCGGCGTGACGGTGCTATATATAGTCCAGCTGATCGAACATTCCAGATTCCTCTAGACGTAATAATAATAGCACATAACTTCGAGGTCACTCGGAAGTACCTACGGTAATTCCCGGAAACGGGTTTCTAGAAATTTCGATGTCGACACTTTGTTGACAAAACTGTTGAGACCTGTACCATTCGATAGGCCGTCCTAAGTCTAGCAATGCGTTTTATTATTATACCTAGAAAATGTCTAGATCTGGAAAATAGGGCTTAAAAGTGACTCACTGCATGTCACGCGATATTGAACCTTATGCCATCGACATAAGGTCCATTTGTAACATTGCCCCCTTCTTAGTCATGCTCGTCCCGAGCATGATTTGATCCATAATAGCGAGCTAGGCGGTCTACGTGTACGATTTTCAGTTTCCCTCTAGGTCCTTTCTTAATCCGGTAGGTGACATCGTTTATTCTGGTTACTATCGTGTACGGACCCTCCCATTTGGCTTGGAACTTTTGACTCTTTCCTTTTCTTCTAATGGGATTATGTAACCATACCAAAGATCCCTCTTCGAATCCGGGCACGTTAGCTTTACTCTAATTTCTCGGCCGAAGTTGACTTTCGCCGGTGTGCAATTTGTGCTATCATGTGTTGCAGAGCGGTATGACGTTAAGAAGAGTGGAATGTATTGGTCCCAATCCCTCTGGTGTTCTTCCACTACTTTGGCCAAATGATTCTCCAACGTCTGATTGAATCTTTCGACCATTCCATCTGACTGTGGGTGATACGGTGTTGTACGAGTCTTATGTATCCCGAGTAGTTGGCAAACCTCTTGAAATAGTGAAGACTCGAAGTTTCTACCCTGGTCAGAGTGTAACTCCAAGGGAACGCCAAATCGACAGAACACCTCGTGAACTAGCTTTTTGGCGACTGTATGAGCTTCCTGGTTAGGTACTGCAAAAGCTTCTGGCCATTTGCTGAAATAGTCTTGCAGGACGATGATATACCTATTCCCTTCTTCAGTAACAGGGAATGGCCCAGCTATATCGACAGCAACTCTTTCCCATGGTGCACCAACATTGTACACTTTCAGCCGACCTCTGGCTCTCGTTTGCGGTCCCTTTACTGAGGAGCAGGCTGCACATTTTCTACACCAGTCCTCTACATCCTCGCGACAATGCACCCAATAGAATCTTTTTCTCACCTTCTCCAGGGTTTTCTTTACTCCTAGATGTCCTCCGGATACTCCGTCGTGCACCTGCCTTAGCACTGACGCGACTTTATCGCAGGGGACAACTATCTGTAAGGTGACCTCCTGTCCACTGGGTGATTCCCATTTCCTCTTGAGAACTCCATTATCAATTATCAGGCTGTCCCACTGAGCCCAGTAACTCTTCGCTATTGGGCTAAGCGCTGATATTTCACTCCAGGCGGGCCTCTGGTCACATTGCTTCCATTCGATTACTGTCTTCAAGTCACTATCTTCCTTCTGTGCATCTTCCAATGACTGATTATCCCAGTCTTCATCCAAAGCGTTCACCTGGATAATCCGTACGTTCTCTTCCTGTTTGTCACAATGTCGGCCCTTACTTCCTGAAGTAACCTGGCGACGGCGGTCCTTTTGTCTTGCCTTTTTCTCGAGGCGCTTCTTACGGGCCTCGTCCTCGACTTCCTTGTCCCGGCTTCCGTCTGCCTCACTCCACGACCTTCCGCGCGACCGCTCGCGCTCGTGTTCTCGCTTGCCGGGACGTTCGCGTTCCCGGTATCGGTCTCGCTCCCGGTCCTTGACGCGTTCCCGCTCTCGTTCAGCGGATCGCTCGCGGTGCCCGCTCCGATCGCCCTGCTCGCGCCACTCGACTCGCTCGCACGGGCGCTCGGGCTCGACCTTCGCATCGCGCTTGCGCCACGCCATCACCGCGGCCTCCTCACGTGACCAAGAAGTTCTTCTTCCCTTAGCCTTCCTGGGACAATCAATTCGAATATGCCCCTTTTCGCCGCACTCATAGCAAGTTGGTCCTCGTCGGGCTTTTATATGTGCGGTCACTTCTCGAATACGGTCGTGTTGTGGGCCATCTTGACGTACAGCTTCCACCTCCAGAGCATGCGTCAAAGCTGCCTTCAGGGTCTGATGGTGACCCAGACGTACCGCAGCCTTGACTTCTGCATCTCGAATCCCATCGGTAAATAATCGTAGAGTAGTAGCGCCAATCAATCCCGGTGTTGATGCATACGCCTTCCGAACCATACGTTCTATTTCCGTGGCCCATTGTTGCAAACCCTCGCTGCTCTTCTGTGTACGTTCGCGGAGTTGAGCCCTGTAGACATGTTCCAGGTGTTTCTCTCCATATCTAATCTCCAACGCTTCTAACAGACAGGCTAGGGTATTGCCATCGCCGGAAATATTCTCGAGGATTTGTACCGCCTCACCACGCAGAGCAAGCATAAGAGCGGTTACCGCTTGATCGTCGTCCCAGTTGTTGCCTTTTGCGACCTTTTCGAATTGAAGGCGGAAGGCCACCCATGACGTTGTTCCGTCAAAATGAGGTACATGGAACGTCGGCAGAGCACTGGGTACAGGTATCACACCTTTGATACTTCCTTTCTGTACTCTTTCTATTTCTTTCCCAAACTCCAGTATGGTATTGTCTAGTTTCTCTATACGAGCATCTTGTTTGTCTATGCGCGTATCTTGCTGTTCCATACGCGCATCTTGTTTGTCTATGCGCGTATCTTGCTGGTCCAGACGGGCATCTTGTTGAGCTGTTTTTATTCTAAGTTCGTTGACCTCTTCGTTGGTTTTTTGCCATTTTTCGTTTAATTCTAATACCAGTTGCTGGGATTCCTTTATTTATGACTGGGTTGCTGCCTGGGATTGTTTTATTTGAGCCTGGGTTTTTTCTATTTGTGCCTGGATTTCTGCCTGGGATTTTGCCTGTGATTCTGCTACTATGCCTTTTATTTGAGCCTGGGTTTCTGCCTGGGATTGTTTAATCTGTGCCTGGGATTCTGCCATAGCTTTTATTTGCAGCGTCAAGTGAGCCAGCAACGCCGATAAATCGCTTCCACTGCTTCCGGGAATAGTGGTGGTAGTAGGCGCACTCACATTCGTCGGTGTTACGGCGGCCGCATCTACTCCGGGTGCAGGGACACCAACTGATACTTCCTCTTGACGCGCCAAATCCATCGCTGCTTGTCGTCGCGTGCGAACTCTTTCGTCTTCCCTTGGCGTGACCGGCATGCCGCTTCTGACACCAGTTGTTACGGGCTAGGGGTACTTAAACGCCGGTTAAGGGTTACGAAGTTTATTGGCAACGAAGGTACAGTCGATTGCAGGCAATGACAAGTAGAACTTAGCTGATGTCGTACCGAAGTCTTCTCTTACGTCCACGAAGTCCGTGTTGTAAACACACAATAACGCTACAGATGTTTCTTCACGTAGTACTTACAGTTCTCGTTATAATTGTCGCAGTAGGTCTTCTTTAAGATTGCTTCTTAACTGTCGCTGTTTTCGTATCGCTAGTCGAGTGTAGACTGACTCCGCGTCGGCGTGACGGTGCTATATATAGTCCAGCTGATCGAACATTCCAGATTCCTCTAGACGTAATAATAATAGCACATAACTTCGAGGTCACTCGGAAGTACCTACGGTAATTCCCGGAAACGGGTTTCTAGAAATTTCGATGTCGACACTTTGTTGACAAAACTGTTGAGACCTGTACTATTCGATAGGCCGTCCTAAGTCTAGCAATGCGTTTTATTATTATACCTAGAAAATGTCTAGATCTGGAAAAATAGGGCTTAAAAGTGACTCACTGCATGTCACGCGATATTGAACCTTATGCCATCGACATAAGGTCCATTTGTAACAATATCAATGGTCAAGGATATGAAATTAATCGATAAAAATTGAATAGAAGTTATGAAGGTCGATGGAACTTCACGCCAAAAATGTAGGATAAAAAGAGGTTTTGCTGTAAAAAATGAGAATCATATGAAAATTTGAATTTGGAACGTACTTTTTTTTAAATACCACGGCATCTTCAAAAGTGTTTCTGTAACGTGTACAAACGATACAAACCTATTTTGTATTGTATCTTTTTTAAGATGAATGAAAATCAAAACCGCCCGATTTTTTTGCAAATTAGTTTATTATAAATAATCTTTGAATCATATATTATAATAAAATATTTTAATTTTTTCACACATTACTGTTTATTTGAAATTATACTTACCTACGTGACATATACAATATACATCCCTAGTTATTAATTGGTACAAAAAGAATAAGGCATAATAATTATAACGCGATTGTTTGAACCGTCTCAATCAACGCTAGTCGTTTGTAGATTGCTGCGCACACATCAATAATGTTGTCGTCTTTTACTTAAACTCGATCGTTAAAATTTTGTGAAATGGCTCTTAATCCATACTAATATTATAAATGCGAAAGTATCTCTATCTGTCGACAGACACACATACAGACCGACAGACATGTCGGTCTGTCTGTCTGTCCGGCTTTCACGACAAAATTACTGAACCGATTGTAATGAAATTTGGTACAGATAGTCTAGAGCCTGAGAAAGGACATAGGCTATATAATATGCCGCTATGACCAATAGGAGCAGAGCAGTAACAAAAAATGTTGCGAAAACGGGACCTAACGCGGATGTATTACATATTGCTCCCATTACTTTAACAGGCGCTTATTTTACATCAATTTACGGGAACCACCTCGAAGTCCACGTGAACAGAGTCGCGGGCAACAGCTAATATATTATGTACCAATGAATTTTTAACACATGTTGACATATGAATCTGTATAGGCCGTCAATCTTAAACTATCTTATATCATCAAAATTATCTTATGAATTCCCTGTGTGATTTCAAGTGGGGGGATATGAACAGGCTTTGGGATACTTTCCCTAGTCCCATCCTTTTCCTCCAAAATTTGACAACACTAAACGCCGCCAAAGCACCGCTGGCGCCACCTATCGCGCAACAAGAAAAACACCAGTTCGAACGAAAGCGACAGCCAGCCGGCATCAATAATCTCCGTGCGCGGTGCAAAAAGTGAAATATATATATTGTGAAATACGAGTTGGTGACATGGTGTGGTGATCCCCTGATTACCAGTGTTCGCGACGAAAACATTCCACTTCACATTCCACATTCACATAAAAATTAATAGAAACATTTTGAGAAAATGATCATAACAAAACATGTAAACAAATAGTAGCAAGACTGACAGATGATATTTCGACACAATGGCCATGGACAAAAACGAAAGAAAAAAAATAATTAATGAAACGATGTCAAGTCCTAGCGACATCTAGTATGCAGAGGAATAATCAACATTAACATATTGACAGTTATCGACCTGACAATCTATCAACTCACACACACGCATTGACCAATGACAGCGCGGCTAGCATCAGCGACATCTGGTGTCGAGTAGCGGAACCACCCAACCGCCAATGTTAGAAGGAGACAGACAGATAAGGAAAAGTACAGACATATCAACTTCCTTAGCATCAGCGACATCTGTTGTCGAGTAGCGGAACCACCCAGCCGCCAATGTTAGAACGAGACAGATAGATAAACAAGAGTACAGACATATCATCTTCCGGTCCGCGTAGCCGCGAGAAGATTCGGAACTAGTCAGGAATGTAATTCGGGAAAGTTCTCGACTTGCGGTTTGACCGTATAAATACGCGAACTAGCCGGCGAATAGTTATTCAGTTTTGAGTCATCGTTCGAGCTGATCTACGAGGAAATAGTGAATAGTACAGTGTAATAGTACAGTTAATAGTGAAGTATAGTAACAGTTATTCAGTTTTGAATTATCGTTCCAGTTGATCTCCGAGTGAACAGTGAATAGTGACAGTAAACAGTGATAGTGAACAGTAACAGTGCAGTGCAGTAATAGTGACAGTGTTTGCCGCCATATTCCACGTCATAGTTTCATTACGTTTTTTAAATCCCTTTCCCGCCATAGTTATATAGTGTTGTCAGTGTTGCCATAATTTTAAATTTCCGTACCCGTCATAGTGCTAGTGTTGCCAACATTATAAAATAGTTTACCACAGTGTTTTGTACCGATAGATTTTATAGTAAAATAAATAGTATATACAGTCCATAAATAGCGCTGTTTCTTTATGTACACATAGGGTAGTACGGAACGCATAAGCTGACCCCTGCCCCGTGCAACCAGCATCCCGTGAGTACCTAACATTTCAATAGTTTTATCTCGTAGCCTGTTTCTAGTTAGACAGCTTAGAGATGCGACCCTGCTGGGTGCGATACCCAATCTACAATCATAAGACCTGTTCTTCTGTATGGCAGTGAGGCCTGTGCCTGAGCGACAAAAGCAGGACCTGCATATCACGGAGATGAATAAACTGCGGTGGATGTGTGGAGTTTAGCGGAACGATCGCATCAGGAACTCTCGCATCCATTTCAGTCCTCATGTCCGTGACATAGCAGACAAACTGACGGAGCGTCGCCTACGCTGGTACGGCCACGTCATACGAAAACCAACATGTTACGTGGGTAGCAAATGTCTTGCCATGGCGCCTTCGCCGGGTCGGAACAAGCGGGGTAGACCAAAAAAAATGCTGGCTTGACGTTGTAAGAGATGACATGCATGCCAACAATCTCTTAACAGGATCATACATATAACTAGATGATACAAATAGAAAGAAATACATTGTGAATGAAGTGAGTGAAGTTATAAAATTAGCAGGAAAACAAAAAAAAAATTATAATTAAGATTGAGCAATCATCATAATATAAATGCAGGATAAAAATAAAAACTGAAAAAAAAAAGTATTAAAAATAACATGCCAGGGCCGAGCTGTAACGCGTGCGCGTATTTATCATGGCTGTTTACATATATCAAACCTATTAAGGAATTTCACCAGAGTGTGTGTGAATATGCTTTGTTAAATGAATCTTGCTGCTATAACTACGCAGACAAACATCACACTGATAAGGTTTTTCACCTGTGTGTGTACGAATATGTATTGTTAATTTCCCCCTTTCACTAAAATTACGTTGACAAATATCACACTGATAAGGTTTTTCGCCAGTATGTGTACGCACATGGGTTGTTAAATTACTCTTTACACTAAAATTACGTTGACATATTTCACACCTATAAGGTTTTTCACCAGTGTGTGTACGCATATGCACTGTTAAACTCCTCCTGTCACTAAAATTACGTTGACAAATATCACACTGATATGGTTTTTCACCAGTGTGTGTACGCATATGCACTGTTAAACTCCTCTTTTCACTAAAATTACGTTGACAAATATCACACTGATATGGTTTTTCACCAGTGTGTGTACGCATATGCACTGTTAAACTCCTCTTTCCACTACAATTATGTTGACAAATATCACACTGATATGGGTTTTCACCAGCGTGTGTACGCATATGCAATGTGAAATTCTCCTTTCTACTAAAATTACGTTGACAAATATCACACTGATAAAGTTTTTCACCAGTGTGTGTACGCACATGGGTTGTTAAATTACTCTTTACACTAAAATTACGTTGACATATTTCACACTTATAAGGTTTTTCACCAGTGTGTGTACGCATATGCACTGTTAAACTCCTCTTTCCACTACAATTATGTTGACAAATATCACACTGATATGGTTTTTCACCAGCGTGTGTACGCATATGCAATGTGAAATTCTCCTTTCTACTAAAATTACGTTGACAAATATCACACTGATAAAGTTTTTCACCAGTGTGTGTACGCACATGGGTTGTTAAATTACTCTTTACACTAAAATTACGTTGACATATTTCACACTTATAAGGTTTTTCACCAGTGTGTGTACGCATATGCACTGTTAAACTCCTCCTGTCACTAAAATTACGTTGACAAATATCACACTTATAAGGTTTTTCACCAGTGTGTGTACGCATATGCACCGTTAAACTCCTCTTTTCACTAAAATTACGCTGACAAATATCACACTGATATGGTTTTTCACCAGTGTGTATACGCATATGCACTGTTAAACTCGTCTTTCCACTACAATTATGTTGACAAATATCACACTGATATGGTTTTTCAACAGCGTGTGTACGCAAATGCAATGTGAAATTCTTCTTTCTACTAAAATTACGTTGACAAATATCACACTGATAAAGTTTTTCACCAGTGTGTGTACGCACATGGGTTGTTAAATTACTCTTTACACTAAAATTACGTTGACATATTTCACACTTATAAGGTTTATCACCAGTGTGTCTACGCATATGCACTGTTAAACTCCGCTTTTCAATAAAATTACGTTGACAAATATCACACTGATATGGTTTTTCACCAGCGTGTGAACGCATATGCAATGTGAAATTCTCCTTTCTACTAAAATTACGTGGACAAATATCACACTGATAAGGTTTTTCACCAGTGTGTGTACGCACATGGGTTGTTAAATTACTCTTTACACTAAAATTACGTTGACATATTTCACACTTATAAGGTTTTTCACCAGTGTGTGTACGCATATGCACTATCATATTCCTCCTGTTACTAAAATTACGTTGACAAATATCACACTGATATGGTTTTTCACCAGCGTGTGTACGCATATGCAATGTGAAATTCTCCTTTCTACTAAAATTACGTTGGCAAATATCACACGGGTAAGGTTTCTCACCAGTGTGTGTACGCATATGCACTGATAAACTCTCCTCTTTACGAAAAATTCGTGGACAAATATCACAATGATAAGGTTTTTCACCAGTGTGTGTACGAATATGAATAGTTAGCCTATGCCCTCGTGTATACACACGCTGACAAATATGACATTTATACTCTTTTTTTACATTGGTAGAACTACTCCGATTACACGTGTAAGGCTCTTTGAAATATATCCCAGGCTTGGACGTCCATCTCTGAGTTGTCCGGATAAATTTCGAATCTGATTGGTCGTTTGTAGTTTGCTCGGCTGTTATTGCATCTTTTTCTTTTGTTCTTCGTGTCACCGGTTTTGGTTTGCTCACAACGGTGGCCTCTGTAAGTAAATCTACTACTAGTATGTACACATTGGAAGATTTAAATGAATTTTAAGAATTGTCGTTTGAATTTGTTTGCGTCTCCGACGCACTGGGTGTACGACAGCTATCTACATCTCATTGCTGAGAGCTTGGAGATATCATCTATTTATGGAACGCTGGACAATATTCTAATGTCTTGACTTGTGTACTACGTGGCTATTTTAAATTCATTTTTTTTTTCATTTTTTTCTGAAATAAACATTTTGAATTGAATTTAACTACGACGGTAACTTTAATCTGCATGACGATCTAGTACCGTTCGTAGGGTCAACATGATTAGAGATCGCACAAGACATTCAGGCAGGCAAGGAAAAAGAGAAGCCTTTAACACTCCATTACACGCACTCTATATAGTAACACGATTCCACGCGCGGGGCACAATTGTGGCCCAATTTTATTATGATTTTATTGTAACTTATGTATAGAAATGAAATAATTTTGTTGTTTTAATAATCAGTCTTTATTCACTCATCAAAAAGGAATGAAAAAATAGACACTTATGCACTAAAACAAAAAATAAAAATTATTTAGCTTCACACCGATTAAACTTAAGAAAAATGGCACTTATAGGTGTAATTAAGATTTTTATCATAATTCAACTATCCTCTAAGCTCAGTTGCATATACAATATGTTAAGAAAACCCTGTCCGACCCGTAAGGATAATAAAGGTTAGGTTAGGTATTTTATTTGGCCATGTGTTTAACATGGCCAAATAAAATATGAAATTTTACATAATCATCATAGTAACAATACTAGTGAATTTTGAAATTATCTTTTTTCCCGCGAACTTCCCCAAAATTAGGTAAATTTTTAAAATGTGACAACACCATTTTCGGCGGTATCATCGTTTGATTTATTGTTGGATATTAAATGTATAAATTTATGTTCAATATTTGGCGGTCCCGTTTGTGATGCCGGCGCGCAGCGAGTTTGTCGGTGTCCTCAAAGAAAAAAGTACGTGAAACTAGGGATGTGCTATTTTTTGCGTAATAACATTTTTTTATCGCTATTAATCGAAACTTGTATCTGGTTGAAGGATTTGTTGTAAAAACACAGATTACCCAATGGTAAAAGTACTTTTGTTTGTTTATCGATTAATTGCTAATAACATTATTATAATACAAGTATTAGTAAACAGAAACGAGAAAGACTTATGAAACACAATTTTAGTAAAGTTTTACAAATATTTTATCGGTCAATATCATCGATATTAAGACAGAAACTGAAATTAATACTTTGGCATGATTTTCATTTACAGCAGTGTACCTCGCTAATTTGAGTTATGTAAAAGTTCTAAACAATTCCATGCGATGTTGAATCGAGAATAAGAATGAGAAACTACAATACTAAATCGATACCAAAAATAGACGAGTATCAATCGATAAAAAAAAACAATATTTTGATTACTTACACATCGCTATCAAAGCATGCCGCCGCCAGCCGCGTAGATACCTATTTTTATAAAATAAAATTAATTTTTAATTTAAATTATTAGTTGCGCGTAAACATTGCTGGTGTACACACTATTCGTGTATTGTGTGATCATGTCGTTTTCTAACGTAGAGTAATGTAATAATAATATAATAATAATAATAATTTATTTAGTTCCTTTTACAATGTAGTACATTTACAGCCTTATAAATACTTAGTAGTACCATATTTTTAACAATAGTCTTAAATATTCATAATAAACACTAATTTAATTTACACAATTTTGAAATCTCTATGTATTGGTACTGACATCATAGCTTGTGGCGATCTACCTGAGCTAGGTTAATAAAAACCTGTGTTTCAGGCCATCTCCAGACTAAGCAAACAGCGAATTACAGTTAAATTCTTATTGAAATAATACTATACTAATTATAAAATTAAAGGAAAAATTACCAATTTAACATACAACGTGTCTGTATAATGAAGTTCACCCAATTATTTTCACACCTTCAGACTACAAGGTTTTGGCATTTTTGTAATTTGTTGCCTATAAAGTATTTTAAGACAGTATTTGCATCGCATGAGTTGTGAACTGGGTCAGTATTTATGCTGTGTGTGTCAATTTCAATTCAAGTTTTGCCTTACCTACCTATTGACTTTAGAATAGCTGCACATGCTGTTTTTTCCCGACAGAAAGTAAGGAATTTTGAAAGAATGTGTAGTGGACGTTAAAAGAGTGAGTGATAGAGTGATAGCTGTTAAAGTGATTGTGGAGAGTATGGTTGTAAATATAGTTAGTGTGTACGCACCCCAGTCAGGGTGTGAGGAAAGTATAAAAGAGAAGTTCTGGAAGGACTTCGATTGTGTGATGATGGATGTGCAAGATAGTGAAGAAGTGTATGTTGGGGGTGACTTTAACGGGCATGTGGGAAAGCAGAAGGATGGGTATGAAAGAGTGCATGGCGGTTGGGGATACGGAGACCGTAATACTGATGGTGAGACACTACTGCAAGCTGCTACGGCCTTTAACCTGGCAATAACAAATACGTGGTTCAAAAAACAAAATGAGCATCTCATAAGCTATAAAAGCGGCCGCCACGCGACACAAATCGATTACTTTTAGTAAGACGAAACAGTCTTAAAAGTGTCAAAAACTGTAAAGTGCTACCAGGTGAAGACTTAGTCTCACAACATAGACTATTGATAATGGACGTAAAAGTCAGTGTCTCATCCAGAAAGAACAAGGAACGGCCCTCGCCCAAAACTAGATGGCGTATGATAGAAAAAGAGGAATATGCTAGTGTGTTTAAGAGCCAAGTGGTAGATAAGATGATTGAAATGGGGGATATGGAAGGAAAATCTGTGAATGAATGTTGGAAAGAGATGGCGGACTGTATAAGGAGAGTAGCTAAAGATGTGTTTGGAGAATCCAAAGGGAAAGGTGTGATAGAAAAGGATACATGGTGGTGGAATGAAGATGTGCAAAAGATACTCAAAGAAAAGAAAATAGCTTTTAAAGAATGGCAAGGTGTAGAAAACGGGAATGATAGTTTAAAAGAGGACAAGATGAAGATTTATAATGAATGGAAGAGGAAGGCAAAAAAGGCGGTAGCAGTTTCGAGGGCTAAGGCGCAGGAGAAGTTGTATGACTCACTGGACAGCCCTAGAGGCCAGGAGGAGCTCTACCGGATTACAAAAGCAAGAGAAAGGAGAACGAGAGATATAAGTAATATCAAATGTATGAAAGACGATGCTGGTAAGGTTCTGTCCAGGGATGACGAAATAAAAGAGCGATGGAAGGTTTATTTTGAAAAGCTAATGAACGAAGAGAATAAATGGAGTGGCGTGCTCAAAGAGGTACAAGAAAATATGGGTTTAGTAAGAGAAATTAGCATGGATGAAGTAAGAATAGCAGTTCAAGGTATGAAAAATGGAAAAGCTGTGGGCCCAGATGATATACCAGTAGAAGTATGGAAGTGTTTAAAAGGAGATGGATGTATGTGGCTGACTTTATTCTTCAATAAGTTGTTGCATGAAGGAGAGATCCCACAAGAATGGTGCAATAGTTCACTAGTGCCCATCTTTAAGAATAAAGGTGATGTACAGGACTGTAACAACTATCGAGGGATAAAGCTCATGTCACATAGTATGAAGGTATGGGAGGAAGTGATTGAGAAAAGATTGCGAGAGGAGAGTGAGATTACCCCAAACCAGTTTGGGTTTATGCCAGGTCGAGGAACAATGGACGCCACTTTTGCACTCCGCCAAGTGTGCGAGAAGTACAGACGTGCACACAAGAACTTGCACATGATGTTCATTGATCTGGAGAAAGCGTATGATAGGGTACCTCGTGATGTGCTGTGGTGGGCCCTGAAAGAGAAAGGTTTGCCAGGGAAGTATGTAAGAGTTAATTCGTGCTATGTACAGTCGATCTCGTACCTACGTCCGGTCGGTGCTGGCAATACCGACGAGTTCAGTGTGGCGGTAGGCTTGCACCAGGGATCGGCTTTAAGTCCGTACCTCTTCCTGTTGATTATGGACGCTCTTACGTCGGACATCCAGGAGGAGGCACCCTGGTGCATGCTGTTCGCCGATGACATTGTTCTCGTCGGTGAAGATGGACCTGAGATCCAGAGCAGATTGGAGAAATGGCAACAGAAGCTGGAGAATGTTGGCTTGAAAATCAGCAGAACCAAAACCGAATATATGTTCTGCGATTTCGGCGGTCTCTCCACTTCTGGAGCCATAGCGCTTGATGGCGCACTCTACCAATCTGCTCCGACTTTCGGTATCTCGGTTCACTCGTGCAAAGCGATGGCGAAATAGATCGGACGGTTAAGCACAGAATTAACACTGGGTGGATGAAATGGCGGCAGGTCACGGGAACAATCTGCGACTCCGCATTCCCTTAAACTTAAGGGGAAAATATATAAAACCATGATCCGACCTGCTGTCTTGTATGGATCAGAATGTTGGGCTACGAAAGGGATGAATGAAAGGCAATTGCATGCAGCCGAGATGAGAATGCTAAGAGGGATGTTACACGAATGGATAGAATAAGAAATGAGTACATAAGAGGAAGTCTGAAAGTGGCACCGGTAGCTGAAAAGTTGTGTGGAAATCGGTTGTCATGGTACGGGCATGTGTTACGGAGAACTGAGGAGAATGTCGTGAGGAGAGTCTTAATTATGAATGTTGATGGCTATAAGAGTAGGGGAAGACCAAAGAAACGATGGATGGAATGTGTGAAGGATGATATGGCTAAGAAGGGGTGACTGCCGAGATGGCTTCTGATAGGGATGCATGGAAGAAAAGACATGTTGCGCCGACCCCAAATAAATTGGGATAAGGGCAGGAGAATGATGTGATGCTGTTTTTTCCGACAATAATATTTGTATTAAATTGCATTATGATTATTAGCAAAGAATTGGTAATGAATGTTTAGATCGGATAAAAATAAAAAATAAATAATAATACTTATCTGGTATTATGACATTACCGATTATAGCTTCAAACACAGAAAAATCTATCTAAGTCACAAGTTTTTGATCCTATTTTTTTGTAATTTAGGTTTATAAATAAATTCTTGAAAAATAAAAAAAGCAACAATACAATTTAAACTCCTGTATGCGCGCTTAAAAAGATAAGAAATCCATGGCGCTCTTAGGCGCCTTCATAATCTATGGAGTTTATATAATTCTCCTCTGCGAACTCAAAGCCGGGGCAATTTACATCACCAGTTTGATGGTCACATTTGCGCTTAAAGCGATTGCATGTCGCACATTTAGGGGAGCGTTTTTATTATTGCAATCCAAAGGAATGACCAGCCCTCCAGTGATTACAAGTTGTGCTAGTTTCGGCAATATTTAGCTGCATGTCCGAATTGCTGACAGTTGAAACACCTGGTGACTATCGTGAAATCTCTCACAGGGCAGGGCAAGACGTCCAATTGATAAAAATTCGGCCTTGGTCAACCAGAATTCTCCTGATGTTAGCTGGCAATTCTAGGGATGTAATTACAGGTACTCATATTTTCTTACCTGATTTATGGCTTAACCTTTTATTGTCGCAGGGACTCACTGGTTGTATTCGGCAGCTTCTCAGATAGGCTTTTCTTAACAAAATACAATCAAATACCTCCTGTTCAGTTAGAGCTACGGGGACACCAAACTGCAACTCTAGGACGTCGCTTTTTGGTTCTTCAACGGTAAGGCCTGAGGAAACTAGTTTCTCCGACTTCCATAATTTTCAATGTCTGCTTTCTTTTCTGTGCTGATGATGACTCCTCCGTTTCACTTTTCTCATGCCATGAATATGAAGTTTGAGCTCTTCAGGAGAGATTATTTTCTGGACGAGGGACTTAGTGTCGTCGCTGGTTTTGGATTTGTCCTTGGGATAAATAGCAATGGAGCTTAAACTTTCGGGCGAATGTAGTTGTCGGAGTCTTTCTTTAACCATATTTGCAAAAGAAGTACTTTCTGCAGGTATCATTTTAGTTTCTATAACCTCTTTGAATTGCCGTAGTGATTGCGCAACTCCCTGCTGTTCTCGTAGGTTTTCAATATTGGTGTACGCCTGTATAGTTCTTTGTTTCAAGGACTGATACAACACAGCCATCTGAGATGTCCCACTAGTCACCTTGCGGCATAAGTTGGTCACACGGAGCTTCTGTTCAGAGTTCATTTTTCCGTCCGCTACTATACCGCACACTTCGCTCAAGACGGACTCTATAGAGCTCATCCATTTTTGAATTTCTGACGTGGGTATCACTTCAGAGGGTATCTCAGGTTCCATGGGTACTGGTGGAGTAGGGGGAGCTGTGGTCTTTGCTCGTTCAGTTGGTGTCGGTGGAGGACTTCGCCGCAGCAATTGGCTACGGGCAAACGGGCTAGATCCTGCACTGGCCATATCCAATATAGTAAAACTAGCCTATAGGATTTTCTTCATTGCTACTGCAATGAATGCGTAGGTTTGTGTTCAGATCAACTCGCGACACACTTTCGTTTCGATTAATGCTTACTGCATAGTGCATATGTAATTTCATAAATAATTTACTACCTATTATTTAATTACATAATTCATGAGCAAAATAGAAGGCACGTCCGCTTAGGCCAGCGATTGATCGCGAAGTAACATGCTGATGGAGTAACTGCAATTAGCTGTGTTGTGATCAGGTGTTAGATGATTTGGAAGTGGGTACTTATCGGTCAATGCACGAGGGTTATAGCATGGACGGTGCCTCACGATATTTTTTTCCGACCTGTACGTGAGTACATTATCATTATTGTCCATTATCAGTTCGGCGAGCAGTGGATTGGTAGGGGCCAACTGTGGCCAGCGCGGATTTAACACCACTTGATTTTTTTTATTTGTGCCACCACTGTGATTTTATTTGTGTGCATGTCCGTGCTAATCTCGTGCGACGAAATATGGAACATCTCCGCCATAGCCATTGTGCTCATCCAATGAAATGATACATTCGGAGAGTCAGACGACCTTCCTACTTAAAAAAAATTTTCTTTCTCGAGCTGCCTAAGTATCATTGTTTCTTTTCGAGAGTCGATAAACGTGAACAAGCTACCTATACCTACAAGCATGAGGTCAACTGCGGTCATGACCTGTGCCTGTGTTGCCATGAAATTACCTATTTATTTTATTTAAGTTATTTATTTTTAGGGGGTATTTTTTTTTAAGTTTAGCCAGGTTTTGCAGGCATTAGTAGAATCAGTTATCGATATCTAACAATACCTTCACGGATCGGACAGGGTTTTCTTAACATATTGTATATTATACAACCTAGGCACATAGAATACTTATGCTCATTGCACACAGGCTTCTGACATTTGTGGCCAAATTTTCTGGTTGATCAATCTTTGGCTCTTCAGCAGTCGTAACATCTGGCTGTTACAGTCCTTTTTTGATGTAACATCATCTTCAGGCACTAAATCACTCTCTTTTACATCTAAAAACATTATGATCTTCCCCTTGATAGTCCGAGGTAAGGTTTTAATCATAAGTCTCTGCCGCATTTGAGGCTTTATAAGTTCTATAGACACCGATCGTAAGTACTGGCTTCGAGGTTACGGTGGTAATTGTGATTGATCGTTGTATCAATTATCATTATCAAATGTCATAAAAAAGCGTAAGAATCAACGTCTACTATATCGTGCTACACTAAAATGCTTAAATTTTATCCAAGAATCATTATGATCTTCCCCTTGATAGTCCGAGGTAAGGTTTTAATCATAAGTCTCTGCCGCATTTGAGGGCTTTTATAAGTACTATAGCCACTGATCGTAGAAATTACTGGCTTCGAGGTTGCGCTGGTAATTGTGATTGATCATTGTATCAATTATCATTATCAAATGTCATAAAAAGGGTAAGAATCACAATAGACAGAGAACAGTAAAACATCTTCATATAAACAGGCCGCTCTCGGTTTTGAATGTATGCGTGCGCGCTGAGCGTGTCGTGCGATTTCACGCACACGCTGACATAATATAGGATGGCATAAGATATGGCGGCAGTACGGGCTGTGCCGCGTGACTGTGAGCACGCGTAGAATTACATGACCTCGCGTTCGTCAGCACTCGCCGGCCACTTGCCATAATATTAATTATTACGAGTATCATGACTTCAAAAGGGGGAAAAAGATATTGTAGTGTTTTCGGGTGCCTCAATAACGATTTCGCAAACCCGAACTTATCATTCTTCATAGGAAGTATGATATTCAGTATGTACCAGAATGTTGCGAACATTCCGCATCCGCAAATGCGGAACATCCGCATTGATTTGGACATCTGCATCTGCATCCGCATTAATCAATGCGAATGTTCATGCGGATGCGGATATTATACAAGTAGCGACAAGAAAGAAATTGGGCGGGGCCAGTGGTTGACGCGTGCCGGTCGCACGCACGTGACAATGACCAATGGAGCGAAGAAATTGGTAACAAGATTCAACACGTTTGTTTGTTTTACGAGTAGCTAGTGCATCATTTGTTTCTTTGCTAGTGAGTGAATACTATTACGTGTCTGTTTGCGCTGTGAAGTTAAAGTGAAGAAGAAGAGTTTACAAGAAAACTATATATTCCTTAGACTAATATCCATAAGATCGCAAGGTAAATTTATTATATTACATCGGTAATATATTTTATTGTAGGAAAAGTTATCGTTTTATGACGGAATTCGTTATTTTTCCAGGTTGATTCCCGTTATTGATATTTTATAAATTAGTCATTTAACAATGTCGCCACCGACCAAAAGTAATGTATGGGATTATTTTGAACCAAATAAAGAAGACCAGGATAAAGCTAATTGCAAAATATGCAACAAAAGTTACTCTCGCAAGGGCCGAACCACGTCGTCTTTGAAAAATCATCTTAAGTCGATGCACTCAGAAGAATTTTAACTTAAAACTTTTTAAAATTACAACAGATGAAATCTGACGCAAGTAAGTTTCGTTATTTATAGTTTTATTTAATTAATATTTACTTGAGGCATTGTTAGGTTAGTAGGTAGATAAGGTATAATAAAAGCGGCTGCGATGCTTAATATCCCAAAAATAATATCTCAGCAAAATATACCCCAAATAAATATCCAATTTTTATTCATATGTATTTTATTTTTTAGATAAAGTTACCACCTCTGCAAGAAGCAAAAAACAACTTTCATTAGAAGAAGTATTTCGAAAAAGAAAAGAAGTGGACGTCAATAATTTAAATTCTCGAAAAATTTATAAACTCATTGGAGAAATGATTGCACTTCAAAATTTACCATTTCATTTGTTGAAGGGCCGGGCTTTCTGTAGATTGATGCAAGAAGTAGCACCAAGATATAATTTTAGGGACGCAATTTTTTACCGATTTTGTATGCAAGGAATTATATAGCAAAGTGGCTCAAAAGTTAAAGAATTAATCGAAAATTTTGATTACATGTCGTTTACGTCTGACATTTGGTCGGATCCTAGCTCAAATGCTTCTTTGCTTAGCCTGACTTGCCATGGAATTGCAGAAAACTTTGATAGATCATCGATAATATTGAAATGTGAGACATTTGAGGCCGTCACACTGGTGACATAATTGCTGAAAATTCAGTACCATACTTTCTGAATGGAATATTAAAAAGAACAACTGCATTGCCTAATCAGAGATGAAGGGTCAAATATGAAACGAGCCGGGCGATTAGCAGCATTGAATGACATAGACTGTACTGTTCACAAGATACAACTAGCTATCCGTAATTGTTTAGGTTCCCAAGAAAACATAAAATACTAAAACAAAATGTAAGAAAATTTCGATTGCCCAACAACTGAATCAATTGACTGAATTCAACGCGATTCTAAAACGATGTTTGCAGTTTGTTTTTCAAAGTAAAGGATGCTCTGAGTCTTTACACGAATGATAATGAAATTGACCTAATCTACCAGAAGAATGGAAAATAATTGAAAGTTTTATTCAATTACTGGGACCTTTTGAAGAAGCAACGCGGGAACTGAGCAGTTCTTGTGCTCTTATTTCATCTGTGATACCGATAATACAAATGCTTGAAAAAAGTTGATGACTATTTAACAATATCACAAGAGTTTGATCCGATCTGTCAGGCTGTTACGACTTTGAAAAACGAACTTTCAACAAAGTTTTCCAGTTTGGGAGAAAACAATTTATATACCATCGCCACCTACTTAGATCCTCGTTATAAGCACAAATTTTTACTCGGTGACTGAAGAAAAGATTAAAGATGACATTTTAAAAAAGATAAATACTGAGAATGACATTTTTGGATCTCTTAATACCAATACCAAAAGGGCTAAAATAATTAAAATATCTGATTGCACGGAAATGACACGGAAGAACTAGGACCAGGGACTTCAGGTTTCAACAAAAACCATGCTTGAGAATGGACCTCGCTATGATGTTGATCTGTCGAGTGAAGACGAGAGTGAAAATGAGCCAGAAAAATGCTTCCTGCATTGAAGCTCTACTCAAAAAGGAGTTACTTGCTTACAGAACTCAAAAGAGAATAAATGTGGATGAAAAATCCTTTAAACTGGTGGAGAGTACATCGAGAGGAATTTAAAGTATTATCGCGATAGTACATACGAAGATTTTTATCTGCTCCGCCGGGCAGTGTTCCTAGCGAACAACTTTTTAGTAGCGCGGGTTTAATTTACGAACCTCTGCGTAATAGACTCGATCCAGAAAAGGCGGCAGTACTACTTTTTATAAAATATAATGCGCCCATTTTAATTTTAATTATTAATATAAAATTTGAAACAATTTAAAAAATTATTACCTCCTTAATTTTTTATTCAACATATTTTTATCTAATCATCTTTTTATTTAACATAAAAAATAAGTAATAAGTACTTATTTTTTATTAAACTAAGTAGTTTGTGTTTGATTACAATAAAATGTTAATAATTACGTTATCATTTACGCTCATTAATAGACATTGTTTACATAATATCTTAAAACATCCGCATCCGCGCTGCATCCGCGGATGTGATGTGAAAAAAATTGGCATCGAAACATCCCTGTATGTACTTGCATACTGGACCAAAAATGTAAGTACCTACTTATACCTAACTTAAATCTTATTGGAAAATGTGATATATGTATTGTTTGTTTCACAGTTTATTTGCTTTATTAAGAGCGTACCCGAGTCGCATTTTTCCATATAATTGTATTCCCAGATTTACTTCCTGAATACTATGCTTAAAGTTAAGTTTATTTTAAGAAGCCCAGTTTTACTATAAAACAAGTATTGAGTACGAAATATCTTTTAAGTAAACGTATTTGTCGCGTATAGTGTAATAAGGGCAATTTCACAATAATCAATATTGCAAATACTATTATTTTTTCTATTGTCTTATGTGTTGTTTGATCCAAATATGGCGTCTTAATCATAATATTAAGTTAATAAAATTATAGTAAAATGTGACCGACTGACGCTTAGGGTTGCGTAGAATTTTATTTATAACATTATAACCTTTGTTGCATTTGAGCTAGCTGATGCTATCCGATTATATAAACAAACATTACACAGTACTCATATAAACAATCATTATAATTGTACCTAAGAAACTAATGAGGCTAAAAGGTTTTGCGGTTTTATTAAAGTAAGGTATCATTTGTTAAATATTCGCTACCCATACATAATCTTAGCTTTACTAATGTCTACTTTTCATAAGAACTACATATTTATTGTTTACGTTCTCATGTTTTTTATATCATTTAAGCATTAGTTATAAGCTTGTGAATATTATTGTGTTAGTGTTACATTTAAGTACTCATCACTTACAATCTTTCTGATAAGAACCAGTTATATCGATTTCCATATCACACATCACTTAAAATTTATCATTATTTACGAGTTTTAGAATATAATTTAGTGTTACACTTAAGTAGTCTTAAAAAATTTTCGGTATCAAATTTGTAACTTAATATAATAAATGTTATGTGAATAAAGGCTTTTATTTTACTAAATTTATAAATTGGTAAAATATTCAATCATAATATGCTTTTTATTCCATAAATTTAGATCAAAGTGACAACCCTAGGGTTCAACGCAAGAGTAGGCAAATAACTCTGCGGGCGGCCTTAGATAATCTACTGTTCTCTGTCTACTGTGAAAAGTCAACACGTCTACTATATCGTGCTACACTAAAATGCTTACAGAATTTTATCAAGAATCGTATGATCTTTCCTTGATAGTCCGAGGTAAAGGTTTAATCATAAGTCTCTGCCGCATTTGAGGCTTTATAAGTTCTATAGCCACCGATCGTAAGTACTGGCTTCGAGGTTGCGCTGGTAATTGTGATTGATCATCGTATCAATTATCATTATAAAATGTCATAAAAAAGGGTAAGAATCCAACGTCTACTATATAGTGCTACACTAAAATGCTTGCACATTTTATCAAGAATGTCCACACCGCATTTTGTCCTGTTGTACTCAGTAATGATTTCAGACTTTCTTGTCTCAGCGGTAGAAGGATCAATCGTACTATCATTGTGCATAGTGGATGCCACTAAAACTACTTTTTTTTTTTTGTTTTGGTACGTAAGTCACTAAAGTAGATTTGTTTTGTAAACCAAATAAGGAGTCGTTGATGGGTCTACCTTTGGATGACTTGAAACAAAGTGGAATGTCAGGTTTGTTAGATTTTAGTGTCCTAATAGCAGTAATCTTCTTATTTTCTATCTTTTAACATAATTATATATAAAATGCTTCTATTTTTAACATAATTATCTACAAAATACAAAAAGATATCGTTACTAAATACCAAGTAAACCCCGTACTACTAGTTACGTAATTACACGCGTGGGGCACAGGCGTGCCCCAGAGACGCATAAATACTTACACAGGGCAAATCCGTACGCTGGCGCAGTCAACGCGTCACTGAATGTCACTCGAAGAGATTTGCAACATGTACTCAGAAATTCAAAATCGTGGCTGTTAAGTTTTGTGATTTATCGACAAAAATATGCAGCTGGGGCACGCCTGTGCCCCGCGCGTGTAACCGAGTGTTAAGCAAGCAAATTAAAAAACTGAACAGTCCATGCAATAGAACTCAAAATTGCCCGTACAACCCGTTACACACTTCAGGCCAGTGAGGTAATCCTAGCCACATCCTATCAGGTAAACCATTGGCCTGACTGCTTACCTGTATAACCAATTAATACTTACTTACTGTCTCCGTGACTCTTCTTTTTTTCCTTGATACGTTTTCGTCTTCCACTTTAGTTTTACATTTCATTAAATGTATATTATCCTTGTCTGACTCATAACAGTGTGGCGGCATATCTGCTACATCTAAACAGCTATTGTCTAAATTTTCGGGTACTAGCTCTGTAAATAAACAATAACTGTCAAGAGTATTATTATCAACAAGCCTGCTTTTACCTGCGTAAGTTTCGACCCTGTGGGAATATCAGAATTAAAAGTAATCATCATCATCTCAGCGGTTAATCCCAGTCGCATCCATAGCTTTTTCAGCTTTGGGGTCTGGGGTCCGCTTTACAAATCTAACTGCTGATTTTGGCTAAACTTTGATATTTTCCGTGAAGCGACTGCCGTCTGACCTCCACAACCCGAAGGCGATACCGAAGCATTGTAAGTAGTTAGACCAATTGTTTTGAGGGCTCCCAACAACCCGTAACGACTGCCATTAGATGTTCGTATGGCAACCGGGACCAACGGCTTAACGTGCTTTCCGAGGCACAACCAGACCAATGCAAAAATTCATATTCATGCATACAAATATTTGCACTGCGCGGGGATCGAACCCGCGCCTCCTTGCGCAGCGGCCGCGTTCGCTGCCGTTACGCCACTGAGGCTGTTTACATTTCATTAAAGGTATATTATCCTTTAAGTCTGACTCATAACAGTGTGGCGGTATATCTGCTACATCTAAACAGCTATTGTCTAAATTTTCGGGTACTAGCTCTGTAAATAAACAATAAATAAATATATACGGACAAATCACACAGATTGAGCTAGCCCCAAAGTAAGTTCGAGACTTGTGTTATGGGATACTAACTCGGCGATACTATATTTATAATAGATACATATATAGATAAACATCCAAGACCCAGGCCAATCAGGAAAAGATCGTTTTCCATCATGACCTGGCCGGGGATCGAACCCGGGGCCTCCACGTCGTAGGCAGGCGTGTTGACTGCTGCGCCACGGAGGACGACTATAACTGTCAAGAGTATTATTATCAACAAGCCTGGTTTTTTACCTGCGTAAGTTTCGACCCTGTGGGAATATCAGAATTAAAAGTAATCCTATGCATTAATCCTGGTGATAATCTATGTGTGCCAAATTTCAACTAATTCCGTTCAGTAATTTTGGTGTGAAAAACTAACAAACAAATACACTCACAAAATTTCGCCTTTATAATAACACTATCTTTCTACATATTAGTTTATTCTTATATTTATTGTTTTTGTGAATCGCTTTGTTTTGTATTATTTTTGTGTCCTTTACTTTTCCACATGCTGTCTACATCTATGTTTATTGTCCTATTGCAGGTATGCTAGAAGAGATTTCTATTATTATTTTTATAAGCATTACCTCTGTACCATTCCGTTCTGTTTTTACTTATGTGTTTCTATGTGTGTACGCATAAATGGTCAAATAAATATTGTTACGAGCTAGGGGTACTAAAATGCCGGTTAAGGGTTACGAAGTTTATTGGCAACGAAGGTACAGTCGAATGTAGGCAATGACAAGTAGAATGTCGCTGACGTTGCACCGAAGTCTTCCTTTATGTCCACGAAGTCCGTGTTGTAAACACACAATAACACTACAGATGTTACTTCACGTAGTACTCGAAGTTCTCGTTATAATTGTCGCAGTAGGTCTTCTTTAAGATCGCTTTTAATCGCTTGTTCTCGTATCGCTAGTCGAATTCAGACTGAATCTGCGCCGGCGTCACGGCCTATATATATATATATGTATAGGTCGGCTGATCGAACAGTCCAGATTCCTCTAGACGTAATAATAATACCGCATAACTTCGAGGACACCGACCTAGTAAGTACCTACGGTAATTCCCGGAAACGGGTTTCTAGAAATTTAGATGTCGACACTTTGTTGTCAAAATTGTTGAGACCTGTACCATTCGATAGGCCATCCTAAGTCTAGCAATGCGTTTTTATATTGTACCTAGAAAATGTCTAGATCTGGGGAAATAGGGCTTAAAAGTACACTGCATGCACTGCATGTCACGCGATATTGAACCTTATGCCATCGACATAAGGTCCATCCGGAACATTATAGTGTGAATATTGTTTTTATTTGGAATAAATTACTTTTTTTAACATACTAATACTTTAATTTTCTTAATCAAAACTTTTATTTTTAACTAGCCGTGCCTTCTCCCGAGACAATTCGCCAGTACCGGCCGGATCACCGCGATGGTACTGAGAATACGGTGCAGTATACGCTGGCAGGAGTTGCGCCGTGCTCTCACCTCTGAAGTAGGCAGTGACCTGTCGCTGCCGTAATCGAGTCGATGGTCGGCAGCGATGAGTCCTGGGATGCAGTGGTTTCCTTCTACGAAACTAGTCGCTTATTTTATATCAACTGAGCTCTTTTTTTTTCGGAATGATCTACGGTTTGAAATTAGGCTTGAATATTGTTTTTTGTTAGCCGTATATTTGCTATCAAAAAAATTTGTGATTGAGATTTCTAACTATGAATATTTTTGATGACATGCATGACAAAAATAGTACATGATTGTACAATGCAATTACGTATAATATTAGTAGATAAATACTTTCACTAGTCGATCGGCGCGCGGCCGCATGATACGTCCCGCGTGGCTCTCGGTTATGCTTCAGGCACACATATGTACGTATAGAATACCTGAAATCGATTACCGTCAAAAGCACGATATCCCCTTAATTTTTCGGCAAAACGATGAGAGAGATGGATAGTGGATATGTTTGCCATTAGTGAGCGAGACAGATAGTGACGCCACTTTAACCAAAGACAACGAAAGTAAGTAAAGGACATCAGGCACTTTTTTTTTAATAATAATAACTAGCGCTTGACTGCAACCCCGCCTGATGGTAAGCAGTGATGCAATCGTTGATGGTAAAGCGCGCTAGTTTATTAAGCACATTCACTTAAAAAACTTTAGTGAATAGGAAGGAAGACTGCAGTTGAGCAAGGTGGTGCAATGTCAGACCCAATAACACGACCAACGATGCTGCACCAGAGGGAGATTGATCTGGAGGCTCTCCATGACCAAACTCCCAACACAACAACATTTGGCGCATCGTACCCGGCACACATCGCAACACAACTGCTCAGACCCGTCCTCCGTACGGCTTTTTTTTACGACTTTCCAAACACTGTTGGTCTAAAAAAATAAAATTGCGCGGCCAGACCTAGAATTATTTCCAATATCTACTCCATATTAAGGCCTTTAAAAAAATATAAGACTTAACCCTGTAACTGCTGCATATTCTGAGTAGTTATGGCACTTTCCATACATTGTTGGTCCAAAAAAAATTGCACGGTCAGACTTAAAATTATTTCCAATATCTAGAATTCTAGACCATATAAAACTATGAAGCACATGGCCTTGGAGTCCTAATTGCCCGTTCCTCCTCTCCTGCGCCAGGACCAGTGAGTGGTCAGCGTAACAACTAACTACACTGACGCCGATATCCCACAGATGCGGCCCCAGAACCGATCCTCATGGGACATTGCCCAAGGCAACCTTAGATGTTATCTGTTTTTAGGTCTTATACTGTGGAGTGGTAATAGCTGATAGTGACTGGTATCTTGCTTTATTGATTTCAAGTAAACTAAAAAGTGTTGGAATACCATGCGAACCTAGTATAAAAACTAGTTTCACCATGCTATTCAGTTAGCTCCGTTTACGCTAGCCACATCCTATCAGGTGAACCATTGGTCTGTCTGCTTAGCTATATAACTAATAATAATAATAATAATAATTCATTTAATGCAGATTACTCCATATTTGTTAGTACAATTTTAAGCTTATAGACTAGTGTTAGTAACAATATGACAAAGATACATTTTTAACAGTAAATGTCGGATCGAGTGGAGTCCCCGGTGATGCTGGAAAATCGCTATAAGACTGCGTGCAGTCTGATCCAGCGAGCCAGCATCGGAGAGTCCCAGCGGTTCACCAACACGCGCAGGATGGTATTGGGACTGTCGCGCGTGCGTCGTAAGATGGAAGCGCACCGTTTGCGCATGATGGCCGCAAAGCCGTCCGTACCAGCCTCCGCAAACATTGCAGAGGCGCTGCAGTAGCGCGGCAGTCCCATTAGCACCCGGAAAGCATTATTATACTGAATGTGCAGATCGCTGTATGTGCGCTGCGTAAAGTTGACCCACAGACAGCAGGTGTAAAAGGACTGACAGTACCACTAATAAATAATAAATCAGTAATACTTACTGATTGTCTCCGTGGCTCTTCTATTTATCTTTGATACTTCTTCGTCTTCCACTTCAAATTTACAGATCATTAAAGGGACATCATCTTCTAAATCTGACTCAGAACAGTGTGGTGGTATACCTGCTACATCAAAACCACTACTGTCTAAATTTTCATGTTCTAGTTCTGTAAGTAAAAAACAAAACAATGAAGTGTATTATTTGTTTTATTTCACGACACAATGTGGTTATATAATTAAGGTAATATAAAATCAAGCGAACAAATCACATTTTTGTTTAATATATTAAACATAGTTAGATATTGTTATAGCTAACTGACAATATTATTTTATTTTTTAAAACATACCATCATTTTGGTGTTCCTCCTTTGGCTCAATAACATCATCTGGTCCCTCACAAACAGATAATAATTCCTCTTCAACAGCAATGCAACCAACAATATTTATCTGTTCTACTGGAGATTTCATAAGCCCTCCAAAAACCTCAAAGTGGTTTTCATTCACTACAGGATTCGGCTGTAAGGGGATGATTATATTATTAGGAAAATATGCTGCTGATCACAGTGTCAGAAGCACAAACTTCATATGTTTCCAAAATAACTTAAGAGGACACTTCCAGTATAGTAGTTCCAAAGTATCCTGGCAAGTCGGCCATGCTACCAATTTAACTGACCCTATCTATTATGTATATACATATATAATAATTGTATGTCTAATATTGTATGTATAATAGTTATATCCATGTTTGACAAAGGCTTAGTATACCAATATTGCTACGCAATACGCAATGGATTACTTAGTTCAATAAATATAGTTTAAAAACTAAAAAAACATGCTTTTAAAGAATATCAAACTAAAAAGTTAAAAATAATTTTAAACATCAGGCGCTTTGTGCTTAATTTTTGTATATTAAGCGCCTCACGCTTTTTTCTCATTTATACTAGTATTGTTTATATACTATTGTCATAAATTAAATTTTAAAATTTATTTTCAACTTTTTAGTTCAATATTCTTTTTTTAAATAATATACGGATAACACGAACACTTAAGTGGTGATCGTTTGTTTTTACCAAACTTTTCTTGATCTCCAACAGACAGAATAGCAAGTGCTAAAATTCATAATGATGCGTTACCCAAGTAACTAAATGTAAACTAAACACTTTGCCTTCACAAATTAATACCGCTCGGCCAACGAATGTATTGAAAACGGTGGACATTTTACAGTAATGTGCGGCTCACTTGTAGTCCAAAGAGTTAGAGACGGAGAAACAAACAAGCAAACATAGAAGTGAAGCTAATAAAAAGCATGTAAAATCTACTAAAATTACAAATTATAAGAATAAATGGTTGCTAAAGAATATCTTACCTCATATTTGTCATTCATCTTCTGAGTGAAAAGCTCATTGGCTTTATGACATTGTCGCAGTAAGTGGTAGCATTGCTTTAATTTAGCAAAGCAGAAGATACAAGCAAGCAATGGTCTACTGTCATCAGTTATAAACTGCAACAAAATTTGTCATGTATCTACTATTTTGATTTTTTTATTTATTTATAATTTATACAAAAGAATAAGGATTATTCATATTAAACAGGAGGAGGCAGTGAGCATGAGGCAGCGGGAATCCCAGCACCCTCACACCCCTAGCCGCCGCAGGAGACTTCGGGAGACAACATTGAACTCCCGGCCACCGTAGGTGCGAGCCTGCGGGCGGTGTTATGTTTAATAGGGTAACTAATTCATGTACTTTTTACTTAACTTCAGTTTATTATCTAAACAAATGTAGTAATTAAGAGTAGATAAATTAACTATCCAAGAAAAAGAATGTGCGATCTTAAAGTTGATACACTGGTGCAAAACTATCAACATTCCTTAAGAACAAAACCACTAAAACTAACAACTTACTGGAATATTAGTCAGCGTCTCGTATAGTTCGTGCAAGTATCTGTTGGCCACTATACTCAGGTGGACATTCTCCGCTAAACATATCCTACACATTGGTAATTTATCCATCTTTTAGCTCAAAGAGTATCAGATTCTTCTCTTCTTTGAGAACTCAGTTGACGTCGATTATTCTGCCAGCGTCTTGTATAGGTAGGGGTTTTATAATCAACTAAGTATTTAGATTATGAGAGAAACTCTACTGTTTTGAAAGAAAGTTAAAAGAAAAAAGTTTCGTAAGTATTTGTGTTTTATTCACGTTTGGAACGCAGCAGATGGATTCGAGTAGTATCTGTCTACGACCGTAGAAAGAAGCCGTAAGTTATGAGTATGGTTTAATTTATTACCGTACAGCACAGCACAAAAAGCAAGAAATTATGTACGAATAAAACAACGCAAAGAGTTTAAGTATATAAATAAACAACGCCAAATCAACATAGTACACAAATGACAAATGTGAAATCAGTGAAATGCACAGATTCATAAATTAATTATAGTACTCTGTGGCACAGACTACTAAGAAGATACTACGGTGAAATGTTAAAAATTCAAAATTGTCAACTGTAAGCTTCTTAAAGATACGAAAAAAAACCGGCCAAGTGCGAGTCGGACTCGCACACCGATGGTTCCGCCGTACAAACGTAGCGGTCTCCAAAGCCTGGAGCACAGGCATAGAGTAGCCAGCCTTTCGGTCTTCTATACCTAGGATGCATTCTGGTGAGCGTGCAAGGGAATTGCATGATTTATTTCCCCCATCTCCGTTCCACCATCGGACGACCCGTCGTCCGGCGAGTTTCCACCCTTATGTTGTTGACACCACTGCGATCCGGACGAAGCGTTTCGCTTACTCTTTTATACCGCCTACATCGAGGGACTGGAACAATTTGCCAGCGATGGTGTTTCCGTCACATTACAATTTGAGTGTCTTCAAGGCTAGAGTGAATAGGCTCTTAATAAACTAGCGCGCTTTACCATCAACGATCGCATCACTGCTTACCATCAGGCGGGATTGCGGTCAAGCGCTAGTTTATAACTTATAAAAAAAGCGGTTTATTGATAAACAAAGTAGAAGTAAACAAAATCAACGAGATATTGTCGCAAATTTTACTAATTTCGGTACACGTGCGAACAGCATCTAAGCGCTCGTGCGTATGACGCACGACTGCCGCTGGCTATGCCGCGATACCCCTTCCCTTGACCAACCGCCTGGCTTCGCGGCAGCGAGCGGCTAGTTCTGGCGCGTTCATTCGTTACTACTTACTCCCCCCCGTCCCGCTTCGCCAGTAGGATAATCATTGACAACAATAGGAAATTACAATTAATGTCTTTGAATATATTTATAAGTACTAAGTATAACACAGCAGTTAGGACGCATTTAGGTTATACAGTATGTTAACTCGTTAATATATATCATTAATAGATTAAAATAAAAATATCAGCATAGAAAAATAAGCATAAAAAAATCCGAATAAAAAAAAAATCTAATTGAAAATAAATTTGAAACCTCCTGTTTTAAATCAAAATAGTAATCGTCATGTATAAATAAATTGCGACGTTGCCGTCTTTCATGTTCGCGTGTACAGTGTGTTTCTTTTACATGTCAATCTAAAATTTTTATTGAATATTTTCATATTGGAAAAAATTTTAAAACATTTTGTTTTCGAATGGAAATATTTTTTTAGCATGTATATATGCTATACTATTTCGGGTTAACGGGAACGCCCTCTGTTAGTTAACACACTGTATACAGAATTACATTCACCAAAATATTTAGATTGAATGACGATTGTGTTAGTCTTTGTTTAGGTTTAACTAGTTACTGTGCCTAAAAATTTTAAAAGGTTTCGGGTTTTTCTGTTAGGTTACCCTAAGCTATTGTTTCATACCAAAATTTAATATTCAATGTCAGCGGGAAGTAGTCTATGTTTTGATTCCGTTGCGAGTAGTGGCGAATTTCAAAATATGCGGTATGATTATAGGTAGGTACCTCAGCATTTTGAATTTTTGCGTTGATTTAGAATTTTTCACATTTTAGAGGTAATTAGATTTACGAAGTGTTTGATATGAATTTCAACTTAAATATCCCTACGCGTTCATGTGAAAAAGGGTAGGTAGTAAGTTTATAATTATTAAAAAAATATTTTATGTCATGTAAGCAAAAATAATATTTTAATATTATAAGTATGATGTCGTGGTGGCCTAGTGGTTAAAACACCAGCCTCTCAAGTATGAGTGTGCGGGTTCGATTCCAGGTCAGGCAAGTACCAATGTTACTTTTCTAAAGTAATATGTACTTTCTAAGTATATCTTGGACACCAATGACTGAAGGTGAAGGAAAACATCTTGAGGAAACCTGGACTTTATATAAGTCTGAAATCGCCAACCCGCATTGAGCAAGCGTGGTGATGACGCTCAATCCTTCTCTGTGTGAGAGGAGACCTGTGCCCAGCAGTGGGACGATAAAAGGTTGTTGATGATGATGATGATGATGATTATAAGTAACTTCAAATTTATCATTTTCGCAATTTTTCCTTTATCTGTCTGTTATAACGTTGCGTGCTTTCGTGCCGAATTTCAAGATTCTGAGTTCACGGGAAGTACCTTGTAGGTTTTGTATCCCTAGCGTGTGACGGAAATTCGTCTAAGGTGTCGGTATAAACTGCTGTATCTTTTGATCGCGTTAACTTAGAAGTTTGATTTTTTCACTGCTTAAAGGGAAAATAGACCTAGGTATTTGGTATAAATTTCAATTTGATACCTTTATTCGTTCGTGAGAAATAAGGTAGTAAGTTTCGTTTTATTAAAATATTTTTATTATATTATATAACTAAAAAATGTGATTTTCGCAATTTTTCCTATATTTGTATTATATGACAATGCTTTGGACGAATAACGATTGGCGATTTCAGACTTATAAAGTGCAGGTTTCCTCAAGATGTTTTCCTTCACCTTCAGTCATTGGTGTCCAAGATATACTTAGAAAGCATATCTTGGACACCAGGTATCGTATCGAAAAAATTCCGTTGCCGGTAGGTTACCGGATTCAAATTTCACTTGTTTGATTATAACTCGTTTGTTCAATTTTTATTGATTCCTGCAACCTTAATGCACTTAGAAAGCTGGAAATATCATCGATAGTAACAGATCAAGCTATCTGAAAATGACAAATGTTGCCACTTAAACATGAATCTTAGTGCTTTAGCGATAAAGTTTAAAATCTAATAAATGTAGCAGCTTGATGTGCTGTGTTCTGTAGGTATAATTACTATAACCCGTAACCGCCTATCGCTAAAAAAGCTCGACAAGCTTCTTTTCTTGAGCGATTATGTTATGACAAGCGCCGCTGCGACTCTAACTGAAACACCCGTTGGACGTTGAGACGGTAGCCTGTAAAAACTTGGCACTCGAGCACATCTGTTGCCCACCATCATTGTGTGCGGGAAATAGCTAAGCGCCAACTTGTACGACCTCAATGTAAATCGGCGCGCTCTTTCCTACCGACTCGCACCACCACGTGGATTTTTGCAGCAGAGCAAACTTTATTCGTATTGGTTACTGTAAAACCTTTACTTCGTTGAATGTCACAGGCTCGCACACGCACTTAACGGACAGACTACCGACACGTCTACTCTCGCCCGTAGCTCTCGTAAGAATGACCGACGTGGTGCGCTCGAGACAGTGTTATCTGTTTGACAGTGACAGTGTTTTCTGTGGTCAATGATAAAACGCTATATTTATTAATTTTATTATATCAACTTGGTAGCAAATTAACAAAATTTAATCTATAAATACTATATCTCTTGAAACATATTTATTATAACTGATTAAATCGAACAAATCAAAATATAACATTTTTTTTTTCCTTTGAATTTCCGTGTACTGACTGCTCATCCGGTATCACTGGCTTCCATTCCCCTTCAACTTTTTCCAAATAAATAATGCTCTATCTTTAAGACTGTCCTGTTTCTTAAATTCATACAACACAATCTCTTCCATTAGCGCCCTCTACACTATGCTGAGACTGATCAAAGTTTGACGCCAATTTATTTGTTTTCTCCATTTCTTTCTTACATACATAAACTGTATCACCCACAATTTTCTCTGACTCTTACTTCTGTCTCTTACATTTGAATCATTATTATTTCTACTTCGACTTTCTAATGAAGGAATTTTGTCCCTATTTAATCTTTGGAAGAAAAGTTCGGATGGTGTTTGACCAGTGACCGAGTGGGGTGTAGTATTGTACATCATAAGATATTCGTATAAAAATTCTTTAACTTTAAATTATAAAATTAACAAAATGCTCCAATATGAAAGCATTACACAATCTACTAACTTAATGGCAGCATTTGACACGTTCTACCAATTTAATGGCAGCTTGACACAGCCTACCAACTGAATGGCAGCATTAGACACGACCTACCAATTTAATGGCAGCTTTTAGCACGACCGACCAATTTAATGGCAGCATATAATACGAACTACCAATTTAATGGCAGCATTTCGTACGACTTACCAATTTTATGGCAGCATTTGACACAGCCTACCAATTTATTGCCAGCATTTAGCACGACCTACCAATTTAATGGCAGCGTTTAACACAGTCTACCAATTTAATGGTAGCATTTAGCACCACCTACCAATTTAATGGCAGCATTTGACAGTCTAATAATTTAATGACAGCATTTGACACAGGCTAATAATTTATTGGCAGCATTTAGCATGATCTACCAATTCAATGGCAGCAATCGATACGACCTACCAATTCAAAGGTAGCATTCGACACGACCTACCAATTTAATGGCAGCATTCGACACGGCCTACCAATTTAATGGCAGCATTCGACACGACCTACCAATTGAATGGCAGCATTTGACACGACCTACCAATTTAATGGCAGCATTTAGCATGACCTACCAATTTAATGGCAGCATTTGACACGACCTACCAATTTAATGGCAGCATTTAGCATGAGCTACCAATTCAATGGCAGCTTTCGACGCGACCTACCAATTTAATGGCAGCATTCGACACGACCTACCAATTTAATGGCAGCTTTTAGCACGACCGACCAATTTAATGGCCATATTATGTATATGTTCGTATTATATACTATATAACCTGATAAACTAATGATGCAGGAAGGGTTCATTCGTAGTAAGTGTGATTATTGTCTGTATTACAAGAAAGCAGGGTTCGAAAATATCCGATATTTATAATAAATATAAAAATATCGGATATATATCCGATATTTATATCCATTTCTTAGGACTATCATTTTATTATTTTATTACTACCTATACGATTTCCACAGATACATGACAGTTTATTATTATAAATTTATTACAATATAAAAACAACATATTTTTAGTTTTTATTTAACAAAATAAACATAAAAAATCTTATAGTTCACAAAAATCAACTAAAAATAACCATCTTTTTCTGAGAAAACAAAGTCTATAAATATTAGGGAAACAAAATTAAAATATCTTAAAAATCCTAATATTTGTACTTAGTCGAGTTATAATCAAATAACAAATTAGTCTTTTTCTAGTCAGCTGAAACGGTCAAATCGCCTGTTGACATTCCTAAAGGACACTACACTTCACTTTTAAGGAGTAGGTATGTTTGCAGATGATAGAATTGAAAATTATTTTGGCTCTTTTAGGTTGTACTATTATTATTGATTGCAGTACCTATTTGTCTGAAGACAGAAAAAACGATGAATTTGCCAGCAGCGCGTCGGTAAAAGTACTTAAATGCAACATACCATAAATTTTGATATATATCACAAAAAACGGTTTGATATATATCAGATATATATCGGATATATATCAGATATATATCGGATATATATCATGATATATATCAGTTGATATATATCCTTCGAACCCTGCAAGAAAGGTATGAAGTTCTATGTTTTGTTATATGTCGATGATGTACTTTTAATTTCAGAGGATATTAATGCAATAAAAGGGTTGAAAGAAGAGTTAAATAAGAACTTTGATATGAAAGATACGAATGGAGTTTCTAAGTATTTAGGTATTAACATAAAGAAGAACGAAAAGTGCATAGAGATTGATCAAGAAGACTATTTGGAGGGGCCGGAGTGACTTCGCGGAGGTTTAATATACCTTCCTTCGATCTGGACTGTATTTTTTTTAAGGAAAAGAAATTGGCGTCACTGTCGCGCTGTAAACTCTTAACCTAGGAATGGGTTATGGAAATATCATGCACCTTACCTCTCTTGACGGGCTGTTCCGTCGTCTCGTAGGAGTTCGATCAGTCCACTCCGTCTTCGACGTTCTTCACCCTCGCGGTTCGGCACAAGCTCCACACAACACACGTGGTTATAAAGTTCCCGCTAACAGCTTCGTTTTCCTTTCTTGAAGCCACAAAGACACGTCTCCAATTGAGCGGATGGTTACAACTTATAATCGAATGATTATATCGTTCAGCGATAAATTCACACAGCAGAACTATGCGATTGCGGGTTTTGAAACAGCGGTTAGAATCACACCGAGACAGCGGTGCGAACGCGGATAGCGCGCGGTACGGGAATGCGCACGCGCGGAGTTCCAAATGGACACTGCCAGGGTCTTTTTCTAGCATGATCAAGGCGCTGTTTTCGATCAGCGCCATCTCACGGGCAGCGGGTGCATGACGTGATAGAGGGAACAGGGACAGGACAGCTAGGAGATATACAGCGCAACAGTTCCATTTATAAACGCCAATAGATGGCGCCAACACTATTTAATCGAGATTTTAAAGAAATATAACATGGAAGAGTGTAAGCCAGTATCTACTCCTATAGAAGTCGGTATTAAGCTGGAGAGAAGGAAGAAAATGTGGAATTAATTAAAAGGTGTCGAACACTGATTGGCAGTCTTATGTATGCAATGTTAGGGACACGGCCTGATATTTGTTATGCTTTGAGCTATTTGAGTCGCTATCAAGCATATGCAAATGAGGATCTATGGAAGGGATTAAAAAGAGTATTAAGGTACATAAAGGGGACGTTAAAGTTTAAATTAGTTTATAAAATAGGTATAGATGAGCCGTTGGTAGGCTATACGGATGCTGATTGGGGAGGAGAGCAGGCAGACCGAAAGTCAACATCAGGTTATATTATGAAAGTGTATGGATGTGTTGTGTCATGGTCATCTAACAAGCAGCAGTGTGTGGCATTATCCTCCACTGAAGCAGAATATGTTGCTTTAGCTAGAGGCATATCTGAAGGGTGTTGGATTAAAAATATGTTGACTGAAATTAATTTGAAGTGTGATAATGTTATTATTTATGAGGATAATCAGTCTGCCTAAAAATCCAGAGCATCACAAGAGGTTGAAGCATATTGATTTAAAGTATCATTTTATAAGAGATAAAATTAAAAATTGAGTTGTAATTTTGAGATACATTCAGAGTAATGAACAGGTGGCTGATATATGTACTAAACCTCTGCATAAGTTAAAGTTTGAAAATTGTATTAAAGGAAGTTATTGATTTAAATGTACGTTGAAGTAGAATCTTGTAAGTTAGAAGTTAAGAGTTTATTTTTTTTTTGTAGTAAAGTTTAATGTGAGTAAGTTGAGTAGTGATGTGACATTGAGGAAGGGTGTTGAAGTAGCAATGTGTACATCACTATGTTTGTGATGTTTTGTTTGTGGAACATCACTCTATATTGTTGTTGGTTGCGCGGCTCCGCCATTAAGAGACGGGACGCAACGAGTGGCGTCTTCAAGTTGTAACAGTGCAGTGTGTGCTACAAATAAATGTCTGCCTTATAAAAATGTTGTTTCCACTTCTCTAACCTTGACCGCCAACAAGGCTGTTTGTTACATTTTCTTTAGGACATATTAGGTATAAAAATTTTCAAGAAAATATACAATTTGTTTCTAGTAAGTCTTTTCACTTTTTTAACAAACTTAAAAAAAGAAGATGTTCTTTGTTCAGCTGTCTTGTCTTTTTTACACTATTTTACAGACCATTATACTCACCCTACACAAAAAAAAATTGCATCGACCATATTGATTATTTAACCCAATATGTCATCGGTGTTGCCATTTAACAGTTCGAACTATCTGCTAATATTGTTTTATTTTTATTTATTGATCACAATAAATGCATTGATTATATGTTGAGCTAAGCAGTTAGTTATTTTAATGCTTAAGCAATCACGAGTCACTGATATAATATTGTATATCAGCGTAAATAACAAAACGAGTGGATAAAGTTTATGTATCAAAGTTATCAAATAGTAGTTTCATTTCACACTGGCAGTCTGCGGGAAAGGGACACAGGGGTCTTTCGAGGCCTCTCATGCGGAACTATGGGTATTTATGCGTAAGCTTTGTGGCAATATAAGCTTTATGGAGTAGGCTTTAGGTTTATTTTTGAATATTGTTGTTTAGATATTATTATTACTCGTAAGAATTCTTTTAATAAAATTTCTTTGGATATGACATCATGTGACAATGTCATCTCGTGTCGCAACTTGTGCTATAGCATATCATAACATACCATGTCAGAAGCTTTTGACAGGTCTAAAAAACATGCGTATTCACACAGGTGTATTCCTAGATGTGTAGTACTGAACAGTCTGCATAAGGCAGAGGATGGCACTCTCAGTCGACAGTCCCGGCCTAAAGCCAAATTGAACGTCATTCAGATTTAGGTGCTCACACAACTGTTGATCAAGCAAACTATCCAATACCTTACCTATGATTGTTGCCAACGAGATGGGTCTATAATTACTAATTAGCAATATCGGCAGAATCACCAGTCTTAGACGTTACATACCGGGTGTGCGATTCTTACAGCGTTTTTTAAACTCAATTAGCTTTCGCTTCAAAGGCTTTCGTCTGACCATACTATTTTAATTTTATCTTTCTTTTTCGCCCTTTTTAAAAATTAATTTAATGTCGATTGAATTTCCGCGGCATTAGGTATATTTGCTCGATAAAAATTAACCATTCCTAAAAATCTACGTAATTGATCTACAGTTTCCGGTTGAGGAAATTCTACAATGGCCTTGACCTTGTGGTCCAACGGTCGAATTCCGTCGGTTGAAACTTCATATCCTAAAAATTCAATGACGCTCTTTCCAAACTCACATTTTGATAAATTTATAGTTATTCCAAATTCTAAAAAACGCTCAAAAACGTGTCGTAAATGCTTTTCATGCTCCTCCATATTATCCGACCCTATGATGACGTCATCAACAAAATTAAATAAAAAATCTAGGCCTTTTAAAACGTTCTGACTCATAAATCTCTGAAAACTCTGACTTCCGTTACGTAATCCAAAAGCGAGGCGCAAAAATTCAAATAATCCGAAGGGACAAATTACGGCGGTTTTTTCAATATCTTCGGGTGCAATTTTTATAAAATGATATGCTCTATTTATGTCTAATCGAGAGAAAAATTTTTTACCGGATAAGATGTATGTGAAGTCGTGTAATCGCGGAACGGGATATCGATCTGGTTTGGTGATTGCGTTCAGACGTCTGTAATCTCCAACTGGCCGGATTCCATTCTTCTTACTTACAACGTTTAATGGACTCGCCCACTGACTTTTCGATGGTTGACATATTCCCATCTCCTGCATCAACCTAAATTCTTCTTTGACCTTGTGATACCTGTCGGGAAGAAGGGGACGCGATCGAGCATGTACTGGCGGACCTGTAACCTCAATATGATGGTAAAAATCACTGCTAGACTCTTTTTCCAAATTTTTAAAGGAATCTGGTTTAGTTATTTCCGGAAATTCTTTTAATAAATCTAAAAATTGGTGATTGCTGTCAATAGTGCTTAATGAAGGTTCATAATGATCAATTATGCTGCCAACTGTTAATAATTTTGTCTGCTTATCAATAAGTTTTCTTGCTCTTAAATCTACAGTCAAATTATGATGTTTGGGAACTGCTGACCGCTGCCATCTTCCCTCCTTGTATGTTTTCAATAATCTTGTCAGCAATATTGGCCAAATTTTCAAGGGTTTGGTCTTGACTTACAACCAACACGGCTCTAATAGATGCTGGAAGACGGGATAACCACAAGTTACACAACGTTTGATCCGATACTTGTGTATTTCTGCCTAAATCTCGCATACGGCGTAATAACTGCGATGGCTTTTGTGATCCTAATTCAATTTCACTAACTAATTTCTGGAACTATCTTCCGGCACTTTCCTCGTAAACTTGTAACAGTCGCTCTTTAATCGCATCGTACTTTTTCGTCGCTGGTGGTGCTAGTAATATGATGCTCACTTGTTGTAACGCATCGCGACTTAATTTTGCAACAATTGTGTTAAACATAGCTTCATCTCCCTGTTTTTGAGGTCCCAAAATACTTTCTATCTGTGCGAACCATAAACGCGGCATTTCCATCCAAAATTCCGGTAAGCGCAACTGGACACTGATAGCGGCTAATTCTGCACTTAATTTATCTGACGACATACCTTGATCTGTATCCAGCGGTTGCGGTGGTAGTTGATTTGCAGACTGTTTTTGCGGCGTTTGGAACATCACAATTCTTTATTCTACTATACACTTAAAATTACACTGCACTCTAACTTAATCCAGGTAGTGCTCTCACTAAAATGTTCGATCGGGGTCACCAATGTGCAAGTCTGTGCCCGCAATATAACTTGCTTAGCTTTACTTGATCTCTTTTATTTTAGTGAGAGGGTCCTACACCGTGAGTGAGTTACTGGCACCGACCTTTAATTAAAATAACCAATTTTACTTATTCATTTAATTGCTCAAAAGTCCCAAATGCTAACGCGTTTACTCTAGTCGGCCAGTGCGCAGTAACTGGCGACTCAGTTCATTCGTCACACATACTTTCCAAAATCCCTGACACGCAACGTTCAGTCTACATGGTCCCTACACTGCCATAAAATTGGTAAGTTGTACGAAATGCTGCCATTAAATTGGTAGTTCGTATTATATAGGTATACAGTCCAGATCGAAGGAAGGTATATTAAACCCCGCGAAGCCACTTTGGCCCCTCCATTGTGGTCCTTTCGAGCCGGACCAGTTGTGGTCCTTCTAACCTCGGATTATCCAGTTTCCGCCTCCCCTTTTTTAGGGCACCTATTAGATTAATGATAAAACCCGCCGTTTGTAGGTTTGTTAGCCTACTTTCGTACCTACACCATTACGCATGTAAGCGCTGACGTGTAGGTAATTAATTCATTCGATACCGCTTTACACTAAATAGGTACTATTATATATATTTACCCGCTGTTATACTAATATTTATCTTAATATTTGCTGTAAGTAATAAGTATTCATACTCCCAGTAGACATCGAAAGGTTTCTATTTCGATAATTTTCGCTAAAATTCGTAGGTACCTACAAAACATTGTGATCACAAGCCGAGCGCGGCGCTCGCTAGAAATACATTCGTAGATACCCACCCGCTAGTATTTATTTTCATATTACTCACAAATTAATCAACTATTACGGTCCGTATTACAGAACGTCACCCAAGCGTAACCGAGTGATTCGCTCTTGTGATTGATTTCGATGCTTATCTGTTAGTCATAAGATTTACATTTCAGTACATTGTTATGTCGAAATACAGTTAAGACCCTAAGCGGATATGTAAAAAATTGTTATTCGCGTTTCACTTATTAGGTAACTAGAAATTTAAAATTCTCATTTCATAATGAAGAAAGCTATTAAGTCTGGTAGTACAGAATTAACGCTGTCGGCGTTGGAAGCAAAGCGAAATGCATTATTTGAGTGCTTACAGTCAGCCCACGACTTATCAAAAAACATCAAAGACGATGTGGATAAAAGGGAGGCATTTTCAGACGCTAGCTCGAACATTGACGCTATTCGCTCCGAATTTTATCAGGTTATGGATCAATACAATTGCTGTTTATTGACTGCAGATCCAACAGCCCGCGCAGACTATAAGGCTTTGGTCTCTTTCGAGCAACTGTATGGCAGACTGAAACGCTTAGTAGCTTCCAACACCGCAGATGATATACCACCCGTCGTGGAGAGGGGACCGTCTATGATCAAGTTACCACCGATTGAATTAATGAGTTTTAACGGTGACATTCGCTCAGGGCCACTGTTCTACTCAAATTATAAGTCCGCCGTTCATGATAATCCATCTCTCTCGGATCATCAGAAATTACATTATTTACAAGATAAAATATTATATCGCGCTCACGCCGTCAGCGTAGCACCGGCTGAGCATTCTCGCATTTCTAATAACAAAACTTCGCAGTCCGCCCCAGTACGCTGCAATGCCCATGTCAGCACAGTCGAATCTACTGACAAATGCTTGTGTACTAATATCGCTCATCAACATTTATTTAAATGTTCCGATTTTCATAAGCTGTCTCCGTATGAACGCCTACAGATTGTTAAGAAAATTAACGGTTGCGTCAATTGCGTAAGCATTAAACACAAGATGTCGCGTTGTCAATCCGCAACTGGTTGTAGGACGTGTAAGCAGCGTCATCATTCTTTGTTACATTTTACCCGGGAATCGAACCCGCGCACCGGAGCAAACAATTGCTACTCAGCCGTCTACGAGCGAGCCGCCCGACACAGCGGCGCCTACGTGGGCAGGCGCAGCGGTCTCTTTCGACCCCACGAGCGCGACAGAGACAGAGCAACCTGCCGCGCGGTCTGACGTAGCATTGTGCTCGGTGTCTAAAGACGCGCCGCGTTATTTAACCCCAGATACGGCTTGTAGCGGGCCGTCGCAATGTGATGCATACGCCACCGTCCTACTCGCCACCGCGCAAATCATAGCAATTTCGTCACAAATGAATATTGTGAACGATTATGTTTACGTCAAAACAATACACAGTCCACGACTGTACGTGGTTTCGGACGCACAGAGAAAACGTCGTTCGGAACAGTAAATTTAACCATATTTTCACGCTTTAATAAAAATATCCGATTTGATATCGACTCGTTAGTAGTCGATCAAATTACGGATAAGTTACCTTCTGCTTTTGTCGATATTAAGGCCTTGCCTTATTCGAATAAACTTCAGTTCGCAGATGATAGTTTCGCTATTACAAGACTACAGTACTGATGTGGATACAGCCAGAATTGTTTATTTTAGTTATTTTCATAGTCTTATGACTTATGGGATTCTTCTCTGGGGAACTTGTGCGGACATCAATACCATCTTTGTTTTACAGAAGAGGGCTGTTCGAGCCATTTATAACCTTGGTCCTAGAGAATCTCTTAGAGAAAAGTTCAAATAGGTGAACATTCTGACTGTAGCTTCACAATATATATTTGAAAATCTTATGTATGTTCATAAAAATATCTCGAATTTTAAGAAGATAAGCGATATTCATAATATAAATACCAGGAACAAACACAATCTTGCTTTACATCACACTCGTCTCCACAGAGTAGGCAACTCGTTCATGGGTCAATGTATACACTTTTACAACAAGCTTCCATGGACGTTCGAAACTTACCCATTAAACGATTTAAGAACCATATAAAGGCCAAACTTTGCAAAAGGGGGTATTATAAAATCACAGATTATTTAGAAGACAAAAAGCTTGGGATTGAGCTGCTCGCTCTGTTAAGCATTGTTAATTTTTATTAAGCAATATGCGTAATTATAAGGTAAATTATTGTAAACATTTTCATTTTTAATGTCTGGACTTGAAAAAGACGATGATCCCTGAGTTTGTTTCGGCCATTTCTTCTCAGAGGTAGTCAGTTAGGAAATGCCGGCTTCATCTAGTTAAAAAAATAAAATAAAAAATAAACATGACGTGTAAAAGTGATCAGTGATCCTACTTGCTTAATAAACGATTTCATTTCATTTCAAGTAAAATTGACATTTTAATTGGAGCATCGCTGTTCCCGCATTTACTTTTGCCTGGCGGGATTCCTAGAGGCCCGTCAGTGCCCGCCGCTGTCAATACGGTGTTAGGCTATGTACTAATGGGAACTGTGCCTACACTTAGTAAACGCCCAGCCTGTATTACATCATGCTGTACCGTAGTTCCTTCGCCTATGGATAACAATAATAATAATTCTATTTCCTGCCCATTCAACATCCCGCTGATGTTGAATGTGACTTACACCATTACGCTTGTTTGCGCTGACGTGTAGGTAATTAATTATTTCCCGCTTCTGGGAACTTGAAGAAGTTCCCGGCCCGCCCATTCAACATCCCGTTGATGTTGAATGTGAATATTTTTATTTCCCGCTTCTGGGAACTTAAAGAAGTTCCCGGCCCGCCTATTCAACATCCCGTTGATGTTGAATGTGAATATTTTTATTTCCCGCTTCTGGGAACTTAAAGAAGTTCCCGGCCCGCCCATTCAACATCCCGTTGATGTTGAATGTGAATATTTTTATTTCCCGCTTCTGGGAACTTAAAGAAGTTCCCGGCCCGCCCATTCAACATCCCGCTGATGTTGAATGTGAATATTTTTATTTCCCGCTTCTGGGAACTTGAAGAAGTTCCCGGCCCGCCCATTCAACATCCCGCTGATGTTGAATGTGAATATTTTTATCATTCAACTACGCAACGGGACCCAGTTACTGGTCGCTATACCGTGGGTCTACTGTTTGATAAAGATGTGTTCACACTAGGTGACTCTTTCAATATCGCTCGTAAGCGATTTTTGTGCTTGGAAAGGAAGCTTGAAGCTTCACCGGGGCTGCGCGCCGCTTACGACGAGGTCATAAATGATTACCTTTCTAAGGGTTATATCTCGCCCGTCTCAGTTCTCCCGCATGAGACCGTAGACGTGTATCCTACTTACCGTTGGCAAACGTTTATTGCCAATCGCGTTATTAAAATCACTAATAATATTTCCGCAGATAACTTCTATCACGTAGCAGGGATTGACAACCCGGCAGACTGCCTGTCACGTGGTGTCTCTCCTGCTAAATTGTTAAACCACCCTCTGTGGTCTCAGGGGCCCCCCTGGCTAACTTTACATCCGTCACAGTGGCCTACCACTGAATGTACGGAGCCGCTCTCGCTGAACGAAGTACCTGAGCAAAGAAAGCTCGTTCACACTGTTTTAACTTCCGCAGACAACTCCCATGTTTATGATGCGCTCTGTCGTCTTTCGTCGTGGAGTAAAATACTCCGTGCGATGGTCTACATTCTCAAGTTTGCTAGATTGTTGCCACGTCGCGATTCCGTACAAACAACCGCAGCTGATTTGAGTTTGGCAGACACAAATTACTGAAAGTCATCCAGCATAAATATTAAAAAAAAAAAAAAACCGCCATATTTTAAGCGCATTTAAACGATTTTTGTTCCGCAGTGGCCCTGTCTAAGTAATGCACTCGGACAGAGGCAACAATTTTCTAGTCGCTAATTCTTAATTATATAACGACTTGGTTAGAGTTGGTGGACGACTCACCCATTCTGATCTAAGTTATTCACAGCGGCATTCTTACAAAGAGCTAGTTACAGTACTCACTCAGAGCGAGTATTTGTTAAATGCTAGGCCTCTCATAGTTCTGAGTGCCGATCCGCAGAGCTTACCGCATTGACTCCGAGCCATTTTTTGCATACCGCACCTCTGCTTTCATTGCCCGCACCTGAAGTAGAATCAGATAACCTCAATCTGCTTCAGAGACATTCTCTACTTGATAAGTTAGTTCAGTCCTTTTGGAGAAGGTGGAGAATGGAGTATTTACACGGTTTGCAAACTCGAGAGAAATGGAATACTCCGACTGTGCCAATCAAGGCTGGCATGGTCGTAATCATCATAATTGATAATGCACCCCCTTTATCGTGGCCGTTAGCGATTGTGGAAAGGACGCTTCCTTCCGACGATGGGGTAACGCGTGTAGCTTCTGTAAGAACCGCTAAAGGTACATACGTACGTCCGGTCGTGCGTTTGTGCCCACTACCTACACAGTAGGATTATTAATTTGGTAAACACAAGTAGTTTAAGTGTTAGCAGTTAGTTAGTTTAGTATTATCGCAGTTATTTATATAAAGATCGCAGTTATTTCTTTTATAAGTCGCAGTTTCAATATTATATTTTCGCAGTTTTCGCTGTATTTATGATTGTGTTTTTGAAGGTGACCCTTCAAAAGGGGGGAAGATGTTGGCGCCATCTATTGGCGTTTATAAATGGAACTGTTGCGCTGTATATCTCCTAGCTGTCCTGTCCCTGTTCCCTCTATCACGTCATGCACCCGCTGCCCGTGAGATGGCGCTGATCGAAAACAGCGCCTTGATCATGCTAGAAAAAGACCCTGGCAGTGTCCATTTGGAACTCCGCGCGTGCGCATTCCCGTACCGCGCGCTATCCGCGTTCGCACCGCTGTCTCGGTGTGATTCTAACCGCTGTTTCAAAACCCGCAATCGCATAGTTCTGCTGTGTGAATTTATCGCTGAACGATATAATCATTCGATTATAAGTTGTAACCATCCGCTCAATTGGAGACGTGTCTTTGTGGCTTCAAGAAAGGAAAACGAAGCTGTTAGCGGGAACTTTATAACCACGTGTGTTGTGTGGAGCTTGTGCCGAACCGCGAGGGTGAAGAACGTCGAAGACGGAGTGGACTGATCGAACTCCTACGAGACGACGGAACAGCCCGTCAAGAGAGGTAAGGTGCATGATATTTCCATAACCCATTCCTAGGTTAAGAGTTTACAGCGCGACAGTGACGCCAATTTCTTTTCCTTAAAAAAATTACAGTCCAGATCGAAGGAAGGTATATTAAACCTCCGCGAAGCCACTCCGGCCCCTCCAAATAGTCTTCTTGATCAATCTCTATGCACTTTTCGTTCTTCTTTATGTTAATACCTAAATACTTAGAAACTCCATTCGTATCTTTCATATCAAAGTTCTTATTTAACTCTTCTTTCAACCCTTTTATTGCATTAATATCCTCTGAAATTAAAAGTACATCATCGACATATAACAAAACATAGAACTTCATACCTTTCTTGCAGGGTTCGAAGGATATATATCAACTGATATATATCATGATATATATCCGATATATATCTGATATATATCCGATATATATCTGATATATATCAAACCGTTTTTTGTGATATATATCAAAATTTATGGTATGTTGCATTTAAGTACTTTTACCGACGCGCTGCTGGCAAATTCATCGTTTTTTCTGTCTTCAGACAAATAGGTACTGCAATCAATAATAATAGTACAACCTAAAAGAGCCAAAATAATTTTCAATTCTATCATCTGCAAACATACCTACTCCTTAAAAGTGAAGTGTAGTGTCCTTTAGGAATGTCAACAGGCGATTTGACCGTTTCAGCTGACTAGAAAAAGACTAATTTGTTATTTGATTATAACTCGACTAAGTACAAATATTAGGATTTTTAAGATATTTTAATTTTGTTTCCCTAATATTTATAGACTTTGTTTTCTCAGAAAAAGATGGTTATTTTTAGTTGATTTTTGTGAACTATAAGATTTTTTATGTTTATTTTGTTAAATAAAAACTAAAAATATGTTGTTTTTATATTGTAATAAATTTATAATAATAAACTGTCATGTACCTGTGGAAATCGTATAGGTAGTAATAAAATAATAAAATGATAGTCCTAAGAAATGGATATAAATATCGGATATATATCCGATATTTTTATATTTATTATAAATATCGGATATTTTCGAACCCTGCTTTCTTGTAATACAGACAATAATCACACTTACTACGAATGAACCCTTCCTGCATCATTAGTTTATCAAACCTCTCATTCCAATATCGAGGGGATTTTTTGAGTCTATACAATGATCTTCTCAATTTTAATACTTTACCATCATTCTTCATACCCTCCGGCTTTACCAGATACACTTCTTCATCTATTCTTCCATTCAAGAAAGCGCTTTTAACATCCATTTGCTGCATATCTAGGTTATGTTTGCTTGTTATGGCCAACAATATCCTTAATGTTGGTAACTTCGCTACTGGAGCATAAACTTCTGAATGGTCAAACTTCTCTTCTTATTTAAAACCTCTTGCCACTAATCTTGCCTTATAAATCTCTCTATTTTGATCTTTCTTTATTTTGAAAACCCATTTGCAGTCAATTGTCTTCTCTCCTTTTGGTAATTCTGTCTCAATCCATGTATCATTTCGTTTAAATGCTTCTAATTCTTCTTTTATTGCTTCTAACCACTTATTCTTATCTATTCCATTAACTGCTTCTTCATAGGTTAATCCTATATTTCCTTGTGTAACCATTCCCAGTTCATAATCATCTGTCCATTTAGGTTTAATTATTCTCCTTCCTCTTCTTGTTCTCCCTTCCTCTATCCTAGCTTCATCTGAACTGAACCACTCCTCTTCTAAATGTTCTTCCTCATACTCTAAGTCTGAACTATCACTTCCCACGTCAGATTCCCCCTCTCTTACTAAATCTTCGATTTGCTGTTCTTTTTGCACATTATCTTCTTTATCACAGCCTTCTTCTAGTTCTTGAGATTCATCCTGCACTATTACATTCTGTACCTCTGTTCTTTCGTTCTCTTCTATCTCTTGCTCACGCTCTGGTAATAATTCCTTTTCTCTTTGCTGTATCTCTTCACTGACTCTTACTCGTTGTACAAAAGTAACATCTCTAAAAGTATCCACTTTCCCTTCATCTTTAAACCACACTCTATATCCTTTTGTGTTATATACATACCCTACAAATATCCCAATTTGCCCTTTAGGATCCCATTTGCATCTTCTCGGTTTAGGAATATGAACACACATTTTATCTCCAAATGTTCGTAACAAATTAATGTCAAAACTCTTCCTATATAGCAGTTCATACGGGGTCATGTCTTTTCTACTACTAGTACCTGTTCTGTTGATTGTATACACCGCCACACTTACTGCTTCTGCCCACAAATCCTTGCTTAGATTTGCATTAATCATCATTGTCCTAGCAGATTCTACAATAGTTCTCATTTCTCTCTCGATCCTCCCATTCTGCTCGGGTGTATAAGCAACAGTAGTCTCATGTACAATTCCTTTAATTTTAAACATTCTTTCAATCTCTTTACTCTTAAACTCTCCACCACCATCTGACCTAAACCTTTTGACTTTACATTCAAACTCATTTTCAAACTGTTCAAGAAACTCTGCAATCTTATCCTTCGTCTCATACTTATTCTTAAGAAAATAAAGATACCTGTAATTACTGTAATCATCCTTCAACAACAAAAAGTATGATGAACCACCCAAAGACTTTGTCTCCATTGGACCGCACAAGTCTCCATGCACCAATTCTCTAGGCTTTTCTGCTCGACTGAAACTTTTGGGAAATGGTAATCTATGCTGTTTGCCTTGGATACAAGAAATACATTGATCAATATGCCCTTCATACTATAAGTTACTTTTACATAATATTTCTTTTACATGTTTAAAATTTTGATGAGCCAATCTTTCATACCATGAGAATAAACTTAAAAAGGCACAACTGTCATTTACATTGCTTTCAATTTTAAAATCCATAATATATAAACTACCTACACGTTTAGCTTGAGCTCTAATAAGTGTTCCGTCATACAAGATTTTACATTTATTTTCACTTGACAACACTGTATACCCACGATCAACTGCACAAACCACTGAGAACAAATTAGCATTTAAGTCGGGTACATACAATACATTGTGTAATACGGTGGATATGTAATCCTGTCCATTATAAGCTAACAATTTAATTTCCCCTATACCCTCTACCTTTAATTTTTTACCATTACCAACTATTACATATTTATCAATTTTACGGAAATTACAGAGTAAATCTTTAATAAATGTCATGTGCTCACTAGCTCCTGAATCTAAAATAAAATCCAATTTATTTTCACAAATACGCTCTTGTACTATAAAAGCATTTTTTAGGTTAGAATTTTGTTTTGATGTATCATTCTGATTTTTATTTTCCTTACAGTCCGTAGCAAAATGTCCCATTTGATTACACTGATAACATTTTATTTGTCGACACTCACGTTTCAGATGTCCACTTTTACCACACTGATAACACTTTCTTGTTTTTGTAAGTTGACCTTTGCTAACAAACGCTGAACTTGATGAAGTTCCTGCACCACATCGCTCTTCCTCAATGAGTAACCTTGATGTTAATTCTTTTAGATTCTGCTGGCTTTCAGGTACCGATTCCCAGGCACTTATGAAATGTTTAAACTTATCTGGCAGTGACATTATAATTTTAGTAATCATCATCTTTTCCGAAACTGCCTCCTTTAATTCTCTGAGTTGGCCAGATATTTCTTCAATACTAGTTATAAATTTAAGCATAGGTTCTTCGTACGTCATATTGAAAAATTTTTGTTGTACAAGATGGACGCTAACCTGAGACGATGGTTCATACAACGTGATTAACTTTCTCCACATTTCATTACTCGTGCTGCATGTAGATAAGTATGACATTACATGTTCGTCGACCCTCGTGACTATAATTTCTTGCGCTTTATAGTCTTTTTCCGAGGTTTGGCGGGAATGTCAAGATGAGTGTCACGCTCATTTTTCATTGGACTTTTAAAATTATTTATAGTGTCGTTTACTAAATAAAAAAGGCGTGATTTATGTAGTAAAAAGTGCATGAAGTGAATAATTCAAAAAGAACAGTGAAATATTGTAGCATAGTGGCTGTCGTGGCGTCGCCTTTCAGGCCTCGCTTAGAACTTATTAGCGAGGATCCTGGCCCCAAACTACGACTCCGCGAAAGTACTTAATTGTCTGATGATAACTTGCATTGACTTACCGAGCTTGTAGTTGTCTCAGCCGGTACTTATATGATGTAATGATCTGCTTCGCCTTGTTATGAGATGTGTGCCAGCTATGATTATCCCATGTTCTTTGTTAACCTCTCAAGACCTCGATCTGTAGGGATTAAGCAATCATCATTTGCTTGTTTTGGAACTAAGTGCGCAGGGTCAATCTTACTTTTATAACTTGGGTGACATTTATATTTGTTCGATTGTTTACTCGTATTTACTTTTAACCTCCAAATGAGGGCTTGTGTGTTACAGAGCCTCGCGCTCTGGCTTAAGTACTTTGTGCTACTCAGCGATTATATTGGATGTCCCTTGTCTGTGACCCTCGCCCTGCGGCTCGGGATTTTCTTTGTTAGGCTAGAATAACTCTACGCCTCCTTTAAAACTTGCACATGCGACCCACGCCACATGTGACCTACACCCTACGGGCTAGGATTTATCTTTGAAGGCGATAGCAACTCTACCGCTCATGCAGATTCTTGCACATGCGACCCATACCCTGCCTGTATGGGATTTTCTTATGTGGCTATAGCAATTCTACGGCCCCCTTATTCAGAACTTGCACAGATCGACAGGACATACAACTTTTGATACAAATTAGCGTTACTCGACTTCAGTAACTTCCTTTAGGTCAAACTACAGTAATACATATACGATAGGATTAACAACAAGTAATTAGATAAACCCTAGGCACTTAGCTTTCATCAACTGGAGGCTTCTCGCTTGTTCCGGAACTCACTCAATTCACACTAGACTTTAAACTATTCTTATAAGACTGTACTCAATGCCGGCGATATTGCAAAAGGGCTTCTTACTTAGTTTGGCGTCGTTAGGTGAAAGTCCACAGACTACAAAGTACCATAGTTATGATATTCTCGCTTACCTTGTGCAGAAGTGTCAGTGATCTTGCGAGAATGTCTTCGTATGTATTATTATGAGTGATTTCGCGCTAAGTCGCGACACTCCCGCGGGAAAAAATTTTTTTTTTTTAAACAAAGGTGATCATCATATTCTGCGTCCACTCCCTTATCTTCTCAAGGGCCCGGACTGCTGCCTCACGCTTGCTCCTCAGTTCTCCGTTTAGTCTATCATGGTTCTCCATGTCCTTTGATGGTTCTCTCGAATCATTATTATCCTCATTGTCATAATCATTTCTGTCAACGGTTTCATTTTCAACATCTATTTTGTTACTAGTATCCCTCGTATTTTTTGTAAAATTTTCATCTATTTGTTTCGTTTCAACATCAATTGATGTTTTATTTTGAACAGCTTTCATTTCTGTATCATTAGTAGGATTTATATTTATTGCCTTTTCATGAGTTTTTACCGGCAATCGAAAGGGTTGAGAATCCTTTCTAGTTTCTTGAATAGCTTCATCATGACCTTCGTCATCTACAACTTCTAAAGGGTATAAATGTGCAATAGAGCGAGTGAAAATTGCATTTCCAACTTTGACTTGTGCTACTCGAACTAGACCATCAGAGCTTTTTACTAAGGACACTATTTTTCCCACCTTCCAGCCTTCTCTGTTCTTATCTCCCTTTATCTGTACTATTTGACCTATTATTGGATTAAGATTTGAAGTAACTCGTGATTGTTTAGGAGAATGACTATGTCTGTCTCTTAAGCTATGTAAGTAGCGGTTTTGAAACATTTCTTTGAATTCCTCTAGTATTATTCTAGACTTCTTCCAGCTTTAATTAAATTTGTTTTTGTGGAAGATCCTTGTATTATTACGTCAGTTTTTGCACTCTCAAGAGTGGCACATCTGCCCCAATGCTCGGTTCAAAATTGTTCCTTGTGAAATGACTATCTCTTAAAAGATGTTTGTGAAATGTTCTTTTCATACAATGTTTTATCAGTCCAACTAAGCGTTCATAAAAACCTCCGTGCCATGGTGCTAGTTCGGGTATAAAACGCCATCTTATTTTATTTTCAACACAGTATGCTTTTGCTACTATGTCGGAAATCAATTTAAAATGCAAAGCATTATCGGAAGTTATCCATGTAGGAACTCCTCTAATTGAAATCATTCGTCTTAAAGCAAGTAGTCCTTGTTCAGCTGAAAGATCTTCAACTACTTCGAGATGTACAGTTCTAACAGCAAGACACGTGAATAAGCATATCCATCTCTTACTTGTGCCGCTATCTGTTTTGACTAATATTGGACCTAAATAATCAACACCAGTAAAAGTAAATGGTTGGCTATAGTTCACTCTTTCAGGAGGTAGTGCCGGTGTAGATGGTAATTTGTATGGTCCACCACCATGTTTCATGCACCGGGAACATTTACCCAATATTTTCTTAACCTGGCTTTTGCCTTGACGTATCCAATACGTTTCACGAATTATACTCAATGTGTGGTTGACACCTACATGATAATTTCTTTCATGTATGTCTCTAATTACTTTAGTGGTAAATTCACAATCTTTCGGTATGATCTTTTATCGAAAGCCCAACCGGCATATTTCAGTCTGCCTCTGCAGCGAAGTATACCGTCAATATCTTTAAAGAGCCTTAGATTTCGACTTAGATTAGTTTCTTTTCCTTTTAATTCATCTTCAAAATGTTTAGATTGTAAGTTCTTAATTTCTTTTAATATACTGCTTTCATGATGCGTTTCTTCTGACAACTTATTTAACGATTTTTGTAACTGAGGTTCTTCAGTTATATTTTCAGCCATATCTTCATCTTGAGCAATATTTAACTGTAGACTTTCTGCATTCGGCAGATCCTCCCCCGCCAAAAAAGTAACAGTATTTACTGGGACGAGTGGCCATTTGGATTTGTCCAATTTTAAGAATTCTGGTCCCAGTAACCAACGTGACCTTTCCTCTTCCGAAGCGTATGGTCTCGTTGCTGCATCCGCAGGGTTATGTTGTGATGGAACATGTCTAAGTATCAAATCCTTATTCAGTTTTATTTCCTCTAATCTTCGTGTCACAAATGGTGTAAGTAGTTTGTTGGAATTATACCAGTCTATCACAATCTGGCTGTCTGTCCACAAGGTTTGCTTAGTGACCTGCTTTGTTAAGAATTTCAGAACATATTTAATCAGTCTACTTCCAATAAGTACACCGAGTAACTCTAGTTTGGGTATACTTAAGTTTTGTTGATCTTTGATCGGCACGAGTCGTGATTTTCCTATTATGAAATGTATATTAATTCCTTGCACCAAGTAGACCACCGCAGCGTAGGCCTGCAATGAAGAATCGGAGAAACAATGTAGCTCAATTATCCTCTCGATGGAGGTAATAGTTCTACGAGGTATGCAAATATTTTCTATGTACTTTATATCTTTTAGAATAGTTATCCAACGTTCTTTAGCATCAGTATCTAGTGGACTATCCCACTTTACCTTTTTCTTCCATAGGTCTTGTAAGAAAATCTTTGCGGACAGCATACTAGGTACGATAAATCCACAAGGATCGTATACAGCTGCTATAGTTTTCAAGACTCCTCTTTTTGTGTGTTTATTATCTTCATTTACTTTTGCTTTCAAGCTTAATGTATCTTGCTCTAAATTCCATTCTATACCGAGTATTTTTATCGTTTTGTCAGGACATACATCTTCGCCTGGAATATGTTTTATAAATTCTTTGGAGTTAGAACTCCACTGTCTTAGATTCATGGAAATTTCATCAAATGTATTTTTCAAATTATGGTACAGCATTACTGCTTCATTAACAGTGTTTGATCCAGTCAAAAGGTTATCTACATAAATATCATTGGCTATTTTCTTTATGTATTCGTATTTTGAACATTTCAGATGATGTTTGACTGTGGCATTTAGAATAAATGGTGACGCTGTAAGACCGAATGGAACACGGGTGAATCTGAGATGGATGATATTGTCCTCGGTTACTGGTTTATGAGGGTTCTTCAGCCACAAGAATCTTGTCACATCTCTATCTATGTCTTTAAGTCCGATTTGAAGAAAAGCCTTTTCGACATCCGCTACTATTCCAATAGCGTGACATCTAAATTTAATTAACAGCCCTGTTAAGTCTTCCAATAACAAAGGTCCGCAATAAAGATGCTGATTCAAACTTTTACTGTCCCCAACATGTGCTGATCCATCATAGACTATACGTAGTACTTTTCCTGGTGCCGTGATGCCGTGATGCGGAAGGTAATGTACTATATGGTTAACTTGTCTCTTAGGAACTTCCTCAATTATTCCATTACTCCACTGATCTTTGATTATGTCATCATACGACGTTATTGTAGCTGCATCTAATCTTTTAAGTAAGCCTTTGAGTCGACCAAATGCCAGCCCAAAATTGGATTGCAATCCTGATGGACTATCACTCCATGGCCAGCTGATATAATATCTGTGATCTTTATACTCTGTGGTTTCGTTAAAATGCTTAATAGCTTCCTCATCCCTATTTGCTTTAGGTGAGTCTGTTATACCTATGGACTCCAAATCCCACAAACATTTCAAACTTTCTCTGTGTAGTGGTGGATCTAGTTGATTAAAACTATCGTTGCCAGAATTTTCAAAATATGTGAGTACTGTTAATCGTTGCACGCATTTGGTAGTGTTTATTCTACCAGAAACTATCCATCCAAATTCAGAATGTATCAAATACAAATCCTGTCCTATCTGTATTTTATCAGTTGCCATTATAGAGTAATAATGATCATTACCTATCAATATATCAACCCGGTCAAGCAATGACCCATCATCAGCTAACTGATATTTGCCAGAATTCTTCCACCCCAGTAAATTTTCCTCTGGATATGGTACCCCTGGAGATATTGATGGTATGACGTTAGCAAATATTGACCTGATTGTATTATTATTTGTCATAAGATCTATTCTTACTAATGAGCTTGTTATCTTTCTAGGTTGTTGAGATCCGAACGTAAATATTGCAAGGTTATTTCGTTCTTCCTCTTGAAGATTCAATTCTTTAGCCATGGCTTCTGTAATATAGCTTCTCTCGCTTCCTGTGTCTAACAGTATCCTACAGTTTCTTCTGCTATCACTGTGGCCTAGTACTGCAACAACGGCTGTTTGCAATATTGTGGACTTTTTCCTGCTTACGTGCATTACATTTGTCGATTCCCTTTCATCTCGACTCTTGGGTTGCACTTTAGTAGGACATAATGCTGAGTTATGTATTCCATACTTGCCACAGAAGTGACATTTCCTTTTATTATTGCACCGAGAATGGTGATGTCCCTGCCTAAAACATATAAAACATCTATCTTGAAGTTTTGCTTTTCTTTTCTCTAGAGTCTTAACCTTTTCACAGTCGCTATTGTAGTGGTTACCATTACAGAAGATACAATTGTAGAGCTTCTTTCTTTTACCAAAATTCTTGTATTTCTTTTCTTTAGTTATGTTTGGATCAAATCTTCTCTTAAGTCTGTCATTATTAGGTTTGATATTGTGTTGAGGTCTTCCCATCGGTTTTTTAATGTGAGTGAAAATTTTCTTTGACGTTCCAGGTCTCCTTCTTTCTAGATTTGTAGCATCCTTTATATGCAGGGTTTCTGTAGTGTACGGGGTTTCAACAGCACTACTCGTACAAGGTTTTTGTGTTATCCTCATAGCGTCCTCTTTAGTGGATATTATCAAGGATAGATGCTTTAGAATACATTCCACAGTAAAAGTACCTTCAGATCCAAGTCTCATCTTGGTATCATAGATTAGGTCTGTAGGGAATTTTTCCATTATTAAAAATCTCATCTGATTCGTATCAGTGTTCTCTCCTATGGATTGAAGTATTCTTAAATGACGTTGAATTTCGTCCAATGTGATTCGGCATTCATCAAGTTCTATTGCTTGTTTTAAATTATTAATAGCTCTATGATGTGCATGAATTATTTCATGTTCTTTGCCATATCTGGCCTTTAGTGTATCCACAGCGATATGATAATTTTTGTTTGTTGTGTTTAAGCCTTCTATTAGTTTAAGAGCATTGCCCTTTACTGATCTTTTAAGATATAATAGTTTATCTACATCAGTGAGTGATCTTTGATTAATGCTAGAGTTGAATTGATCCCAAAAGGCGCACCATCCTAGTAGATCGCCCTCAAATTGAGGTAGATTAAGGTCTGGGAGTTTACTATATGTGGTTGAGTGTACCTTAGGTGGAAGGTTGATTTCACATTTAAATTTAATCTTTGTGTCTAGTTCGGCTACAATCTCTTCCCCATTTAGTTGGTATGTTGTTAGGTTGGAGATCTCATCAGGGTCCGAATTCTTAGAAATGTTGAAAAAATTATACAATTCCGATGAGAATCTCGATAATAATGATTTGAGTTTAGCTAGTTGTATTTTTGCTTCCTCTAAATTATCATCATTTAAATTATTGGAGAGACCATAGGCTTGTGCAGATATAGTTTGGATTTCCTCAGCGACCTTAGTCAAACGGTTCATTAATATGTCTTCCATTTCAGGTTCTTCTGCAAAGTTATCTTTACTATAAACTTATGTACCATTATGTGTATTATAAATTCAAATTTTATCCATTTCTATTGATAATAAAAAATTAATTAATCAATTAATTCTTTAACTCATTTGAAAAAAAAATGTAACTTTGCCTTAACTATTACCTAGTTTCATTTAAAATTCACTTGGCCTTAAATTTCAATTAATAATTTATTAAAGAATGGATTAGAAAAAGAAAGAAAAAAAAAACCAAAATTTGTTTATAAGTAAGTACTCTGTAAGTACATACTAATAGTCAGTCAATTACTAATTATCATTTGCCAACATCTTCATGAATTAAGCATCTTAATTGTCATTTTCTTTGACATGCCTTCTAATATAATTCTTATTATCTTGAAATAACAATGGCTTCCCAATGCTATTTTAAAATTAATATTAAGGCATAATTATCTTACTCTAGACTTTACTCACATATAATCATATCTCTAGCAAGTGTAAATGGTTTTTATGAAAGTAACAATACTTTCATACTTTAATTTTGCTTCTAATTCAACAAGAAAATTAAAAATTTCCCTTGAAATTACTTTGTCATATGTAGACATGTATTTGTTTATTGTTTTACCCGTTGTTTAATTTAGCTTATTTTATTTCAAGAAAATAGGCATTACAGCAAATATATAGCTGTTAATGACTGAATTATAATGAAAATTATGGCCAAGTAAGTAGTGAAGAATTGAAGGATTTTAAGACAAGTTAATTAACCATTTTAAAGTTCCTTAGGAAAATTCAAAGTAGTATAAGAGTACATAATGAATTTTTTCTTGGGTACTCAGTCAAGGAATGACTATTGTCCTACTATACCTAGGAACTTATAATGCCTTCACATGTTTTAAATTTTAACTATAAGCATTTGTTCACTTAGGGTACTTATGACACAATGGAACATTCTCTTCCATTTTCTTAGTAGCCAAACCTGATTTTCAACTTAACATAGGAGTAAAGGAATTAAATTATCTTTTCTTGTATGTAAATGGGTACATTTGCATATTGAAGGATATTATTAATTAATAGTAGTTTCTCAATTTGGATTCCCTCCTTTTTGTAATTTGTTCACTGTGGGTATCAATTAAAACTGTTTCAAACCACGTGAGCCGCATGACAGCACAAAAAATTTCAATTTTTTGTGGAACGTGAATTTCTGTACTCCAGACGTAAAATATAGAATAATCACTTTTCGTACCTTAAATCACAGCCTCAAACACTAAATGAGCGCTTCTGATGTTTATTTCACAGGTTAAACAACTTTGCAGCAAATATTAACAACTTTCTTGAGTAATTGAAAAAGTTTTCAAATCGACGGCGTCTGGTAGCGTCGGCTTACAAACTTTGAACGGTAACTTGAATGAATGAACGAGACGTCATTTCTAATAAGGCAGTATACACACGATCACAGCTTTCTTCCAAGCATCAACTTTGATACGTATCTTGTAGGATTTCAATACCTAAAACCGTATGAATTTTCTATTAACTATTTCGTAGGTAACATGACCATAGTCTTGAAAGAGAAGAAAAGGAAGAAAAAAAAAATATGACAATTTTGCCGATGCCAATTAGGCATGTTATTTGTTTGTTTCACAAAACAAAACGAATGTCTGCCTTCTCCACACACTTGTTAGCTTCCAAGCTTCTTTTAAGCTCCAGCAATTAACAGACATTAACACTGAATCACCGTTTCATGATTATAACAACTATCACAAGCCGTGGTAAATTTATACCATTGTCCCGCCATTGAGTACAAATACCATAAAGCAACAACACACGTTATGTCCTTTATAACCCTTTTATGACAAAACGACTTTCAACGTTATTGCTAATAATATTCATATAGCTTAATTATGAATATAAATTTAAACTTTATATGTATGTAGCTTTACCGGCAAATTGAGTGAATGAGCGAGTGAGTTGCGAACAAGTTTCTAGAATGAACACGAATGGCATCACATATTTTAAATAAACTGAAACCTTTCAGCTTTAAAGAATTTACATCCCTTATAAGTCAAAGCAAGTATCACCAGACCTTAGGATTCATCAAAATATATCCCAGCATCTCCACCATGTCGTGAAGTCGCCTTTCAGGCCTCGCTTAGAACTTATTAGCGAGGATCCTGGCCCTAAACTACGACTCCGCGAAAGTACTTAATTGTCTGATGATAACTTGCATTGACTTACGGAGTTTGTAGTTGTCTCAGCCGGTACGTAGATGATGTAATGATCTGCTTCGCCTTATGAGATGTGTGCCAACTATGATTATCCCATGCTCTTTGCTAACCTCTCCAGTCCTCGATCTGTAGGGATTAAGCAATCATCATTTGCTTGTTTTGGAACTAAGTGCGCAGGGTCAACCATACTTTTCTAAAATGTGTTACATTTATATTTGTTCGATTGTTTACTCGTATTTACTTTTAACCTCCAAATGAGGGCTTGTGTGTTACAGAGCCTCGCGCTCTGGCTTAAGTACTTTGTGCTACTCAGCGATTATATTGGATGTCCCTTGTCTGTGACCCTCGCCCTGCGGCTCGGGATTTTCTTTGTTAGGCTAGAATAACTCTACGCCTCCTTTAGAACTTGCACATGCGACCCACGCCACATGTGACCTACACCCTACGGGCTAGGATTTATCTTTGAAGGCGATAGCAACTCTACCGCTCATGCAGATTCTTGCACATGCGACCAATACCCTGCCTGTATGGGATTTTCTTGTGTGGCTATAGCAAGTCTACGGCCCCCTTATTCAGAACTTGCACAGATCGACAGGACATACAACTTTTGATACAATTAGCGTTACTCGACTTCAGTAACTTCCTTTAGTTCAAACTACCGTAATACATATACGATTGGATTAACAACAAGTAATTAGATAAACCCTAGGCACTTAGCTTTCATCAACTGGAGGCTTCTCGCTTGTTCCGGAACTCACTCAATTCACACTAGACTTTAAACTATTCTTATAAGACTGTACTCAATGCCGGCGATATTGCAAAAGGGCTTCTTACTTAGTTTGGCGTCGTTAGGTGAAAGTCCACAGACTACAAAGTACCATAGTTATGATATTCTCGCTTACCTTGTGCAGAAGTGTCAGTGATCTTGCGAGAATGTCTTCGTATGTATTATTATGAGTGATTTCGCGCTAAGTCGCGACAGTGGCCACATCATGTCTTGACGCTAAACCGCTCCTTATCGTCCAAACGCGGGAAACGAAAGGAGTTAGATTAGTTAGGATAAGTTTAGGATAAGCTAGGATAAGTTAGGATAGAAGTTTACTCAAGAGAATATTTACTGAAGACTAGGCTGTATGGCGTACTATGCCTTTGCCTTTTCCGTTCAGAAGAACGGAAAGACTTGAACCAAAAAAAAAAAGTCTTTTTCCTCACTCGCTTCCTTCACTATAGTTTCCGTACCGGCGACCACGCCGTATAACTTCTTTGCTTTTAAAATGACGGCCATTTGAAATCGCCATGCCGCCCAATTTTTCCCGTTCAGTACAATAAACCTATCTGAACGACCTTCCATACTTCAGCACGTCCCTTTTCGCGCTGATTAAAAACTCTGACCCTGTTTTCCTTTCACCGCCTTTTCCGTCAGCAAAGCACCCCGTGTTGGCATTTACCGCCCAACTAGATTTGCTGTCGTACTTCGTTTTTAAACGCTACACACCACTTCTCTACCTGCGTTATCGCGCTTCTCTGGGCCCATAACCTGTTGGCGGTCAAGGTTAGAGAAGTGGAAACAACATTTTTATAAGGCAGACATTTATTTGTAGCACACACTGCACTGTTACAACTTGAAGACGCCAGTACGCCACTCGTTGCGTCCCGTCTTTTAATGGCGGAGCTTTTTTTTTTTTTTTTGATATGGCATCTCATAGTTGACCTAGAGAGGTCGTCACTATTTAACCGGACTATCCTGTGGCTGCCTTAAATGAATTTAAAGCCTCCAGCCAGGGCTATTAAAAGCTAAGCGACTACGCTAAGGGCACCCCATAGTGGGGTACGAACCTCGGCTTAGGGTGTCACTAGAAAAACAGCAAGGGACGGCTGGATCGATTTCTTATATTTGATTCGGTTTGATGACCGCGGCGTTTCCTAGTACTAGCCCTGAGAAGAAACGTCCGAAACAAACTCAGAGGTCATAGTTGGGAGTTTATATTTACTGGCTCAGCTGCGGCGCGGGCTGGCCGTCATCGGACAAGGGACGGGGGAGGGGGCTACTACGTTGAACACGTCGCGATGGACCTCGGCGGCGAGGTCGGTAGGTCGGTCTTTTCTTGTGTATTGTGCTGGTGGCCCTATTGGCCTCTTGGAGGAGGGTTATGGGGTCATCGGGGTCTGTGAGGGCATGCCGTGGACGGCGAAGCTTGGAGATGGTGGAGGGGGTATGTTAGCAGCCGCTGCTATTAGGGGATTGCGGTGCTTGGCGGCAGTGTCAAAGAAGCGTTTGGAAAGACGTTTCATGAACTGCCGGATGGTGGGGATTTTGAGATCGAGGTGGAGGATCTCATTACTGACGAACCAAGGGGCGGTTGTGGCTTTACGGAGGAAACGGTTTTGGACTACTTGCATCCTATGGATATGACGCGGCTTGGCATGTGCGAAGACTGGACAAGCGTATGTCATAATCGGGCGTATGCATGCTGTGTACAAGCGCATTTTGCACCTGGGCGACAGTTTGCTACGCGGGTTGAGGAGGGGGTGGAGTCGACCCAGAGCGAAGGCGGCGCGTGCGCGGACCGCCTTAATGTGCTCTGAGAAGTTGAGGTGTTGGTCGAGAATCACACCTAGGTATTTGGCTTGCTTCTCCCAAGGGATCGGCTTGCCGTCCATGGTGATGGGCCGTGGAAGGGTGACTTTGCGTCGCGGTTTCATGTCGAGTACCGCTTGGCTTTTTTGGGGTTTGACTTCGATCCTCCACTTCTTAAACCAGTCAGCAAGGTAGTTGACCGCTCTTTGAAGATGGAGGCGAATCCGGTCTGGATTGAGTCCAGAGCAGTAGATGGCTGTGTCGTCTGCGAACAGAGCGAGTTGTGCCTTACTGCTTTTCGGGATATCGCTGGTGAAAAGCGTGAAAATGAGGAGGGCTAATACAGAGCCCTGGGGGACACCTGCATGGATGGGGCGGGGGGAGGAGAGTGCTCCCTCGATTTTATAACGAAAGGTGCGGTTTGACAGGAAGTCCCGTAAGATGAGGACGAGACGATCAGGCACACCGAGTTGGTACAGCTTATAGATTAAGCCGTTGTGCCAGACTTTATCAAACGCCTTCGCTACGTCAAAGTAAACTACGCCTGTATACATACCACGCAGGAATCCTGCGTGTATATGTTCAGTGATACGTAGGATCTGTTGGGGACAGGAGTGTTGGGTACGGAACCCGAATTGCTCATTTGGAATGAGGCCCTTGTTCTCGGCGTAGGCTCTGAGTCGCTTGTATATAAGCCTCTCATAGACTGATTTGAGGATATTTCTGGGGCTTTTGATAACGCTTGGTGGCCTATGCTGTTGTTAAAATTAAAAAACCGCGGTTGCTATAGAAACATATATAATCTCGTTTACTCGTACTTTATAAACGGTTCTGCGGTACTTAAGCTCGGTCATTTTTCTAGTACTAAAGCACTAACCATGGGATGTCCTCAGGGTTCAGTTGTCGGTCCTTATTTATGGAATTTGGGTTTTGATGATTTCCTCACGATCCCGCTTCCTTGCGGCTGTTCACTTACTGGTTACGCGGACGATGGCCTACTGCTCATTCAGTCAAGTACCCGAGCCGGACTTGAGAACTTGGCCCATACTTGCCTAAATCTAATATCTCAGTTGGGTGATCGTAACCGCCTAGCGTTTGCGCCGCATAAAACCTATCAACTTCTACTAAAAGGTAATCTTAAATCATTGCCTACTATTAAATTTAATAACGTTCCCGTTAAAAAACAGCAATCCATATGCTACCTTGGTATGGTCTTAGAAAGGAATTTTTCATTTATCGAACATATAAAAATAGTTGGCGAAAAAGCTAAAAGGAACTTTTATGCCCTAACTAGAATATTCAAAGCAACTTGGGGTCTATCATTCCTAACTTTAAAAACTATATATGGAGCTACCTACTTAGGATGTATGTGCTACGGTGCACCTGTTTGGGCCGATAGGGCCAGCATAGAGGCGGCGCGACGTAAACTGCTTCAAAGCCAACGTTTGGCATTGATATTTTTATGCAAGGCGTATAGAACAGTCAGTACTGAAGCCTTACCCGTTCTGGCAGGTGTACTTTCAGTCGATCTTGAAGTACAGCGACGTGCTTCAATGTACTACTCCGCGAGGGGGGAGGCCATGGACCTAACTTTGTTACACAACGCGACCTCAATAGAATTTCTAGATTATTTAAACCTCAGACTGACGTCTGGGAGGACCTCTTATCCGAATGGCAAAGTAGGTGGGATAATTCCATCAAGGGCCGGCACCTCCATCTGTTCTTTCCATCCGTTGGCGATCGGCTGGCTAAGACATGGCTGGAGGTTGACCACTGCGTTGCCCAATTTCTCACAGGTCATGGCAACTTTAAAAGTAAACTGTATTCTTTTAAACTTGTTCCTTCGCCTTTGTGTCAGTGTTCTACATCGAACTGTGAATTTGAACAGTCCGCACATCACATCTTATGGGAGTGTATTCTTTGGCAGAATGAACGCAATATTATGTTGGATAGTGTACAAGTTACATCCGGAGTTGTTTATTATACGGACCTTGTTGAAACTAGAACTAATTTCCGTGCGTTCAGGCGCTTTTGCCATACCTATTATTGGAATTAATTGTAACAGCAAATACCTACTTAGGACCCATTAACTTGATCAAATGTTATTCCGTGGTGCTTGGCAGTCTGGGCTTCTCCCAGTTGCAATAATTTCCCTTTGTGCCGATTGGCCTAGTTCTGTTCTGTCTCCTGCTTATTATGGAGGGAAGTGGAAAAAATATCTTTTTTCTTACTCCTCCGCTATTCTTTTATGATTAATTTCGTTGCGGGACCCAAGACAGTTGAAACGTTTCTCCAGGACTCGTCGAGCTTCATTGCTCGGCGTTTTTCTGGCGGTCTTCACTGTTGATTCTGGCTTTCAGGAGTTGCAGTGGGTTGGGAACAGTGTGGCGGGTTTTGTCCCAAAAAAAAAAAAAGCCTCTCATAGATTTTTAAGAAACTTGAGAACTTTAAGTAAGCTGATGGGACGGTAACTGGTGGGGTCGGCTTTAGGCTTACCGGGCTTGGGAATGCCTATGACAGTGGCTTCTTTCCACGTTTGTGGGAAAATGTTATACCCCAATGCACCATTGAAGATGGTGGTCAAGAGGATGATGAGGTGGGCTGGGAAAAGGCGGACCACTCGGTTGGTGATGCCGTCAGACCCGGGCGCTTTCTTGGGTTTAAGCCCTTTGACAATGTCCTGCACTTCCTCTGGAGTGATGGGAGGCAGGGGGTCCTCAGGGTCGTCAACGGGCGGGAGGGAGGTTCTACGTTCGACTTCAGCGTCAACCTCAAGGAGATGAGCTTGGTCTACTGGTAGGAGGCTGGGGGAGCACTGGGCTTCTAGACAGGAGGCAAGGCATTCCGCCTTGTCATCGTCGTCGAAAACGATGGTATTGTCAGGGCGAACCAGGGGAGGCATGGTGACGACTTCTTTGGATTTTAATTTCCTCTGAAGTTCCCAGAAGGCTAAGTGAGTCGGCTCTAACTCGTCCAGCATGCTATCCCAGGCAGCTTCACGCCACTCCGATACGCGTCTTTTTACAGTTCTCTGTAAATGGCGCATATGGGCTTTGTTAGCCACACAGGGGAAGCTGCTGTAGGCACGGACTGCCGCGTTCTTCTCGGTCAGCAGTTCACGCAAGTCAGGGGGGAGTTTCCAGCGACGGTCTTCTGTCACTGTGACCTCCCTTGAACATTCGTTCAGGACTGACTGTACGTGATCCGTGAACGAGTCGATCGCGGCTGTCGTGTCAGTGATTAATGGCGGAGCCGCGCAACCAACAACAATATAGAGTGATGTAATGATGTTCCACAAACAAAACATCACAAACATAGTGATGTACACATTGCTACTTCAACAAGCCTATCAGTGTAGGTATGTCAACTCTCTGTATTAGCTATACTTACCTTACACTTTTACAAAAAGTTTAACCTACTTGAATAACTAACCTAACCATTTTATTATTATTATTATTTCGCCAAGCGATTCGTCGTGTTCCAGCATGATATTTGGTGATGGTGAAGCAGTACGGAAGACGGGTCTGAGCAGTTGTGTTGCGATGTGTGCCCGGTACGATGCGCTAAATGTTGTTGTGTCGGAGGTTTGGTCGTAGAGAGTCTCCAGATCAATCTCCCTCTGGCGCAGCATCGTTGGTCGTGTTGTTGGGTTTAACATTGCATCACCTCGCTCAACTGTCGTCATCCTTCCTATTCCTAAGTTTTTTAAGTGAATAGGCTTAATAAACTAGTGCGCTTTACCATCAATGATTGCATCACTGCTTACCATCAGGCGGGAACGCAGCCAAGCACTAGTTTATAATAATTTTAAAAAAATATAAATTAGCGCTTGACCGCAATCCCGCCTGGTGGTAAGCAGTGACGCAATCGTTGATGGTAAAGGGCACTGGTTTATTAAGAGCCTATTCACTCTAGCCTTAGAAACACCGCCGGCTAGCAAATTGCTCCAGTACCTCGATGTACGCGGTATAAAGGACGAGGCGAAACGCTTCGTCCTGTTATACGAGTACCCGAGAAACAGTTTTAAAAAAAAAACACTTTGTTGGTTACACGGAAGTAGTAATTTATTAAGGGCTTTAGCCTTGACACAATTCGGGTTTGAACTTGAATAAAAAATGAACTGGCAGACACGCGACAGAATATGATGAATATGATGTAGCCGGCTTAACGGTTGCGCTCGGACTGGCTTCACAGGACCGCGGGACGCAAAGTTAGCCTAAAGATGATGATAATGCATTTTATACAGAAATCTATATAATCAATATATTACTGTTAATTAAGGGTTTTCCCTAACATTGGGAAACCATAACAGCCCCCCGATTTAGAGTAAACTACGCCTTTAAAAGTGGAGTTTACGTTTAATCTAATGAGATGCATGTAAGCCGATTCGAAGGGAAGGTCCCATACTAATACTTGAGGGGTTAACGTCTAATTCATGATCATTATTTTCAGGGTCTTTATTTTCTCTGAATTTCATTATTCTTTTGTGTATGCCAGTTCTATACAGTTTATAAATAACAAAAGACATTACAGAAATTGTAATTACAGTCATAATACCCGAATAGTACTTTTGATACAAAACAATATGAGGTGTCTCAACTATATTGTTAAGACTTTTCAATATCTCTGGGTTATCATAAGCTAAAGAATCTAAGTTTATATTCTTAAGATTAACTACAGGTAAGTTCGTAACAATATTATTAAAGGCTTCAATATTACAACAAGAATCATTTAAAATATTATAATTAGAGATAATAGGTTTCATTACGATTTCACGAGTTTCTTGTGGCATTAACCTGGTGTCTTTACAATAGGCAATACATTCAGAAGGTAAGTACAATATACCATTACCACTAAATTCTATTTCTATAGATTGGGGGTTATTACATTCAATACTTATTCTAGTTCTTTCTGACATTACAAATAACCATCTGTTATGGCGTAGTGGTTGCCAAATGCTAACGTGACCATGAATAAACTTAGTTTCACAAATCGAAGGGATTGAAGTAAGTACTTTTGTAATGATTTCTGTCTCACAAGAAGGTGTCGCAGAAGAGGAATACAAGATTGACGTTTCGCAAAGGTGACGATCATTATTAACTATTTTGCAATAATCAAGATTATCTAATTTACAGTACATCGACCTGTCTCTGCTTATACCAATATACTTTGAAGATGGAATAATAGTCGAATATGATTTTGGATTATTTTTATCATGAGGAACCAGTGAAGGTAAGTTATGATATACATTTAATTGTATAGGATTAATGAGAGGTATTTTTACTACAAAAACTACTTTTCCTTTATTGAAGTAACTAGATATCTCTGATATATTTAGAATAGTATGTATATTATCTAGGTTTAGAGGAACCGGAAGTTGCTTAGATTCGGGTAAGAATCTGTAATTATCAACCAATTCGGTGTAGAGTTCTTTAGGTGTTAGGATAGTGGGATATAAGACATTAGATTTGCTAAACATAACGGAGTTAATTATATCTTCGACCTTGAAGGACAGGGCTAGAAGGCTATTTTCTATCATGGAAGTTACTTCTAGCATACGGGACCTAATACCTAATTCTCTTGAAACGTAAGTTAGATTTAGAATATCTTGAGACATTTCTTCGATTGCATTTTCCAGATGTTTTTCATTTAGTTTGATTATAGACAGAGTTTCGTTAAAACATTTAAGGGTAGAGGTGGTGACTAATATATTTTCCTTCATTAAAATAGCTAGTTTCTTTTGATCTGTTTCCACCTCCTTAATAGCATTATCATATCGTATGGCATCGTCCTCATCCATTGTGCCAAATAATTTTTTGGATATAGTACCTACAAATCCTATTAGTGCTGACCTTTTCGACTGGCGCGACGTTAGGTGAAAAATCGCCTCATTGTCATGGGCTATATCTTTAAAACGGGTGTTCAATGGTTCAAAGAGATTTGTACATTCTAAATAATCAAAGACCTTACCATTATCACATACTCGTTTGGCTTTCTCGAGAATAAAACGAAGGTTTAGAATGTGCGGATTAATAAAAGATATATCATATGGAATTACTATGCTGAGGTGACTATCAACTAAACTTAGAGAACCTACAGGGTCGAAGTAGATGCCAGGACTGTTCGTCAAGGGCGTAATGAACTCTTGACCCAGCGCAGAATTACTGCAATAGAATAAAATTAAAATTATAATACACTTAAAACTAGTTCTTGACATATACATAACTAGGGTTACTATGTACTTAACTACGTTTCAGATCTAGGGGCTAATTTGACTTCATCGTAATGGTGCGTCACATGACGTCTATTTATAAGCAAGGTCAAGGTGCTTCTACCATTGACTTTTACAACCTTATACGGTCCTTTCCAAATCGGTGAGAGAGCTTTACGCAGGCGTACATGATTTTTGAGATACACGTAATCTCCAACCTTATATTGAACAAGTCGCGAACGGGTGTCGTAATATTGTTTAGATCTTTCCTTAGATCTCTGTATATTTTCAATGGCTTTTTCACGCGAAAGTTTCAGACGATGATGTAGAGACTTAAGATATTCCGGATACGTAAGGTCTGGTTGCAATTCGTAGACAGAATCCGGGATAAAAGGCTTTTGACCGAAGAGGAGCTCGTATGGTGTGAAATTAGTAGTCGAGTGGGTAGAGGTATTATATGCCAACATAGCTGTATAGACATACTTATGCCAATCAGAATGATTTTCATTGACATAAGATTTAAGGCATTCTTTAAGTGTAGAGTGACTGCGTTCAAGTGCACCTTGAGTTTGAGGATGGTATGGGGAAGACCATATTTGTTTTATTTTTAGAAAACTACAGGTTCTTTTAAAAAGTTCTGCAGTAAAGTTTGTGCCTTGGTCAGTTAAGATAGTTTTCGGGATACCGAAAACAGAAATAAAATGTACTAGACACTCACATGTTTCTTCCGCAGTCGCATTAGCGATAGGGTAAGCGAGGGAGTATTTAGTGAGGTCGTCTTGTAATGTAACAATGAATTTAAGCTTTGTGAGGCCAGCTTCCGGAAGAGGGCCCACAAGGTCAAGACTAAGTCGTTCAAATGGTTTAGTGGAAGTAGTAGTTATTTGCATTGGTGATCTATTAATTTGTCTTAGGGCCTTATTACTTTGGCATTGGGAACAATCCCTTACGTAAGTTTCGATATCTGTTCGCATGTTTTTCCAGAAATATCTTTCTTTAACTCGATTAAACATTCGCGTTGACCCTAGATGTCCAGCAATAGGAATATCATGGTTTTCGCGAAGTATTTTGGGTATCTCTGAAGGTGTAGGGTAAATTATTGTATTGTGGTAAATATGAACTAGTGTTTGGGTATCGTTAAAGATGTAGCAGAACATGTTGTATATTTTTGCCCAGATGTGTTTGTCGAAAGGATTTTTAAAATCAGTGATGGCTAAATTTAAGTCAGCATCGCTAGACTCGCGTAATATATCGGATCGAAGATTTAGTAAACTTTTATAGATTTCGTCATATGAACTGCTATCAAAATGGTATACTTTAGTGAACAGAAAATATATTGATTTTCCTTTATGATCTATTGAAATAAAGGAATAAAGAGATCTTTCTTTTTCTAATAAGTCTTTAGAGTTTTCGAGGCTACTTAGTATTTCTTCTATGTAAGGATTGGATGCATCGAGGTCGATGGAAGTAGGTATGACAAGGATGTCACAGTTACTTTTTAGGATGCTTTCATTGTGTTCTATGATTTTAGCGTTACTATTAAAGTTTTTATCGTTCATTGCTTATTTGCTGTAATTGTCGTCACGAAGAGGATTTGTCGTGGTATTCGGGGATTTGTTAGATGTAGATGGCGTAGAAAGATTATCGATTCCTGGCAGTGAATCATCATTTTCTAAGAGCTCTACCGACGGTAGTTTATTGTCAAGGTTTAGGGCATCAGGAGGTAGTTGGATATCGAGATCCTCGAGAGTTAGAAGGCTAAATCGAGATGAGGGGTCCTCTGTGTTTTGATTAGAAGTAGACGGGACAGGATCACTTTCTGATGTTTGAATTGGGTTTACAGGATATCGCGATAAGGCGTCAGCAGCGGCATTTAGTTTTCCTTTTTGATACTCAATTTCATATTCATATTCCATTAATTTCAAGCGCCATCTCTGTAATTTACTACTAGGATCCTTGTGATTAAATAACCACTTTAATGGCCTATGATCTGTAATGATTAGGAATTTTCGCCCATAGAGATAAGGGCGAAAGGTTTTACAACCGAACAGGATGGCGACGAGTTCCTTTTCAGTGGTACTATAGTTACATTCGCTCTTGTTGAGGGTTCGAGAGGCATAGGCTATTGGTTTATCTTTACCGACTGAGCCTTGACTGAGAACTGCACCAATGGCATAATTAGAGGCGTCACAAGTTAAGATGAAAGGGACAGAAAAGTCCGGATAAATAAGAACAGGAGCAGAGGTAAGTTTATGTTTGAGTTCATCGAAAGCGACTTGTTGTTGATTTTCCCATAGAAAAGGGACGTCCTTTTTTAACAGTTGCGTTAGAGGTTTTGCAATTTTCGCGAAGTTATCAATGAAACGACGATAATAAGACACAAGTCCGAGGAAGGACTTAATGTCCTTGGGAGATTTGGGAGTAGGAAATTGAGTTACCGATCTTATCTTATCAGGGTTAGGTTTCACACCGTCCTTAGTTATTAAATGGCCGAGATATGCGACTTCACGTCGGAGAAACTCGCATTTATCGGGTTGAAGTTTTAGATTGTAATCTCTAAGCCTTTGGAATATTGACGCAAGATTTTCGATGTGAGAATTCAAGTCATGACTATATATAACTATGTCATCTAGGTACACAAAGCACCTTATGCCTTGAAGGCCTGTGAGAGCTGTATTCATTAAACGTTGGAAGGTAGCGGGTGCGTTTTTTAAGCCGAATGGCATTCTTGTGAACTGGTAATGTCCCTGAGGTACACTAAATGCCGTTTTAGAAGCATCTTCTTCATTAATTAAAATTTGATGAAATCCAGATGCAAGGTCAAGGGTGGAGAAGTATTTACTCTGTCCCAGCTGATCTAGGATTTCGGATATCTGCGGAATAGGGTAGCTGTCACCAATGGTGATATCATTCAGTTTTCGGTAATCGATAACTATGCGCCATTTTTGCTGACCGGATGCATCAATCTTTTTTGGTACAACCCATATTGGCGAGGACCATGGAGACTCTGAGTGTTTTATGATTCCTTGTTCCAGCATTTGGTCAATTTGTCTTTTGACTTCTTGTTTGTGTACCTCTGGGAACCGATAAGATTTTGTGTTTATTGGATTTTGATCGCTTGTTTTTATATTATGTTTAAGTGCATTTGTATGAGATAGTCTATCACCAGGGATAAAGAATGTCTGAGTATTCAGAGCAAACATCATGAAGAGTATTTGCTTCTTCAGAGTTAAGGTGAGATATTCTAAGAAGGTTTAATACTTCCTGGGTTCGGAGATAAGAGTCTACGTTTTCAATATGACTAACTGCACGCGTGTCTACTGGATTAATAAGTTCGCTTAAGGAACTTAAAGGAGTAAGTGTGATATCTAAATTAGACTTCAAGGTAATAGGGGTTTCAGAGGTATTGATCACTGATAAATTGATTCTTTTATTTTCCTTGACTGCAACTAAGCAATTAGCGATCAACAAGTCTTCGTTATAACACTGGTCTAGTACGAGCCCTTCTTTCACCTCTGGGTTGGACACGGAGCATTCTATGATAGTTTCAGACCTGGGAGGAATTGTGTAAATTGGTTCATTGAAATGTAACTTTATTTCATTTTCACCTATTTTCAAGATTTCACGAGTGTAGTCAATTGTACAGCCAAAGGCGCGTAGCATATCAGTGCCGAGTATACCGTCATAAGGTAAGTATATTCGGGGTATTATATGGAATTTATGTATAACAGTAATTTCATCGTCTATTTTTAATTTAAGCGGAAAGTGGCCCATTGTGGGTGTAGGTTGATTAGTGGGGTCGATACCTTTCAATAGGATTACTTCTGTTGAGATATCGACTGGTATTTGTATGGAAGATTTTTTCAGTACACTCACAGTGGCACCAGAGTCTACGAGGAGAGATATGGTAGTATTCGACACTGAGGAATGGACAAGGATATGAGGTAAGCGTTTCCTAAATGAACCAATATTAATTTCAAAAATTTTTGTTTCAGGTATTGGGTGAGGAGCAGTTGAGTTCGAGGCGATATTAGTGGATACAGAGGGTGCAGAGGATACAGTGCAATGAGTTTGCGGGTCCCTGTCATTAGGGGATACAGAGGATACAGAGGATACAGTGGTGTTGCGATTAATTCGCAAGTCCCTATTTTTAGGGGATACAGAGGATACAGAGGATACAGTGGTGTTGCGATTAATTCGCAAGTCCCTATTTTTAGGGGATACAGAGGATACAGAGGATACAGTGGTGTTGCGATTAATTCGCAAGTCCCTATTTTTAGGGGATACAGAGGATATAGCATTGGTACCTTTGTTACGGCGATATTTTAAAATTTGATGTTTGGGTCTCACGAGGTACCACCGTGAGCCCTTTACTCGTTTAAATCGTCCACTTCGACATTTTCACCTTCGTTACTATTCATCGCGTGAATTTGAGCTTGATTATTTTGGTAACGCTTTGGAAATGGTCTTTGATTATTTAAATCCCTGAAGCGATTATTGAATTCCCGTTTCTTACATTCCTCAATAGTGTGGCCCGTGTTTTTGCAATAGCGGCACACTGGAGGGCCTGATGTTGATGGTTTATTATTATTAAATTCATTTGGATAACTTTGCTGTGTATGATTTCGGTTTTGTTGGAAGCGGCGTTGAGGCCAGCGTCCGTGATTAAGTGAATGGCTGTTAGTTGTTGACGGATTTCGTTTGGAAATAGTATGTAAAATCTTCTCTTCGGACACAGCGAAGCCAATGGCTTCATTTAAAGTTTCAGGGTCACGGCATCTGACTACGGTAGACAATCGAGAATTCAAGCCACTAATAAATGAATATAATGCTAAGTCTTGCATTGCGGCGACACGGCCAGCCAATTCGCCTTTCTTTTTAGTGGGTATTGATATATTAATTTCAGTTAATAGTTTGGCTAGACACGTCTCTACTCGAAGTGCGAACTGGTTAACCGTCTCGCTATTAGACTGACAGCAGTCCTGAAGATCCGAGAGTAGTGCAGCGTAGTGTTTTTTCTCGCCAAATTGATCTTTGAGAAAATCTTCCAGTTGCTGCCAGTTTTCGAACTCTTTAATTGAGCACGCACTCTCAGCACGGCCTTCTAATTGGCTTAAAATATATTTTAAAACTATGTCTTGCTGATGTGATGACGTAAGGCCGATTGCATTTCTGCAATTATTTAAAAATGCGCCCAATTTCTCCCGGTTACCATCGAATTTATTTATGAATTTGCTGATGAAATTTATATCTAATTCCTTAGACATGACGACAGGCTCGTCTTTGGGCATTATCGTAGACAAAACAAAGATAAGGCAGAGTGCAAGTGCGCTATTGAAATGGAATGCAGCACTATTCTCGGAACAGTATGATAAGGGCTTAATACACTGGAATTATTTTATCTCCTAAATATTATTAAAAGTACTTATATAGAGTTCAATTATAAGTTTCAATTTAGTTTAGAATTACGATGAAATTTGTAAACGAGTATGATCACCAGCACTAATTTTGCAACACGGAATACTGTATTTTTTTTTTTATGTAGAATAGATGTACTCACATGAACACGAAATAACACTTTTTTATAGAATAGATGTACTCACAGGAGCAATGCAACTGTGACGGCGACACGAATCATTTCGGAGCTCGGAGAACTCACTCGAGGTGAGTGGTTGGAATTCGGAGTATGCCCGATTGACAGGCACGTGACGATCTGGTTCAACCAGCAGGATACAGCGATGTTGAATGAAAGGACACAGCGATTTGGAAATTAAGATTTCGGCACTTTTCACGGTCACGGTCACAACACAAAAGTTCACTGAACTGAGGCGTTCCGAGGATTTCCTTTTACTAAAATCCCTTAAGCTGCCACCAATGTTATACGAGTACCCGAGAAACAGTTTTTTAAAAAAAAACTCTTTGTTGGTTACACGGAAGTAGTAATTTATTAAGGGCTTTAGCCTTGACACAATTCGGGTTTGAACTTGAATAAAAAATGAACTGGCAGACACGCGACAGAATATGATGAATATGATGTAGCCGGCTTAACGGTTGCGCTCGGACTGGCTTCACAGGACCGCGGGACGCAAAGTTAGCCTAAAGATGATGATAATGCATTTTATACAGAAATCTATATAATCAATATATTACTGTTAATTAAGGGTTTTCCCTAACATTGGGAAACCATAACAGTCCGGTTCGATATTTATTAATTGTTGGTGAACATAATTTTCTTGCAGTGTTCCAAGTGATGATGGAATTCGAGAATAATGTCATGAAGTTATTCCATTTGAACCAACAACTAAAACAAGGTTTAATACATTTGCGGTATGATGGTTGACAATTTTTTGTCTTTCAAAGTGTATTGTATTTGTTACGTCTGTAACACTTTGTATAAATAAATGTGTTGATTTCTTGAACATGCCTTTTGTTATTTTTTAATTATATTACGCAGCGTAGCGCGCCGCGTCGTCCACTTATCACAACAGTGTGTGCTAGTATTATTATACTCTTTGGTACTTGACTACTAGCTAGACTGCTAGCTAGAATACCGAGGGGGCACCCGAATTGAGGCGCGTGGGCGCGGGTATGACTTGCGTTCCAAGCGTTTCTATTAAGGCAACGTACTGAAAACCTTATTCACTAAATTCATTTTGCATTTTATATATATCAATATTGCCTTTTACAGCATGTAATTTAATATTTTCGAAGATATTACAGAGACATAGAGGCTGCGGCGCACAGGGGCAACGCGAGCCGGTAACTGTCTCTATATATGTTTAGATCCATAAAACTAAGTAACGGGAGGCGCTTTTCTTTAATAGATAGGGTGATTAAAGATAAAGTTATATATACCTAATATAATACATTTATTCGAGCGAAGCCGGGTCGGGTCGCTGGTATACAATATAAATAAAGTTCATGTTTTATTTTGTAGCTACCTCTTACTGTTATTAGATTTTAACTAAAAAAATTTTTGAAGTTTATTAAATGTCCCAATTTTCTTATGAACTGTGTACACCCTACTAGAAAGGGACACAGGGGTCCTTCGTGCGTTTCTCTTTCTAGGAACGCCTTTGCCGGCACGTCAGCTTTCTAGGTATTTATACAAATTCTTTGGTCATATCATTGTTTGAGTACTGGTACAGTCATCAGCAGAATAGTGTCAGATGGGCTGGATCTTATTCGGATGTATACAGGTTGGAGTGCCGGGTGAGGCAGGGGGGTTAACCTCGCCGCGTCTCTTCAACCTGTATATGAACCAGTTGATTGGGGAGCTTGGCAGCACTAAAGTCGGCTTTTCTATTGATGGGGTTTGTATGAACAACATCAGTTACGCGGATGACATGGTGCTGCTAAGTCCATCGCTCTCTGCACTGCGTAAACTTTTGAGCGTTTGTGAATCCTACGCGGCGGCCCATGGACTTAGATATAATCCGAGGAAGAGTGTATACATGGTCTTTAAAGCGGGGGCTAAAAGCTACTCAACTGTGCCTCCGGCCACTCTTTTGGGTCACTGTTGACCAAGATGGATCAGTTCAAATATCTGGGTCACTGGGTCACTGAATGAAGTGAGTGAAGTTATATACAGCAGGAAAACAAAAAAATTATAATCAAGATTGAGCAATCATCATAATATAAATGCAGGATAAAAATAAAAATTGAAAATAAAAAGTATTAAAAATAACATGCAGGGTCGAGCTGTAACGCGTGCGTGTATTTATCATGGCTGTTTACATATATCAAACCTATTAAGGAATTTCACCAGAGTGTGTGTGAATATGCTTTGTTAAATGAATCTTGCTGCTATAACTACGCAGACAAATATCACACTGATATGGTTTTTCACCAGTGTGTGTACGCATATGCACTGTTAAACTCCTCTTTTCACTAAAATTACGTTGACAAATATCACACTGATATGGTTTTTCACCAGTGTGTGTACGCATATGCACTGTTAAACTCCTCTTTCCACTACAATTATGTTGACAAATATCACACTGATAAGGTTTTTCACCAGTGTGTGTACGCACATGGGTTGTTAAATTACTCTTTACACTAAAATTACGTTGACATATTTCACACAAGGTTTTTCACCAGTGTGTGTACGCATATGCACTATTAAATTCCTCCTGTCACTAAAATTACGTTGACAAATATCACACTGATATGGTTTTTCACCAGTGTGTGTACGCATATGCAATGTGAAATTCTCCTTTCTACTAAAATTACGTTGACAAATATCACACTGATAAGGTTTTTCACCAGTGTGTGTACGCATATGCCTTGATAAAATAATCTTTTCATTAAAATTACGTTGGCAAATAACACACGGATAAGGTTTCTCATCAGTGTGTGTACGCATATGCACTGATAAACTCTCCTCTTTACGAAAAATTCGTGGACAAATATCACAATGATAAGGTTTTTCACCAGTGTGTGTACGACTATGAATAGTTAGCCTATACCCTCGTTTATACACACGCTGACAAATATGACATTTATACTCTTTTCTTACATTGGTAGAACTACTCCGATTACACATGTAAGGCTCTTTGACATATATCCCAGGGTTGGACGTCCATCTCTGAGTTGTCCGGATAAATTTCGAATCTGATTGGTCGTTTGTAGTTTGCTCGGCTGTTATTGCATCTTTTTCTTTTGTTCTTCGTGTCTCCGGTTTTGGTTTGCTCACAACGGTGGCCTCTGTAAGTAAATCTACTACTAGTAAGTACACATTGGAAGATTTAAATGAATTTTAAGAATTGTCGTTTGAATTTGTTTGCGTCTCCGACGCACTGGGTGTACGACAGCTATCTACATCTCATTGCTGAGAGCTTGGAGATATCATCTATTTGTGGAACGTTGGACAATATTCTAATGTCTTGACTTGTGCACTACGTGGCTATTTTAAATTCAATTTAAATATAGACGCTCTTAATTACATGTATATCTTGTATGTACAATAAATATTGTTATCTGAAATAAACATTTTGAATTGAATTTAACTACGACGGTAACTTTAATCTGCATGACGATCTAGTACTGTTCGCAGGGTCAACATGATTAGAGATCGCACAAAACATTCAGGCAGGCAAGGAAAAAGAGAAGCCTTTAACACTCCATTACACGCACTCTATATAGTAACACGATTCCACGCGCGGGGCACAATTGTGGCCCAATTTTATTATGATTTTATTGTAACTTATGTATAGAAATGAAATAATTTTGTTGTTTATACATAATCAGTCTTTATTCACTCATCAAAAAGCAATGAAAAAATAGACACTTATGCACTAAAACAAAAAATAAAAATTATTTAGCTTCACACCGATTAAACTTAAGAAAAATCTCACTTATAGGTGTAATTAAGATTTTTATCATAATTCAACTATCCTCTAAGCTCAGTTGCATATATATTATACAACCAAGGCACATAGAATACTTATGCTCATTGCACACAGGCTTCTGACATTTGTGGCCAAATTTTCTGGTTTATCAATCTTTGGCTCTTCAGCTGTCGTAACATCTGGCTGTTACAGTCCTTTACGCAATCGTTGATGGTAAAGCGCACTGGTTTATTAAGAGCCTATTCACTCTAGCCTTAGAAACACCGCCGGCTAGCAAATTGCTCCAGTACCTCGATGTACGCGGTATAAAGGACGAGGCGAAACGCTTCGTGCGGTTCGATATTTATTAATTGTTGGTGAACATAATTTTCTTGCAGTGTTCCAAGTGATGATGGAATTCGAGAATAATGTCATGAAGTTATTCCATTTGAACCAACAACTAAAACAAGGTTTAATACATTTGCGGTATGATGGTTGACAATTTTTTGTCTTTCAAAGTGTATTGTATTTGTTACGTCTGTAACACTTTGTATAAATAAATGTGTTGATTTCTTGAACATGCCTTTTGTTATTTTTTAATTATATTACGCAGCGTAGCGCGCCGCGTCGTCCACTTATCACAACAGTGTGTGCTAGTATTATTATACTCTTTGGTACTTGACTACTAGCTAGACTGCTAGCTAGAATACCGAGGGGGCACCCGAATTGAGGCGCGTGGGCGCGGGTATGACTTGCGTTCCAAGCGTTTCTATTAAGTCAACGTACTGAAAACCTTATTCACTAAATTCATTTTGCATTTTATATATATCAATATTGCCTTTTACAGCATGTAATTTAATAAATATTTTCGAAGATATTACAGAGACATAGAGGCTGCGGCGCACAGGGGCAACGCGAGCCGGTAACTGTCTCTATGTATGTTTAGATCCATAAAACTAAGTAACGGGAGGCGCTTTTCTTTAATAGATAGAGTGATTCAAGATAAAGTTATATATACCTAATATAATACATTTATTCGATCGAAGCCGGGTCGGGTCGCTAGTATACAATATAAATAAAGTTCATGTTTTATTTTGTAGCTACCTCTTACTGTTATTAGATTTTTACTAAAAAAAAATTTTGAAGTTTATTAAATGTCCCAATTTTCTTATGAACTGTGTACACCCTACTAGAAAGGGACACAGGGGTCCTTCGTGCGTTTCTCTTTCTAGGAACGCCTTTGCCGGCACGTCAGCTTTCTAGGTATTTATACAAATTCTTTGGTCATATCATTGTTTGAGTACTGGTACAGTCATCAGCAGAATAGTGTCAGATGGGCTGGATCTTATTCGGATGTATACAGGTTGGAGTGCCGGGTGAGGCAGGGGGGTTAACCTCGCCGCGTCTCTTCAACCTGTATATGAACCAGTTGATTGGGGAGCTTGGCAGCACTAAAGTCGGCTTTTCTATTGATGGGGTTTGTATGAACAACATCAGTTACGCGGATGACATGGTGCTGCTAAGTCCATCGCTCTCTGCACAAACACGCGTAAACTTTTGAGCGTTTGTGAATCCTACGCGGCGGCCCATGGACTTAGATATAATCCGAGGAAGAGTGTATACATGGTCTTTAAAGCGGGGGCTAAAAGCTACTCAACTGTGCCTCCGGCCACTCTTTTGGGTCACTGTTGACCAAGATGGATCAGTTCAAATATCTGGTGTGCGTTCGCGCAGCGGAATGTTGTTGAATTTAAAGATTTTAAATATGCAGATATTTAGTGTATGACGTCGTGTAATTGTGTATGGTAAAAAAAAATTTGTGCATGCAGCCATTGTGGAGAAATTCACCAAAAACTGATTCCGCTGGGCGAACGTTGTCCTGGCGGAACTTTTTTAAATCCATTGACTTTAGAAAAAAGAGATGTGTCCAAAAATTAGTGTGTATTTGTGTGTAATTGTGTATGTATGAATAAAATTTGTGCATGCATAGACTTCGGAGAAATTCAAGTTTCCGCTGCGCGAACGTTTGGCCATTAGCTAGTTTTCATATAAAGCGCTTACATAGAGAGCTGTAGATTTTTACATACGTTGTTTTGAATTTGTGCATATTTGTGTACAAAACAGATTTAGAAAAAATCGTAGGGCTAAAAAGATAAAAATATAAACGTAAAACACGCTTTTTAGGTCATAGTTCTTAAAGTATGCACTTTGGGGTCTAGATTTTCACGTTTATACAAACCTTGTAAGTGTCTGCAACATATTGCCAAATATCAATGATGTTCCTTTAGTAATTAAAGAGATATAGGACAATTTACCATGACAAAATCACTGTTTACAAAGCAGTAAAATATCACGACATTCTAAAGGAATTGCATGGTAAAATGTATGCCAATAATTAGTGCATTCATTCAACTATTCACATGCAAAATTTCATGTCATTAAATTCAGTAATTAAAGAAAAACAATTAAAATACTGACGAAGCATCGAAAATCTACATAACCCGACCAAGTTCGGATAGCTATAAAAAAGCGGCCGTGCCATATATCTTAAGAACGTTCTTAACCTTCCAATATAGTATTTATTAATATTTGTCTGATATTGCGGATATTGAGCGGGAGCGTAGGGCGTTGTCGGTCCGCTGCAACATGTTAGCTCGCAGGTTTGCGCGTTGTTCTACGCAGGTGAAGGTAACCCTATTTAAGGCGTACTGCCAGACCTTCGACACGTGTAGCCTGTGGACCAACTTCACTCAGCGGGCGTACAACGCTCTGCGTGTCCAGTACAACAACGCGTTTAGGATTCTGTTGGGGCTGCCACGGTTTTGTAGCGCGTCATCGATGTTTGCCGAGGCTAGAACCGTGGATTTCCACGGTATCATAAGAAAACGGAGTGCGTCGCTTCTGCGCCGTACCCGTGGCAGTTCGAATGGGCTCCTGGGGGTGTTGTCCAAGCGGTGGGACTCGCCTTTTTTAAGGAGGTGGCTGCAGTTGCATGCTAGCCCCTGCGATTATTATTTAATGTGATTTTAGTTTTTAATTATTATCTAATTGTTAAGTATGTATTTAAATTTTGATTTGTGATTATTTTTGTTTTCTGATTTTTATTTTTACTTCTGATTTCGTGATTATTGATTATTTTTATATATTTTTGACATTTTGATGATTATTAATTTCTATTTATCTCATTTTGTGTAAAGTATGGATACGTGTGTCTGAAATAAAATGATTATTAGAATATAATAAAATACTGTGAAACTTGCAAACTCATTTGCAAAAAAACGAACACCTATGCAATGAACCATTTCAAATGCTGTTTTTGTTAATTAATTATAGGTATACTTTGTCTATGAAGTCGTGAAAATGAATGTTTCTGGAACTAAAAATTTTAAAAATAGGGCTACACTAAATCTTAGTACATCGAATGTTATCAGCAGTCATCGATTTGTTTTGTGACTTGTTATTTATTGAAATTTGTATTAATTTTAAATTCTATTAAGACAAAACATTGAAGAAATGTGTTAAATATGAGACAGACAAACCGGAGTGGAGCTCGGGAAATTATTTTTAAACTTTATCATCAATGTTTGTTAATACACCAAGCTGGACAAATTTTATCAAATATGGATGATATTTATGCTTGAACAGTTGCTAAAACAGGTATGTACTTAATCATGTTACTGTTTGAAGAAGAAGAAGAAGAAGAAAGTTTAAAATTTACTAACGGAAAATTTTTTGTTTAAAAACGGTGAGTGCAGTTTTGTACAGTGGCTGTGAGTTTTGCGATTAAAATAAGAGTAATGAATTATGTATTTTTATTAGTGTTACATAATAAAATAATTATCGAAATTTGTTCTTTCGGATTATGTATAAATACTTTGTAATATATGCACGACCGCAGCGCCCTCATTCATTTTCACGACTTTATAGACACACTATAGTTTTATCGTTTTCATCAGTATTTCATAAATTTTTATAATGCTAAAAACCTCGCTAGTAGTGCATATGTTTTCTTCAATCAAGTAAAAGCAGATAAATGTTTAGTATAGAGTGTGACCCCCTCCAGCTAAAATCACAGCTTAAATTCGTCTGGGCATGCTAGCGAGTATGTCCCGGATACTTCCTGGCGGAATACGTTCCCACTCCGCAGTAATCAAATTCATGAGCTCATTGATGGTCAGCGGAGCCGGTTGTACTGATCTCACACGCCGTTTCAGAACGTCCCAGGCAAGCTCAATGGGATTGTGGTAGGGACTTCGAGCTGGCAAATCCAAACGACGAATGCTGACCTCTTGCACATACGCTCCAACATCGCGAGATCGGTGGGCGCGAGCATTGTCGTCCATAAAAACCGAGTCTTCACCTGGAGCGGGCAATGCGGGTTGTGCATGAGGAATTAGAAGTTCCGTTATGTTTCGATGTCTAGTCAGTGAGCCGTTTTCAATGAAGACAAGAAGAAAAAATATTTGTACGATCCATTGAATTTATACCTGCCCAAAACATAAAAGAGCCCCCACCATAAGTTGCGATTTCTTCGAAACATGCCTCTGCAAAGCGTTCTCCTTGTCTTCTTAGCTGAGATCCTCCATCTTGATCTCAAAATCTCCACCATCCAGCAGTTCATGAAACGCCTCTCCAAGCGTTTCTTTGACACTGCTGCCAAGCACCGCAATCCTCTTATAGCAGCGGCTGCTAATTACACTCCCTCCACCATCTCCCGCCTGCGCCGCCCTCGGCATGCTCTCACAGACCCCGATGACCCCATTACCCTCCTCCAAGAGGCCAATAGGGCCACCAGCACACTACATAAACACAGACCGACCTACCGACCTCGCCGCCGAGGTCCATCGCGACGCGCTCCACGTAGTAGTCCCCTCCCCCGTCCCTTGTCCGATGAAGGCCAGCCCGCGCCGCAGCTGAGCCAGTAATTATAATAATGTCCCAACAATGACCTCTGAGTTTGTTTCGGCGTTTCTTCTCAGAGCTAGTACTAGGAAACGCCGTGGTCATCAAACCATCAAGTATAACTTTCGATCCAGCCGTCCCTTGCTGTCCTCTCTAGCGACGCCCTAAGCCGAGGTCCGTACCCCACAGGGGGTGCCCTTAGTGCGTAGTCGCTTAGTTTTAAGTTAGTCTTATGCCCCTGGCTGGAGGCTTTAATTTTTAATTAAGGCATCCACAGGAAAGTTCGATGAAGTAGTAACGGTCTCTTAAGTAGCCACCTACGAAATGCCATATCAAAAAAAAAAAAAAAATGTCTTCTTAGCACTTGCCGACGTCGATCTTCACCGAACAGAGATATCCTGGCTTCATCAGAGAACAAAACCCTATTCCAATCTTCTTGAGTCTGATTCACAATTTCTAGCGAACCTAAGCCTATGGACTCTGTGCTCACGGAGTAATTTAGGGCCGCGGGCCGGGCGGTGACTGCGTATATTGACAACGAGAAGCGTCCTCCTGACCGTCCATAAACTAATATGCGCACATTTCTTACTTCTTGGAGGTTGTTCCTAAGATCCACATACGAAGATTTACGATTTCTCAATGCGCAACTCACAAGAAAACTATCATCCCGTGGTTGTGTACATGGTTTTCTTCCAGAACCAGGCCTTCTCTTAACGGGACCTGTCTCCTGATATCGCTGCCACCTGGCAGGTCGGTTGACGGTCCAAAGGAGGTCCAAAGGACCTCCTTTGGACCGTCAACCGACTAACATTTAGCCTCCTAGCCACAAAGCATTGGCTGCAACCCTCTTGAAGCAGCGCGATCATTTTGGTAGCTTTTACCATTTTATCTACCATTTTTGATACAACCAAACAGCAATAAAGATTTGATTTTACAGTCAAGGATATGAAATTAATGGATAAAAATTGAATAAAAGTTATGAAGGTCAATGGAACTTCACGCCGAAAATGTAGGATAAAAAGAGGTTTTCTGTAAAAAATGAGCATCATATGAAAATTTGACTTTAGAACGTAATTTTTTTAAATACCACGACATTTTCAAAAGTTTTTCTGTAACGTGTACAAACGACACAAACCTATTTTGTATTGTAAGTACCTATCTTTTTAAAGATGAATGAAAATCAAAACCGCCCGTTTGTTTTTGCAAATTAGTTTATTATAAATAATCTTTGAATCATATATTATAATAAAATATTTTAATTTTTTCACACATTATTATACTTATCTACGTGACATATACATCCCTAGTTATTAATTGGTACAAAAAGAATAAGGCGTAATAATTATAACGGCGATTGTTTGAACCGTCTCACTCAACGCTAGTCGTTTGTAGATTGCTGCGCACACATCAATAATGTTGTCGTCTTTTACCTAAACTCGACCGTTAAAATTTTGTGAAATGGCTCTTAATCCATACTAATATTATATATGCGAAAGTATCTCTGTCTGTCGATAGACCGACAGACATATCGGTCTGTCTGTCTGCCCGGCTTTCACGACAAAATTACTGAACCGATTGTAATGAAATTCGGTACACAGATAGTCTAGAGCCTGAGAAAGGACATAGGCTATATAATATGCTGCTATGACCAATAGGAGCAGAACAGTAACAAAAAATGTTGCGAAAACGGGACCTAACGCGGATGTATTACATATTGCTCCCATTACTTTAACAGGCGCTTATTTTATATCAATTTACGGGAACCACCTCGAAGTCCACGTGAACAGACTCGCGGGCAACAGCTAGTATATTATGTACCAATAAATTTTAAACACATGTTGACATATGAATCTGTATAGGCCGTCAATCTTAAACTATCTTATATCATCAAAAATTATCTTATGAATTGCCTGTGTGATTTCAAGTGGGGGGATATAAACAGGCTTTGGGATACTTTCCCTAGTCCCATCCTTTTCCTCCAAAATTTGACAACACCAATCGCCGCCAAAGCACCGCTGGCGCCACCTATCGCGCAACAAGAAAAACGCCAGTTCGAACGAAAGCGACAGCCAGCCGGCAATAATCTCCGTGCGCGGTGCAAAAAGTGAAATATATTGTGAAATACGAGTGTTGTGACATGGTGTGGTGATCCCCTGATTACCAGCATCCCGTGAGTACCTAACATTTCAATAGTTTTATCTCGTAGCCTGTTTCTAGTTAGACAGCTTAGAGATGCGTCCCTGCTGGGCGCGATACCCAATCAACAATCATAAGACCTGTTCTTCTGGATGGCAGTGAGGCCTGTGCCTGAGCGACAAAAGCAGGACCTGCATATCACGGAGATGAATAAACTACGGTGGATGTGTGGAGTTTCGCGGAACGATCGCATCAGGAACTCTCGCATCCATTTCAGTCTTCATGTCCGTGACATAGCAGACAAACTGACGGAGCGTCGCCTACGCTGGTACGGCCACATCATACGAAAACCAACATGTTACGTGGGTAGCAAATGTCTTGCCATGGCGCCTCCGCCGGGCCGGAACAAGCGGGGTAGACCAAAAAAATGCTGGCTTGACGTTGTAAGAGATGACATGCGTGCCAACAATCTCTTAACAGGATCATACATATAACTAGACGATACAAATAGAAAGACATTGTGAATGAAGTGAGTGAAGTTATAAACAGCAGGAAAACAAAAAAATAATAATAATATAATCAAGATTGAGCAATCATCATAATATAAATGCAGGATAAAAATAAAAATTTAAAAAATAAAAAGTATTAAAAATAACATGCCAGGGTCGAGCTGTAACGCGTGCGCGTATTTATCATGGCTGTTTACATATATCAAACCTATTAAGGAATTTCACCAGTGTGTGTGAATATGCTTTGTTAAATTAATCTTGCTGCTATAACTACGCAGACAAACATCACACTGATAAGGTTTTTCACCTGTGTGTGTACGCATATGTATTGTTAATTTCCCACTTTCACTAAAATTACGTTGACAAATATCACACTGATAAGGTTTTTCGCCAGTATGTGTACGCACATGGGTTGTTAAATTACTCTTTACACTAAAATTACGTTGACATATTTCACACCTATAAAGTTTTTCACCAGTGTGTGTACGCATATGCACTGTTAAACTCCTCCTGTCACTAAAATTACGTTGACAAATATCACACTGATATGGTTTTTCACCAGTGTGTGTACGCATATGCACTGTTAAACTCCTCCTGTCACTTAAATTACGTTGACAAATATCACACTGATATGGTTTTTCACCAGTGTGTGTACGCATATGCACTGTTAAACTACTCTTTACACTACAATTTTCACACTTATAAGGTTTTTCACCACTGTGTGTACGCATATGCACTGTGAAATTCTCCTTTCTACTAAAATTACGTTGACATATTTCACACTGATATGGTTTTTCACCAGCGTGTGTACGCATATGCAATGTGAAATTCTCCTTTCTACTAAAATTACGTTGACAAATATCACACTGATAAGGTTTTTCACCAGTGTGTGTACGCACATGGGTTGTTAAATTACTCTTTTCACTAAAATTACGTTGACATATTTCACACTTATAAGGTTTTTCACCAGTGTGTGTACGCACATGGGTTGTTAAACTACTCTTTTCACTAAAATTACGTTGACATATTTCACACTTATAAGGTTTTTCACCAGTGTGTGTACGCACATGGGTTGTTAAATTACTCTTTGCACTAAAATTACGTTGACATATTTCACACTTATAAGGTTTTTCACCAGTGTGTGTACGCATATGCACTATTAAATTCCTCCTGTCACTAAAATTACGTTTACAAATATCACACTGATATGGTTTTTCACCAGTGTGTGTACGCATATGCACTGTTAAACTCCTCTTTCCACTACAATTATGTTGACAAATATCACACTGATATGGTTTTTCACCAGCGTGTGTACGCATATGCAATGTGAAATTCTCCTTTCTACTAAAATTACGTTGACAAATATCACACTGATAAGGTTTTTCACCAGTGTGTGTACGCATATGCCTTGATAAAATATTCTTTTCATTAAAATTACGTTGGCAAATAACACACGGATAAGGTTTCTCATCAGTGTGTGTACGCATATGCACTGATAAACTCTCCTCTTTACGAAAAATTCGTGGACAAATATCACAATGATAAGGTTTTTCACCAGTGTGTGTACGAATATGAATAGTTAGCCTATGCCCTCGTGTATACACACGCTGACAAATATGACATTTATACTCTTTTCTTACATTGGTAGAACTACTCCGATTACACATGTAAGGCTCTTTGACATATATCCCAGGGTTGGACGTCCATCTCTGAGTTGTCCGGATAAATTTCGAATCTGATTGGTCGTTTGTAGTTTGCTCGGCTGTTATTGCATCTTTTTCTTTTGTTCTTCGTGTCTCCGGTTTTGGTTTGCTCACAACGGTGGCCTCTGTAAGTAAATCTACTACTAGTAAGTACACATTGGAAGATTTAAATGAATTTTAAGAATTGTCGTTTGAATTTGTTTGCGTCTCCGACGCACTGGGTGTACGACAGCTATCTACATCTCATTGCTGAGAGCTTGGAGATATCATCTATTTATGGAACGCTGGACAATATTCTAATGTCTTGACTTGTGCACTACGTGGCTATTTTAAATTCAATTTAAATATAGACGCTCTTAATTACATGTATATGTTGTATGTACAATAAATATTGTTATCTGAAATAAACATTTTGAATTGAATTTAACTACGACGGTAACTTTAATCTGCATGACGATCTAGTACCGTTCGCAGGGTCAACATGATTAGAGATCGCACAAAACATTCAGGCAGGCAAGGAAAAAGAGAAGCCTTTAACACTCCATTACACGCACTCTATATAGTAACACGATTCCACGCGCGGGGCACAATTGTGGCCCAATTTTATTATGATTTTATTGTAACTTATGTATAGAAATGAAATAATTTTGTTGTTTATACATAATCAGTCTTTATTCACTCATCAAAAAGCAATAAAAAAATAGACACTTATGCACTAAAACAAAAAATAAAAATTATTTAGCTTCACACCGATTAAACTTAAGAAAAATGTCACTTATAGGTGTAATTAAGATTTTTATCATAATTCAACTATCCTCTAAGCTCAGTTGCATATATATTATACAACCAAGGCACATAGAATACTTATGCTCATTGCACACAGGCTTCTGACATTTGTGGCCAAATTTTCTGGTTTATCAATCTTTGGCTCTTCAGCAGTCGTAACATCTGGCTGTTACAGTCCTTTTTTTGGTGTAACATCATCTTCAGGCACTAAATCACTCTCTTTTACATCTAAAAACATTATGATCTTCCCCTTGATAGTCCGAGGTAAGGTTTTAATCAAAAGTCTCTGCCGCATTTGAGGCTTTATAAGTTCTATAGCCACCGATCGTAAGTACTGGCTTCGAGGTTGCGCTGGTAATTGTGATTGAGCATCGTATCAATTATCATTATAAAATGTCATAAAAAAGGGTAAGAATCCAACGTCTACTATATCGTGCTACACTAAAATGCTTGCAAATTTTATCAAGAATCATTATGATCTTCCCCTTGATAGTCCGAGGTAAGGTTTTAATCAAAAGTCTCTGCCGCATTTGAGGCTTTATAAGTTCTATAGCCACCGATCGTAAGTACTGGCTTCGAGGTTGCGCTGGTAATTGTGATTGAGCATCGTATCAATTATCATTATAAAATGTCATAAAAAAGGGTAAGAATCCAACGTCTACTATATCGTGCTACACTAAAATGCTTGCAAATTTTATCAAGAATCATTATGATCTTCCCAGTGGCGGGCCTACCATACAAGCCCAGATGCCCGGCTTGCCTTCCCTCAAGCCTCACCCCCAAAAATAAAAAAAAAACAGTAAACAGAAGAAAATAGTTTTCAAACTAAATTTACGTAGACGTAATTAAAAATACAACGCAGAACGCCACTCAGTTTGAACACACGCGCCCACGGTCGCACAAGGTCACGGCTCAATATCTATCTTACTCGCACTTGCGGGCTCTAACCTAGTGCAAGCCAGGTTAACCTCGCTTGCAATGCACTCTTCTTTCGTTCCGTAATATGAAGTATCTAGTAACATAAGTATACATATAACTATTGACATTTTATATGGCTGGATTCTGCTCAATAAAGCACGGCTTGCATATATCTGACGTTGTACCTACACAAATGTTGTATTGTACGCACTGTTGGATCAGTGTTGCCGTTTTAGTTTGTTGATTTTTTAGTAGTTAAGTACGATAATTTTCATTTATTTTAAGTTTGTGGGCTGATGTCACCGAAATAGAATATATTACACGAGGGAGTCCCAGGTATAATAGATTATTAAATTGGCTCATTCATGGACTGAATATAAGTAGTTTTCTTCGTCTTTCACGTTCGTTGATATTAAATATGAATGAGTGATAAAGTTATAGTTAAATACATCGAGTATATACTATACTTACTTAGTATGTATTATACTTTTTCAATAAAATTCGCTTTTTGACTCATTCAAGTGAAAAAAAAGGGTTAAGAAATTTCTGTGACAAAAAAAAAATATTTCTTTCATTGTAATTCAAGCGTTTATAAAAAATACCTAGTATAAAACAAAAAGCTGGCCGTGTTACACATGTGAAATAGTTTAGCACTTTCTTGCGGGTTTTATTTTTTGTTATATTTTTTTCATATCTGGTAGAATTTTCAGATAATTAAGCGCTTTTAAAATTCATGGAACGGCAACACTGGGTTTGATTTGTATGAACATAGCTACGATTTGAATAGTCTCTTTGTTGTTGTTGAGCGGAGTAATTTTTTCGAAGTTTAATTTTGAATTGATTGTGTAAAATGAGTGCAAATCCGTCGGATACCGATAATATTTATGTCCCTTGTGACGATTTCAAGTGTATTTATAGTTTGCTAGGCGGGGGAAAGGTAAATTCTTTAAGTTTTTCAGAGAAAAATAACCTCATATCTTCGCCAAAACCTACGCCGGATTTAAGCATATCTCAAACAAGTAAGTCTTATAAAAGGAAATTCAATAGATCCGTTTATAAAACTAATTGGATTGCGGGCTGTTCCCATTCGAACAAACTTTATTGTTGGTACTGCTTATTTTTTTCAAACGAGAAAAATGCCTGGAATTTTTCTGGCTATGACGATCTTAATAACTTATCTCAAGCCATAAAAAGACATCAAAATTCACAAAAACACTTGAGTGCCGTTATTTCATTTTGTAATTTTGGTAAACAGCGTATCGAAACTTCGCTATCACGTCAATTATCTGACGAAATTTCAAAACATAATTCGCGAGTTGAACATAACCGTAGCGTTTTTCAAAGACTTGTTGATGTCGTTTGTCATTTAGCACAACAAGAATTATCTTTTAGAGGATTAAATAGAGGAAACTTCTTAGAACTTCTTTGTTTACTCTCGAAATATGACCTTGTTTTGGAAAAACATATGCATTAAAAAATACTGAATTTGTTTCTGTAATTATTGATGAAACACCCGATGTTAGTAACAAAGAACAGCTTTGCTTTATTTTAAGATATTATTTTGGAAATAACATTTATGATCGGTTTTTAGGATTTATAAATGTGTCAGACAGCCGCACAGCAAATACTCTTTCTAATATAATTTTAACTTTATTAAATGAACTCGGTTGCACCGAAAAACTCATAGCACAAAGCTATGACGGTGCCAGTGTTATGTCAGGCGTCCGAAACGGAGTTCAACAGAAAATCAAGGATATATGTCCCCAAGCAATATTTATTTGGTGTAATGCACATATTCTCAATTTAGTATTGTCTAAATCTTGTGGCAGAATTGGCGAAGTGAGCTCTTTTTTCTCAGCCCTTCAGGCATTAGTAAATTTTTTTAGTAACAAATCAAAACGGACTTCTTTTTATGACAATTACTGTCAAAAAAGATTGCCTCATATTTCAACGACACGTTGGTCGTATACCTCTCGCATTGTTAATACAGTTTTTGAACAAAAAGTCCATCTCATTGAATTATTCATGGACATGTCCGACAATCCGCAGGATTGGGACGGCGACACTATTTTGTCCGCAGATAACTTTTTAAATATATTGCGATCTTTTAATTTTGTCTTTTTTCTTTCGGTGTTTCACCCTATTTTTGAAAAAACCGACTGTCTCTACAATATAATTCAAAAATCTCAAGTTGATGTCGGTTATTGTGCAAATAAAATAAAAGAGTTTGAATCTTGGTTGAGTTCTGAATTTCATGCAAAATTCGATACTATTTACGAGAACGCTGTGCATAACAACACCCCTCCTCGTTTAAGACGCAACGTTGCCTGCGCGCGGACGGAATACAAGCGAATTTTTGTCGAAATAATAGATAACATTTCTACCGAAATTAATTCTCGTTACTCCGAAATTTTTAAACTAAAATTTTTCCAATTATTAAACAATAAATTATTTGAGCAATACTCATCTAATTTTCCGATAGACGCTTATGAGTCTTTATTAAGCATTTACGAAAACAGATTTGACAGGCAAACCTTAAAAAACCAACTGATTTGTTTGTATTCATCTCCTGAATTGAGGGACCGCGACGTTTTCACATTAATTGATTTCATTAATGAAAATGGCTTAAAAGACGCCTTTCCCCAGCTTTTAAAACTTGCCCATTTGATTGCAATTGCAAACAATTCCCGCTACGTCAGCTTCCGCAGAACGCGCATTTTCTTCGCTAAAGCGTATTCACACATACTTACGGAACTCACAGGGCCAAGAGCGACTCGAAAAGCAACTTTTAGTAGAAATCAAACGTTCACCAACTTTTTATTCTGACGTAATAAAATCATTTTTAAAGAAAGATAGACGCATTGATTTAGAATATAAGTAAAAGCTTTTTTTATTTTTTTATTTCTATGTTTTCGAAATCCCATAACTTTGTAGCATATTTAGATCGTTTGCAATTGGACACGCGCCGTTATGAATATATGTAGGGATTGTAGGTAGGTATCTTCGCTCAACACAATGAAAAGAGAAAGGCTTTTTTCGAAGCCGCCGAGGGTATGTCTTTGCTGGTACGTGTTATTCTTCTGCCTAGCAATATCATGCCTTCAGTGTGCTTTGATTAGCTCGCCGTCGTTAGACCACCGGCTTCTTGAAGCGAAGAATATGGTGATGTGGATCACAAAATCTTGTTTTGTAAAGAACGGTAAGAAAACGTATCATGGGCTTGCGTTATCGGTGGACCCTAGGCACGCCACTGGATCTTCCCCTTGATAGTCCGAGGTAAGGTTTTAATCATAAGTCTCTGCCGCATTTGAGGCTTTTATAAGTTCTATAGCCACCGATCGTAAGTACTGGCTTCGAGGTTGCGCTGGTAATTGTGATTGATCATTGTATCAATTATCATTATCAAATGTCATAAAAAAGGGTAAGAATCCAACGTCTACTATGTCGTGCTACACTAAAATGCTTGCAAATTTTATCAAGAATCATTATGATCTTCCCCTTGATAGTCCGAGGTAAGGTTTTAATCATAAATCTCTGCCGCATTTGAGGCTTTATAAGTTCTATAGCCACCGATCGTAAGTACTGGCTTCGAGGTTGCGCTGGTAATTGTGATTGATCATCGTATCAATTATCATTATAAAATGTCATAAAAAAAGGGTAAGAATCCAACGTCTACTATATAGTGCTACACTAAAATGCTTGCACATTTTATCAAGAATGTCCACACCGCATTTTGTCCTGTTGTACTCAGTAATGATTTCAGACTTTCTTGTCTCAGCGGTAGAAGAATCAATCGTATTATCATTGTGCATGGTGGATGCCACTAAAACTACTTTTTTTTTTTGTTTTGGTACGTAAGTCACTAAAGTAGATTTGTTTTGTAAACCAAATAAGGAGTCGTTGATGGGTCTACCTTTGGATGACTTGAAACAAAGTGGAATGTCAGGTTTGTTAGATTTTAGTGTCCTAATAGCAGTAATCTTCTTATTTTCTATCTTTTAACATAATTATATATAAAATGCTTCTATTTTTAACATAATTATCTACAAAATACAAAAAGATATCGTTACTAAATACCAAGTAAACCCCGTACTACTAGTTACGTAATTACACGCGTGGGGCACAGGCGTGCCCCAGAGACGCATAAATACTTACACAGGGCAAATCCGTACGCTGGCGCAGTCAACGCGTCACTGAATGTCACTCGAAGAGATTTGCAACATGTACTCAGAAATTCAAAATCGTGGCTGTTAAGTTTTGTAATTTATCGACAAAAATATGCAGCTGGGGCACGCCTGTGCCCCGCGCGTGTAACCGAGTGTTAAGCAAGCAAATTAAAAAACTGAACAGTCCATGCAATAGAACTCAAAATTGCCCGTATAACCCGTTACACACTTCAGGCCAGTGAGGTAATCCTAGCCACATCCTATCAGGTAAACCATTGGCCTGACTGCTTACCTGTATAACCAATTAATACTTACTTACTGTCTCCGTGACTCTTCTTTTTTTCCTTGATACGTTTTCGTCTTCCACTTCAGTTTTACATTTCATTAAATGTATATTATCCTTGTCTGACTCATAACAGTGTGGCGGCATATCTGCTACATCTAAACAGCTATTGTCTAAATTTTCGGGTACTAGCTCTGTAAATAAACAATAACTGTCAAGAGTATTATTATCAACAAGCCTGCTTTTACCTGCATAAGTTTCGACCCTGTGGGAATATCAGAATTAAAAGTAATCATCATCATCTCAGCGGTTAATCCCAGTCGCATCCATAGCTTTTTCAGCTTTGGGGTCTGGGGTCCGCTTTACCAATCTAACTGCTGATTTTGGCTAAACTTTGATATTTTCCGTGAAGCGACTGCCGTCTGACCTCCACAACCCGAAGGCGATACCGAAGCATTGTAAGTAGTTAGACCAATTGTTTTGAGGGCTCCCAACAACCCGTAACGACTGCCATTAGATGTTCGTATGGCAACCGGGACCAACGGCTTAACGTGCTTTCCGAGGCACAACCAGACCAATGCAAAAATTCATATTCATGCATACAAATATTTGCACTGCGCGGGGATCGAACCCGCGCCTCCTTGCGCAGCGGCCGCGTTCGCTGCCGTTACGCCACTGAGGCTGTTTACATTTCATTAAAGGTATATTATCCTTTAAGTCTGACTCATAACAGTGTGGCGGTATATCTGCTACATCTAAACAGCTATTGTCTAAATTTTCGGGTACTAGCTCTGTAAATAAACAATAAATAAATATATACGGACAAATCACACAGATTGAGCTAGCCCCAAAGTAAGTTCGAGACTTGTGTTATGGGATACTAACTCGACGATACTATATTTATAATAGATACATATATAGATAAACATCCAAGACCCAGGCCAATCAGGAAAAGATCGTTTTCCATCATGACCTGGCCGGGGATCGAACCCGGGGCCTCCACGTCGTAGGCAGGCGTGTTGACTGCTGCGCCACGGAGGACGACTATAACTGTCAAGAGTATTATTATCAACAAGCCTGGTTTTTTACCTGCGTAAGTTTCGACCCTGTGGGAATATCAGAATTAAAAGTAATCCTATGCAGTAATGCATTAATCCTGGTGATAATCTATGTGTGCCAAATTTCATCTAATTCCGTTCAGTAATTTTGGTGTGAAAAACTAACAAACATATACACTCACAAAATTTCGCCTTTATAATAGCACTATTTTTCCACATATTACTTTATTCTTATATTTATTGTTTTTGTGAATCGCTTTGTTTATATTGTACTAGCTTTCCGCCCGCGGCTTCGCCCGCGTGGAGTTCGGTTATATCGCGCTTTTTAGATTTCCGTCGGGAATATCAATTTTTTTCGGGATAAAAGGTAACCTATGTTCTTTCTCAGGATCTAAAGATTGTCTGTGCCAAATTTCATCAAAATCGGTTGAGAGGTTTAAGCGGGAAAGCGTAACAGACAGACAGACAGACAGACAGAGTTACTTTCGCATTTATAATATTAGTATGGATTATTGTTTGTGTATTATTTTTAGTGTCCTTTACTTTTCCACATGCTGTCTACATCTATGTTTATTGTCCTATTGCAGGTATGCTAGAAGAGATTTCTATTATTATTTTTATAAGCATTACCTCTGTACCATTCCGTTCTGTTTTTGCTTATGTGTTTCTATGTGTGTACGCATAAATGGTCAAATAAATATTGTTACGGGCTAGGGGTACTAAAATGCCGGTTAAGGGTTACGAAGTTTATTGGCAACGAAGGTACAGTCGATTGTAGGCAATGACAAGTAGAATGTCGCTGACGTTGCACTGAAGTCTTCCCTTATGTCCACGAAGTCCGTGTTGTAAACACACAATAACACTACAGATGTTACTTCACGTAGTACTCGAAGTTCTCGTTATAATTGTCGCAGTAGGTCTTCTTTAAGATCGCTTCTTAATCGCTTGTTCTCGTATCGCTAGTCGAATTCAGACTGACTCTGCGTTCGGGAAATCGCGACGCCCCCGTCAGGGGGCGTGGCGAGCGGATCCAGGGCTTTGCCCCCCGGCCGCGACTGCAGGTTATTGGTCCGTAAATACGGACCCCTCGTTTGGTCGGCTGACTCTGCGCCGGCGTCACGGCGCTGTATAGGTCAGCTGATCGAACATTCCAGATTCCTCTAGACGTAATAATAATACCGCATAACTTTCGAGGACACCGACCGAGTAAGTACCTACGGTAATTCCCGGAAACGGGTTTCTAGAAATTTCGATGTCGACACTTTGTTGAGACCTGTACCATTCGATAGGCCATCCTAAGTCTAGCAATGCGTTTTATATTGTACCTAGAAAATGTCTAGACCTGGGGAAATAGGGCTTAAAAATTACACACTGCATGTCACGCGATATTGAACCTTATGCCATCGACATAAGGTCCATCCGGAACATTATAAGTGTGACAATTGATAAGATAATAATTTATTTTGCTAGAATACGAGTATAAATACATTAGCTGGTAGTTTCAAATATTGTCCGTCATATTCAACCAGTATCAGGTGTGCAAAAATGTCACATACTTTAGCCGAAAAACTCAATAAATTATATTATAACAATTTTCTATCCAATAAGTTAAATTACATTTCAATATTATAACAATGATGTCGACACAGAAGCCATACAAATACCAATATCAAGATAAAAACTAACGATGAAGTTAAAAATGTCAAGGTAGTCAATATACAATTAAAAATGTCACCTGGTAAAAAAAAAAAATGTTTAAAATGTCATACTTATTTAAAATGTCAGTGAAATTAAAATAAATCTAAAATATTAAAATCAAGTACATTAGTTCATGTTAGCTTCTCTGTCAAATATTCAGAAATATTATAATATGCCCTTTCTACCAAAAAACTTTTCAGCTGTATTTTAAATGTATTAATGTTTAATTCCTTCAGATAGCTCGGTAAATGGTTGTATATCATTGGCGCCATGCAAAATATACTTTTACGCATCAGTGCTGTATTGCCTTTCAGAACACGCAGTCTATTTTGATCATGGCGACTGCGCGTATTAGTTACTGTATCAGACAGCTTCGGGAAAAGCTTAGGGTTAGTTTTAACGAATACAGCAATTTCGTATATA